>QLTV01003104.1:776285-791546 GCA_003457575.1 Thermophis baileyi | reverse complement strand
ACCAGTGAGGTCGCACAGGGTTGGCCTTCTTCAGGTCCCGTCGGCCAGACAGTGCCGGCTGGCGGGACCGCGGGAGAGGGCCTTCTCTGTAGCCGCTCCGACTCTGTGGAACCAACTTCCCCCCGAGATCCGTACTACCCCCACCTTACTGGCCTTCCGTAAAGCCGTTAAGACCTGGCTTTTCCGGCAGGCCTGGGGCCAATAGTTGTTCTGATTGGCCCATGCATGGTTGTGTGAATGTTTTATTTTAAATATAGATGGGGTTTTTTTTCTTTTTCTTTCTTTTTTTAAATTGTTTTTATATGTTTTATTTTTTTATGATGTAAGCCGCCCAGAGTCCTTCGGGAGTTGGGCGGCATATAAATTTTATTAAATAAATAAATAAATTTGGAAGAGTTACTAGTAAAAGGAAACCAGGCCGTCAAAGAACACGGTGGCTGGACACCATCAAAGCTGACCCCAGCCAGAGCATAGGACAACTCAAAAGAAGTACAGCTAGTCCTTGACTTACGACCACAATTGAGCCCCAGATTTCTGTCTTTAAGTGAGACAGTTGTTGAGTGAGTTTTATCCCATTTTATGACCTTTCTTGTCACTGTTGTTAAGTGAATCACTGGTAAGTTAGTAACCCGGTTGTTAAAAGAATCTGGCTTCCCCATTGACTTCGCTTGTCAGAAGGTCGCAAAAGGGGATCACGTGACCCTGGGACACTGCAACGGTCATAAGTATGAACCAGTTGCCAAGCATCTGAATTTTGATCTCATGACCACAGGGATGCTACAACGGTCGTAAGTGTGAAAAGTCACATTTTTCAGTGCCGTTGTAACTTTGAAAGGTCACTAAATGAACTGTTGTAAATCGAGGACTACCTGTAATGCAAGATCGGAAGATGGGAAGAGTCCTGACTCATAGAATGCCCAAGAGTCCGGACACAACTCAATGGATAACATCAGCACTGTTAACCCGGAGAGCTAATCCTGTTTTTTAACCATCTGGCAAAAACTCAGCCCAGATAATAATCTTTGATTCCCATCATCTGCATTGTGCTTCTACTTTTCATTTGTTCCTGAAAAGGCCTCCATATTCTAATCAGGATCAAGGGGTTCTTTTCTGCTGTTCTGATGAAAAACACACATGTGCGCACGCACACATTCAAAAACGCACACCCCTTTCTATAGTGTGTCACTTGGGTGTTAGGGAGAAATAACAGGTCGAAATATGGACACTATGAAATATGGAGGCTAAAACATACCAAGAACGGTTGCAGGATTTGGGTTTGGCTAGTCTAGAGAAAAGAAGGACTAGGGGGGACATGATACCATTCTTCCAGTATTGGAAGGGCTGCCACAAAGAAGAGGGGGGTCAAATTATTCTCCAAAGTACCGGAAGGCAGGACAAAAAACAATGGATGGAAACTGATCAAGGAGAGAAGCAATCTGGAATTAAGGAGAAACTTCCTATCAGTGAGGACAATTAACCAGTGGAACAGCTTGCCACCAGAAGTTATGGGTGCTTCATCACTGGAGGTTTTCAAGAAGAGATTGGACAAGAATTTGTCTGAAATGGTATAGGGCAGTGAGTGCCCAAACGAATGTGTGCGCGTGTGTGCACCGGAGTGCCGGAAACCCGAAAACCAGCTGGCCAGCGCACATGCGCACGCCGGAAACCAGAAGAGCAGCTGGCGATGGCGCGCATGCCCACAGAGAGGGCTCTGCGTGCCATAGGTTCGCCATCACGGGTATAGGGTTTCCTGCCTGAGCAGGGGGTTAGACTAGAGGACCTCCAAGGTCCCTTCCAACTCTGTTCTATTTTACGTCTTCAGTTGAGGAAAATCACATTCTTCTCTCTTTAGTCTCAACTTGGACCAGTATCATTATTGCTGGGGTTTCTTTACTCTCTTTCACAAATCTTTCCCCCGCCCCCATCTCTGAGTGACAGGAGGATTTTACTTCTGGGTGGAAGAGCTGAGATCTCTGCTCAGGTGACTCTTTCCCCCTTTCCAATGGTATGATATGCCATGAAGTCCCCACCAAGTCTTTAGCGACCACCTCGTCTAAAACATTTCATTGTTCAGATGATTTTGCAGCCCCACCTACCTTGCGAAATCAACACCTTCCTGCATCATTTAAGGCTGTAAGCTTACACACACAGACACACAGAGAGAATTTCCCAACCCCCAAGCAAGGAAGTGGTTAAGTTTCTCACCGAGAGGGAAGTCTGACTTTGAGCCTTGCCTCTAAACTTCTTTCTTCATTTCCTCCTGAGCTGGCT
Organism: Thermophis baileyi; assembly: GCA_003457575.1. Lineage (NCBI taxonomy): Eukaryota > Metazoa > Chordata > Lepidosauria > Squamata > Dipsadidae > Thermophis > Thermophis baileyi. Next base: position 789,275 of record QLTV01003104.1, on the reverse strand, counting down.
CGGCGGAGGGCTGTTCATGTCGACTGCCCAGAGTCCGTGAACAAGCCTAGTTCTGCTTCTCCTCTCAACGGGAAGATCTCGAGTTCTTCATCTCTTCCATTGAAGGTCAGTCCCTGAGATGCTCCTTCAAAAAAACCCAAAGAGACACACACTCAGTTGTCGTCTTCTCTCTTGGCTAACTTTCTCGCGAAGGCATTTCTCTCAAGGGATGGCAGGGGTCCAAATTCGGGAGTGAAAAAACTGGTTTGACTCACTCTCCCTCCTCACCACCACCCCTCCTGTCCCATCCACCTCCTCCTCCTTTCCACTTGGACGTTATTTCCTTTCCATTCCTTCTGGCAATACTTTCAGGAAGTTTTTTTTTTTTTCCTTTCCACCCACTGAAGTTTCTCTCTAATGAGCGGTTGGCTTTCCTTGGAGTTTTCCATCGACACAACTCCTCAAAAGCCCCCCCCCCAAATTGTGGTTCCTCTGAACTATTGTCTGCAGATTAAGTGACATTTCTCCTCTGAAGTGGGCTTAGATCTCCAGCAAGAGCGTTTTTGGGTGTTCCTTCAACCGGCAGAGTGAGTTTTTTGGGGTTTTTTTTTTTTTTAGAAAGGGGTCTGGTGGGTTGGGCAGAAGTTTTTGGATTTGGAGTTCACTTGCAAGGCAAAAAATGTTTTATCCGAGGAAGCAGACTGTTATTTTTAGATTCCCCCCCCCCTGCAAGATCCTGCAAGATTACTAAACAGATTTTAACTATTCTGAACTAATGAAAAAGAGCTGTAACGTGTATCCTGCATACATGTTATAGTTCGTAATTGGCTAAGGCTAAGATTCAGATTCAAATGACTTTCTGCATTACTGAACCTTAAATCTGAACAAATTTCTCTGAGCTAATTGATAATCTGAGGCTCCTGTGTTACCTTTCCATACAGATAAGAAGTGTAGTTAGAAGCAGTGAATAACCTCAGGGGGATGACTAATCCATCATCCCCCTTTTACGTCCCAACCCATCCCCATGCAATCAACCCTAATTGACCTTTACGCTATCATGTCCAGGCGTGAAAAACAGAGGCAAGCTTTGTAAATAGGGCTTAATAAAAACAGACAAACCAGAACGAAACAGACCAAAACCAGGGGAATCCATAAAACCCTTCACCCTGTTATAAAGAAAAACCGTCACCCTGTTATCATCTTTGCTGCCAAATGTGAGCTCTCAACCATCAAAAGATTTGCTTGCTTTCTGGCTCTTTTGAATTACCGTCTCCCGTATGGCTTGAAAGGCAAGGAAGTAAATAGCTTGAGAGAGAGAGAAAAAAAGTACAGGAAAACGGAAATATTTCTTAACCAAGAACAATTTGGTAATACCATATAAGGCCAAAAGCAGACAGATCTCGGAGAGGAAGAGCAGAGGCAGATGTCGACAGCAGCCCCCAAGGTTGAATTTCCTCATGTGGCTCAGCCTGATGGTTTTTATTCTGCTTTTTAACTAAAGCACCCAATTAGCTGGATCAACACATTTTGCAGAACTAATAATCTTAGACAGTAGACGTACCCAACCATAGAGCTCCCCAAAACAGAAATAAAAGACTGATCGATGTGGTTGGTCTCCTCTTTTTTTTTTTTTTTTATTTACCAATGATTCAGATCTTCCAGGCAACCAAGACATCATAGCTAATTTGTGGACAGGTGGATGCCAGGAACAGCACAGCTTTGAAACTGTGCAAATCAGCGACATGGTTATCCCAGCTAGGAACCATTGTGGCATTTTCTCCTTTGACATGTTCAGCTTTCTTGGTTGGATTTATTAAAGAGGTAGTCCTTGACTTACGACCATCATTGAAACTAGAATTTCCATTGCTACGCAAGGTGGTTGTAATTCTTTCTCTCAGGTGCAAAAAAAAAATCAATCAGGTGCACACGTGAAGGTCTAATTAAACTGTTTTATTGCTCCTCATGCCTCTGTACAGGAATATTTGTGACTAACCAGTCAACACATGCTAGGAGTTTTAGATTAGATGGTTAGATTAGATTAGATTAGATTAGATTAGATTAGATTAACAGAGTTGGAAGGGACCTTGTAGGTCATCTAGTCCAACCCCCACCCAAGCAGGAGACCTACATCATTTCTGACAAATGGCAGTCCAATCTCTTCTTGAAAGCCTCCAGTGATGAAGCTCCCACAATTTCCGAAGGTAACTTCTGTTCCATTGGTTGATGGTTCTCACTGTCAGAAAATTTCTCCTTACTTCTAGGTTGAATCTTTCCTTGATCAGTTTCCATCCATTATTCCTTGTCTGGCCTTCAGGTGCCTTGGAAAATAGCTTGACCCCCTCCTCTCTGTGGCAGCTCCTCAAATATTGGATTATGAGTTAGATCAGTCAGTGGAATTCAAGGGAGGTTGGACTTAGGTTGTGGCTACGTAGAGATTCTAGGCTGATTCCTCATGACTCCTCCCCCAGGTGCTGCCACTCCTTCCCCTACATTCTCCCAACTCGCCTCCTCCACTCATGAGAAAGCTAAACTGTTTAGGCAGAGGTTTGTCCTCCCAGCTTGCTGCTTCTCTGCCAGACGTTTCGCTACCAAACTAGGTAACATCTTCAGCAGCGTTTTGGGTGAAGTATCAAGACATTTCACCCCAAATCCTGCTTAAGATGTTACTTAGTTTGTTAACGAAACGTCCAGGAGCCAAGCAGCAAGCTCGGAGGAGAAACCTCTGCCTAAATCTACAACCTGAACTATGAATATTCTCTATAATTTCTAAAACTAAACACTTTTTCTTTCTGAACAGGTTAAAAAACCATGGCTTATCAAAGCTTCCTGCTGGAACCCATCACCTGCCATGCCTGGAACAAGGACCGAAGTCGTAAGTCTCCCTTTTCAAAGGGCTGCCGGATCCCCAGAGATTCAGCTCCTCAACTCAACAATTGTGCCAATTAACAATGATTAACCTTACAGGAGAAAGATAAAAGATAAGCTTGGACTAGAAGACCTCCAAGGTCCTTTCCAGCTCTATTCTATTCTATTCTATTCTATTCTATTCTATTCTATTCTATTCTATTCTATTCTATTCTATTCTATTCTATTCTATTCTATTCTATCCTATCCTATCCTATCCTATCCTATCCTATCCTATCCTATCCTATTATTCCCTATTCTATTCTATTATTCTATTCTGTTCTATTCCCTATTCTATTCCCTATTCCTATTCCATTTCCTCTTTTATTCTCTTCTTTTCTCTTCTATTCTATTCTATTCTATTCTATTCTTATCTTTTCTTCTCTCCTTTCGTCTTTTTTTTTTAATGATCCGGCGCCCACCGCGATCTACTCTCTTTCCCTACTCGACGCTCTTCCGTTCTATTCCATTCCATTCCATTCCATTCCATTCTGTATTCTATTCTATTCTCTATATTCTATTCTATTCTATTCTATTCTATTCTATTCTATTCTATTCTATTCTATTCTATTCTATTCTATTCTATTCTATTCTATTCTATTTTCTATTCTATTCTATTCTATTCTATTCTATTATTCTATTCTATTCTATTCTATTCTATTCTATTCTATTCTATTCTATTCTATCCTATCCTATCCTATCCTATCCTATCCTATCCTATCCTATCCTATCCTATCCTATCCTATCCTATCCTATCCTATCCTATTATTCTATTCTGTTCTATTCCCTATTCTATTCCCTATTCCAGTGATGGCGAACCATCAGGAGAAATTTGATTTGGAGAGAGGGCAGAGTTGGGTGACCTTTGGTGGAACGTTAGAGCTTTTATGTGCTCTTGAATCTATGCTTGAAAAAATATCACCCAATTGCTGCTGAAAATCATATTTGTAGAAACAGATTGGAGCTACTACAGAACATTCCTAGTGAAGGGCCAGGGGAGATCTGTGTGCATCATGTTGGGGGTTCCAGAAGTCATCTAGCCCAGGGGTCTCCAACCTTGGCAACTTTACGACTTGGGCTGAGGAATTCTGGGAGTTGAAGTCCACAAGTCTTAAAGTTGCCAAGGTTGGAGATCCCTGATATACAAGACTCCCACAAGATCTTTTTATTCTCGGCAGGATTTTACAAAGCAGTTTTCACATTCAGATTTTCACGCCTGTTATTTCATTGTGGTTTTACCATGTGGTTTTACCATTCTAGATTGTCAAGTTTTTAAAATTTATACATTTGTTTTGCTCTTTCCTACAGTTTTATCTTCATTTCATTACAATATGTGCATGCTTGAACAAATATCACCCAATTGCTGCTGAAAATCATATTTGTAGAAACAGATTGGAGCTACTACAGAACATTCCTAGTGAAGGGCCAGGGGAGATCTGTGTGCATCATGTTGGGGGTTCCAGAAGTCATCTAGCCCAGGGGTCTCCAACCTTGTCAACTTTACTACTTGTGGACTTCCACTCCCAGAATTCCTCAGCCAGTATGCGCTGGCTGAGGAATTCTGGGAGTGGAAGTCCACAAGTCGTAAAGTTGCCAAGGTTGGAGACCCTTGCTCTAGCCAATCCACCTGGATCCATGGGGGTTCTAGAAGTCATCTAGTCCATCCATCCATATATCCATGTAAGATCTGCAAGCGTCGAATCCCTCACAAGGGGCACAGGGAGGGAGAGGCATTCTCTGCTCCACAGCTATTAGAAAGCCTCTCCTGTCATGAGCCCACTTCCTCTTCCCTTGGAATTTCCACCCCATTCATTCCACATCGACGCCCCAAGAAGGAGAACAAGACCGCTTTCTCTTCTGCATAGCTGAATCAGGGATTTTCCAGACATCTGATAATAAAGAGCCATTTATCTGCAAATGCCTTTTTTTGTGAATGTTTCTTTTTTGTGCTGTTGAAAAAAACACCACCACAAAAAACTAAGATTAGGACAAAGCCAAGTTTTTATGGGTCCCCTAGTTTTTGTCTGTTTCTTTCTGGTTTGTTTGTTTGGGTGGTTTGATAAAACGGGCCAGCATGTCTCTTGATGTTGACGCGTTCCCCGAGCTGGTTTTGCAAATTTGGTCCGTCTTCTTTCTCACAGAACTCGCCATCTCCCCCAACAATCACGAAGTCCACATCTACAAGAAAAATGGCTCCAAGTGGGACAAAATCCACGAGCTGAAGGAACACAACGGGCAAGTGACAGGTGAGGACAACCAAGTCCCCACTAGCTGGAAGGAGGTGAGGGAATAGAAGGATGTTCCTTCCCGCACTGGACATCTTGCCCAGGTAGACCTTCTGGAAGTTGTAGACACCCCTGCAGGGGATTAGAGAAAAGGTGAGAGGGTCAGTAGGATAGTTAAATCAGAAGAGAACACCTTGTTTGGAACCCTTTGTCCCATCACCTTTTAATGGCCACACACTAGACAGCCACAACCCAACCATCGGGCCCTGAAGCCAGTAGGACAAAACTTAGAAGACCACCACCCATATCTGGCTTCAACTGATTCCCTTGACAGGCATCGACTGGGCCCCCGACAGCAACCGGATTGTGAGCTGCGGGACAGACCGCAACGCCTACGTCTGGACCCTGAAGAACGATGTTTGGAAGCCCACCCTGGTCATTCTCCGGATCAATCGCGCTGCCTGTTGTGTGAAGTGGTCCCCGAAAGAGAACAAGTTTGCTGTGGGCAGTGGATCCCGGAGGATCTCCATCTGCTACTTTGAGCAAGAGAACGATTGGTGCGTCTTAGCAAATGCAAGAGGAGTGGGGTGGGGGCTGGGCAGGTTGGTGGGAGGCTTATCCTTTTAATACAAAGTTATGGGGGAAACAGAGAATTACAAATAAGTAGACCTTCTGCATTAGGACATCTTGACAAATCCATTAGGACATTTTGAGTTTTTCTTTAAAACACGGGTGTCCAACTAAGACTTGTGCACTTTGAACTCCCAGAATTCTCCAGCCAGCACGGCTGGCTGGAGAATTCTGGGAGTTGTAGTCCAAAGGTCTTAGAAGTTGGATAGCTCTTAAGTGGATGGCTCCTTAAATCTTCAAAATGCAACCAAACATGAGCAAAACTGTTGGAGATCATTGCATGAATCAAGGCTGGGAATTTCAGCTTCTCTCTCCGACTTTTCCTAGGTGGGTCTGTAAGCACATCAAGAAGCCAATTCGATCAACCATCCTCTGTCTGGACTGGCACCCAAACAATGTTCTCCTGGCAGCAGGATCCTGTGACTTCAAGTGCAGGTGGGCCTTCTGGATTGACTTATTTGAACAATTTCAATGTTCCCAGCTGGATGGAATCATGGAACAGGGTGGTAGTAGTGGGGGTGCTGTTAGACAATGATATTTTATATGACTATGTTTGATTGTGTGCCATCAAATTGGTGGTGACTCTTGGTGGCCACCTAAATAATGTTCTCCAGAACAATCTGTCCCATGTTATGATGGAAGATGTAATATAAACCTGTTATGAAGTCTTCTTCTCCACCTGTTGCATACTAATTGATGTGATTATGGATCTAGCTGAAATAGCTCCTTCTCCGTTGAGTGATGTAGAGTCATCTGCATTCTTTTCCTCCTTTCCATCCCCTGCTTTGTTTTCCTCCTTTCCATCCACCCTTCAGGATTTTCTCGGCCTACATTAAAGAGGTGGAAGAGCGGCCAGCCCCTACTCCTTGGGGATCCAAGATGTCGTTTGGGGAGCTCATGTTTGAGTCGAAGAGTAGTTACAGCTGGGTCCACAGCATCTGCTTTTCGGAGAGTGGCAACCGTCTGGCCTGGGTGGGTCACGACAGCACCATCTGCCTGGCAGATGCCAACAAGAAAATGGCGTAAGTAGGATGGTGTGAGGAAGCGGGAGGGGGGGGAATTAGGACAATATTCATGGAAAAGCTGGCACTGAAATATAATTTGAGAAAGCATTGCAAGAATCTTTTATTAAAACCTTATATTAAAAGTTGCATTAGCTTGCATGCTTTTGGTCAATGGTCTATGACTTTTTTTGGGTCCACCTATGTCAGTTCTCCAAGATAGACCAATCTTGGAGAACTGACATAGGTAGACCAAAAAAAGTCACACGGATGTAGAGTTTGGAATGTTTGATGAGTGGTGCTTTATTTGATATCAGTCAATCCACGACTGGAGTTTTCACATTCATGATTGAAACAAATATTAAGGATCAGGCTGATGCGTTGTTTTACTCCACAGTGTCGCCTGCCTTTCTATGGAAACTCTGCCTCTCCTGGCTGTGACCTTCATCACCGAGAACAGTCTTGTGGCTGCAGTAAGTCATACGCTTTCTCTCTTCTGGGGTGATTTTCCCACAAAAGATTTTCATGTACAGCCCTGGCCTCCTCATTTGGGGAAATGGTTAAGCCATCGTCCTTGCTGCGTGGATCATGTTATTTCAAGGTTTAGCCAGTAGATGGCACCATGATAAATATGGATGAGTCCAATAAAGGAGAATATTTGTAGCTCAGGGTTGAAATGGGGGGCCCTTGGTGCTCTCTGAACTTGGATATTTTCTTGCAGATGTTTCATTACCCAGCTAGGTAAAATCATCAGTGCCGGAAGGGAGTGGGATTGGAGGAGGGGGGGGGAGGAGGTGGAAGACTACTGTGGGGTCCTGGGCTGGGTTGTTTTCTTGCAGACATTTCACGACCCAACTAGGTAACATCATTAGTGATGGAAGGTAGTAAGATGAGGAGGAGGAGGAAGAGGACTACTACTACTACTACTACTACTACTACTACTACTGCTTCAGGGTCCTTGATGTTCTCTGAGCTGGGTTGTTTCCTTGCAGACATTTTATGACCTAAACTAGGTAACATCATCTGGTAGAACATGTCCTCTTCTGTCTTTGTCGAAAAGCAACCAGCATATTTCATCTAGCCTCTTTCCACAGATTCTCTATGAAATGTAGAGCACAATGTAATCCTTTCCCAGCGGCACTACACATTCTTTATCCCCAGGAACGACACGTTTGGGAAGACACTGATTTGGGGTAGCTCTACCCAACCATAAGTTGTCATTCGTGAACTTCCTCGCCCTTGTCTTCTGAGCTATGTTCTCGGCTTCTCTTTTTTTCCAGGGACATGACTGTTACCCAATGTTGTTCATGTACAGTGAACAGCAGGGCGCCTTGAGCTATGGAGGGAAAATGGACATCCCCAAACAGAGTTCCCAGCGGGGACTGACAGCTCGGGAGCGTTTCCAGAACCTGGACAAGAAGGCCAGCTCCGATACCAACAATGCTTCTCTGGACACAGTCCACAAGAACAGTATCAGGCAAGTCTGTGAAACTTCTTTCTCCTTTATAACAAGGGATCTCCAAATTTGGCAAGTCGAAGACTTGTGGACTTCAACTCCCAGAATTCCCTAGCTAGCAGAAGTCCCACAAGTCTTAAAGTTGCTGACTTTGGAGACCCCTGCTTTATAAGATATTGATGGATTGACCAAAGAGATACAATCAAGATCAAGGGAGGTACCAATACCACTCTATAAAACCTAAGTAAGACCACACCTAGAATACTGCATCCAGTTTTGGTCACCACACTATAAAAAAAGATGTTGAGACTCGAGAACCGTGATGCTGAACCTATGGCACGCGGAGCCATATCAGTGGGCACGCGAACTCAGGTCTGGCGCGCCAGCTGATTTTCGGGCCTTCTGGGCCCACTGGGAATCGGGAAACATGCTGTTTCAAGCCTCCGGAGGGGGTGGGGAAGGCCTGTTTTTTGCTCTCCCCAAGCTCCAGAGCCTTTCTAGGAGCCTGGGGAGGGCGAAAACGGCCTTCCCCACCCTTCCGGAGGTCCTCCAGAGGCCGGAAACGTTCTGTTTGCTGACTTCCGGAAGTTCCGTTTTTTTGCTCTCCCCAGGCTTGAGCCTTTCTAGGAGCCTTTATCCCAACTTGAAACAGGCCATTTCTGGCCTCCGGAGGGCCTCCCGGGGGGGGGAGGCCGTTTTCGCCCTCCCCAGGCTCCTAGAAAGGCTCTGAAGCCTTGTGAGAGTGAAAAACAGACGTGCCATCGCGTGCCGGGAGCGGGGTGTGTGTGTGTGTGTCACACGCACATGCGTGGGGGAATGCATGGAATTATGGGTGTGGTCACGCGCACGCGTGACCCCCCCACACACTCCCCCACTTTTGGCACGCGAACCAAACAAGGTTTGCCATCACTGCTCTAGAAAAAGTGCAGAGAAGAGCAACCAGGATGATTACGGGACTGGAGACTAAAACATACGATGAATGGTTGCAGGAACTAGGCATGGCTAGTCTAGTGAAGAGAAGCACCGGGGGAGACATGATAGCAGTCTTCCAATATTTGAGGGGCTGCCACAGAGAGGAAGGGGTCAAGCTATTTTCCAAAGCGCCTGAAGGCCAGACAAGGAATAATGGATGGAAACTGAAACTGACAATGAGAGCAATCAACCAATGGAACAGAAGTTGCCTTTAGAAATTGTGGGAGCTTCATCACTGGAAGCTTTCAAGAAGATACTGGACTGCCATCTATCAAAAATGGTGTAGGATCTGCTTGGACAGGGGGTTGGACTAGATGACCTACAAGGTCCCTTCCAACTCTGTTAATCTGTAATCTAAATTGGTGTCAATTCTTAGCAACAGCATAGATTTTCTCCAAGAGGATCTGTGCCCAACCTGGTCCTTCAGCTCTTCCAATGATCCATTCACCCCTGATGTAATTACCCTGTCCGCTTGGCTTCTGTTTATCTTATCTCCCTTCTTTCTTCCATCTTTTTGTGGCATTATAGATTTCTTAGAAGATACATACTTCAGTACCTGATCTGGTGGCTACAACCCACCTTCATACAAACTAAGAAAACCGCTTAATGCAAACTGCTAAAAACTTTTCTTTTAAAAGCTCATCTCCTTTTACCTCTGAATCCTGGTTCCATCTTCCTTAAAATGTCCTGAGCCATAACCAAAATCAACATCCTCGATCAGCTTAGTGAATTTTGCAATATTTCTCTTGGAGGAATTGGTAGACTTTTGTGTATGTGTGTTATTGCTGTACTTTTAGGAATCGGGAAACACTATTAAAAACCTGAAAGCCCAACCAGAATTAACTTGAGAGGTGAGGGGGTGTGTGGTTCTATCACCTAGACTGGACCATAACTTTGCCGTCGCACCATCTAAAAATTGTGAAATAAAAATCTTGGATTCCAACTACTGATAATGATTCAGCTTGGTGGTAGAACTTGGTTTGCAAGGATCCATGGCCAAACTCTTGACATCTCCAAGTAGAAAGACTTTAGGAAACGTTGGCTTTTGTTCCCCAAAAGCTCCGTTGGACTCTTCCCAGTCCTTCAATCACAATTCCCAACATCCTCAGCTGCATCTTGACACGATGGTGGTGGACTCAATTATTAGGCAACGATGAAATCCTCTTTTTCTGACGAGTGGACTTTCAGAAGGTTCAAGCTACTCCCCTGTTCCTGGATCTATCACCCACGGATGATCGTTGTCCCTCACTAACTGGTTTGTAGTCTTTTCCTGCTCCAGTTGAGAAGGCTCAACCCAGGGATCCTTCTGTTCTCTTCCAGCCAAATCTCTGTGGTTGCCGGCGGGAAGGGCAGCTGCTCCAAATTCTGCACCACTGGAATGGATGGCGGCATGAGCATATGGGACGTGAAGGTGAGCAGAGAGGGAGGAAGGGGGCTGCCCAGTGCCATCCAGGTAGAATTGTTAAGAGAGGAACAAGGAATGTTGAGTTTAGACATTTTAAGGCTTAAATGTGAAGTTAAAAAGGTAAAGGTTCCCCTCGCACATATGTGCTAGTTGTTCCCGACTCTAGGGGGCGGTGCTCATCTCCGTTTCTAAGCCAACGCTGTCCGAAGACGTCTCCATGGTCATGTGGACTCAACGCCAAAGGCGCACGGAACGCTGTTACCTTCCCACCAAAGTGGTCCCTATTTTTCTACTTGCATTTTTTACGTGCTTTCGAACTGCTAGGTTGGCAGAAGCTGGGACAAGTAACGGGACCCCACTCCGTTACGTGGCGCTAGGGATTCGAACCGCCGAACTGCCGATCTTTCTGATCGACAAGCTCAGCGTCTTAGCCACTGAGCCATCGCATCCCCGCTAATGTGAAGTTAGCCCGCTGAAAAAAAAAAAAAAAAACAAACAACAGAGCATCTGGTTCCAGCATCATCTATCTTTCTAACAACAGGTCCCAGAAGCATTCTTTAAAATAAAATAAAAAATCAAAACCCTGGTTAGCTGCAATGCAGGGTTTCTCAAACGTGACCACTTTCATGGTTCACTTTATTTATTTCAATGGGAAGGAGCTGTGTCCGGTTTTCACCCTTTCACGTTGCAAGAAACAATCCCCCCCCCCCCAAGCTTCGGTGGAAATTTGGAAGAAAATTGAGGCAGGAAAGGGGGAAACGAGACGAGTAGTTTTTTTTTTTTTCATTCCATGTTTTTAGTTTTCACTTGAGCCAAAGAAAAGGGGAAGGGAAAAAAATCAGAGGTTACAGATTTTATAGTATTAGAAATCCGGGGTAAAATCACCCCGGATCCCAATGGATCCAATTTCTGATCTTGAGCAAGTAGCTACCGGATTGTAAGCCTCTTTCTTTTGTGTTTCAGACCTTGGAGGCTGCAATGAAAGGCCTTCGGATGAAATAAGCCAATGAACCCTCCCTGCATAAAATCCACGAGCAGAAACAGGGATTCCCGCCTGCCAAGGAAATCAATCAAGGCTTAATCGATTCCTGCTTTCCAGAACCTTAAAATGACAATCCCAGATGCTACAAGCTCAGCTTTTTTTGAGGCCTTCCTGGGCAGGAACCCAGGAGGGGGTTAAAAATAAAATACATGCAATCTAAAATCTGTGTCTGTCATGGTTTGGGGTCTTCCCCCCCTCCCCCGCAGTCAAGCTTGCATTTCTTAGAATGTAAAGATGAATCTCTGCCAATTTTTATATGCTTACAGGTAGTCCTTGACTTACGACCGCAATGGAGCCCAATATTTCTGTTGCTAAGTGAAACATCTGTTAAGTGAGTTTTGCCCCATTTTACCACCTTTTTTTGCCACAGTCGTTAAGTGAATCACTGCAGTTGTTAAGTCAGTAACCCGGTTGTTCAGTGAATCTGGCTTCCCCGTTGAATTTGCTTGTCAGAAGGTCGCAAAAAGGGATCACGTGGCCATGGGACCCTGCGACCGTCATAAATACGAGTCAGTTGCCAAGCGTCAGAATTTGGATCATGGGATCACGGGGAGGCTGCAACGGTCATAAGGGTGAAAAACCATCTTAAGTCGCTTTTTTCAGTGCCGTGGTAACTTTGAACGGTCACTAAATGAACGGCTGTAAGTTGAGGACTGCCTCTCCTTCGATCCTCATTGGCAGGATCTCAAATTTTGGAATTCCCCAGTGGGACCCTGGAAAATGAAGTCTGTGAGGCTTGGGGGAACCCCTAAATTGAGGTTATCCGCCCTAAGGAAAAACAGGACTTAAAATTTTCATTTCTCGGGTAATGTTCAAGCACGGCCCCAAAGGTGTTAAAAGGCACCAGACCAGACCCTTACGATAATTTAAACTTTATTCAGCCAAATATACAGGTTTTTCTCTTTTTTCTCTCTCTCTCTCTCGCCTGCCTCTATTCCGGAAAGGTACACAAAATGCGTTTATGGTTTTCGTTTTTCCCAGGGTTTGTTTAAAAAAAACAACCATTATCGACTTCCAGAGAAGGGAAAGAAATGAAAAGGACGGCTTTAAAAAAAAAAAAACACAGGGTGGAAAAGACAAAACTAAAATAGCCAGAGGGTGGGGGGTGGTGGGGGTCAAGGATTCCACCTCCGCCCCATAACTGTTCATTTCCCTGGACTCTTCTGCAGCCCAGGTCCATGCCAAAGCACACTGCGTTCCCCCCCTCCCCATATTTTTGGGAAATGCATCTACAGGGGTCCAAGCTACTCATCCCCCCCTCCCTGCCTAGTCCCTGAAAGCTAGCTGAAGCAATCAACCCCCTCCCCAGAAAATCCTCCGCCTCCGTTGGCCTCCCACTCAAAATCAAAAACACATCAAACCGTTCAGCCGGCGGC
>QLTV01003104.1:756545-769934 GCA_003457575.1 Thermophis baileyi | reverse complement strand
ACGCCCCCCAGCCCTGATTTGGCACTAATAGTGCCCCCACCTCTTTAAAGGACCTGCCCGAGAGAGAATTTCGAGGGGGGGGGGGCTTTCGAGGGGGGGCCAGCCCTGGAATGATGTCCAACCCCCCCCCCCATTTTAATATTTCTTTTTTATTTTAAGGAGGGGAATCAGCAGGAAAGGCCTGAAGCGCCTCCCGAGGCATCCCGGCCCTTCCAGGCAAGGGGGGGGGGGTGTACCGGGTCACAATGCCCATGGGGCAGGGCCGGGGACGATGGGGGGTGTAGTCCAGCTGCTTCGGAAGCTGGGTCTCCCCAGGGAGAAGCCTCCGCGGGGCGGCTGGGCGCTCACCTCCTTTGGGCATAGCGAGGTCCGGCAACGATGGCGGCTCCGACGGCGAGCGAGTCGTCCTGCTTCTCCTCCCGCCCCCCCCACACGCCTCGCTTCGCCCCGAGCTGGGAGCGACCCGGAAACGGAAGTGGGGCCGGCGTCGTCGTCCGTTTAGGTCCCCGGCCGCCTTCTTTTCGTGAGTGCCAGCTCTGAGGCTGTCTCGCCTACCGCCTGACGGAAAACGGAGGGAACTTTAGCGCTGGAGGGTAAAAGCAGAACGTCCAGCAGACTTCTCCGCTCCGAAGAAGCGGGCGGTTCGTTCGTGGATTTCTTTTGAAGGAGGTTCGCTTGAGTTCTGGCGCAGAGCCAAACAGGCAACTTTCTTAGACGGACGGACGGACGGACGACTAGGAAAAGCCCCCTGGGAAGCGACGGCGGTGCGAAGGAGGGCCTGGGCTGCTGGTGACGTCACGGCGGGGCGACGGGAGCTCCGGGGAAGCGGAAGAGCGTCGCGGAGGAAAACAGCAGCGCCCTCAAATCGTAAGTAGCCCCCCCGTCGGACCAGAAGGGGGACCCGGAGCCCCGAAAACCCGACCGGGCCCCCCGGTGCCCTGTCTCTGTCTGGCTGGGGCATGTTTAAAGTCTCTGCGTGGCAGGCAGAAATCCACCGGGAGAGTATCTTGCTGGAAGGGGACTCACCGGTGTAACTTCTGCCTGGGCTGCCCCTGTAAGTGGCCTTTTTCCACTGAGGAAGACCGGCCATCCCGCTTGAAGAGGGGAGGAAGTCTGCTCTTGGGGAGCAGAGCTTCGAAAGGATTCAGAATCAGAATAGATCATCTGGAAGGGACCTTGGAGGTCTTCTAGTCCAACCCCCTACATAAGCTGTGATAATTTCCTTGAGAAAGAATTTCATTTTTCATCCAAGAAACTTTATCAGTTGTGATTGGAGTGGGGGATGGAAGGATAGGTTCTGACCGGATTGGGGAGTGGGAGGGTGGAAAAATTGTGTTTCTTTGCAATCATCTGGTCCATTAGCACTTTCTGTGAGAGCTCTTGAGGCCACTTGATGGTTTATCTTTCCCCTTAGGGTGCAATTGTTTCTGGAATCTTCTTGGTACCACTGCAAGAGCTGTGTTGTATTTTTATTTATTTAAAGCCTTTATTATCATTGTACATCATGTATACAACGAAATTGGTTTAGCCTCTACTGGTCCAATCCATAACAGAAAATACAAGACAATTCTCCCCAGTGGAGCTGCACATACATTCCGGTCCTTCTATTTCTCTTCTGTTTTTCTTCTCCTTCTATATTCAGAATAACAGAGTCGGAAGGGACCTTGGAGGTCTTCTAATCCAGCCCCCCCTGCTCAAGTAGGAGATTCCTCCAAGCAGCGTTTCTTAAGCTTTGTCTTTCCCTCTCGGGACCCCTCCCCACTTTGGAAAATCCTGGAGGACACCCTCCCCCCCAAAAGAGCTTTGCTTTATGTGGGTTATATTGATCGATAACGTTTGCCTTACTCAGAATTGGAAGTGATGCATTTCATAGAATGTAGGTAGTCCTTGTTTAGCGACTGCCTTGTTTGGAGAAGGGCCAGTGGCAGCAAATGCGTCTATTTTAATTTTTAATATATTTTGATAAATATAACCCATATAAACCAAAGCTCTTTTAGGATCCTTTATTTTTTTAAGTGGGAAGGGCCCTGGAGGAAAAAAAAAAGTTTAAGAAACACGGTTAGGATTTAGTTTTTATCACCTGGGTATAAGAATCTCACTGTCCTATGTCTCCTACTGACATTTTCATGCCACCCATTTCATTTGCTGTCTTCCTCATCAGACTCTATACATACATCTCAAATAAGTTTCTTCTGCAGGTTGTCTTCCTTTTTGAAGAGATGCCCAAGGTGAAAAGGAGCAGAAAACCTCCTCCGGATGGCTGGGAATTGATTGAACCAACCTTAGATGAGTTGGATCAAAAAATGAGAGAAGGTGTGTGTGTGGGGGGGGGGGCTCGCTTAGCTGTACGCATTACAGAAAAGTGAAAATATGTGAGAATGAAAAAGTAACGTATGGTCTGTGCTGTTTCTCTCTCAGCTGAGACCGAACCACATGAAGGAAAAAGAAAAGTGGAATCTCTTTGGCCCATCTTCAGAATTCATCATCAGAAAACACGCTATATTTTTGATCTCTTCTACAAAAGGAAAGCCATTAGTAGAGGTAGGACAGTGGGCTCTTTCATCTCATCCTTGAAAAAATAAACCTTGTCTTTTTTGTCGTGGGGGGGGGGAATTAGTCAGCCCTTTGAGGTAGGCTGACTATAGAGCCGAGGTGGCGCAGTGGTTAGAGTGCAGCACTGCAGGCTACTTCAGCTGACTGCTAGCTGCAGTTCGGCGGTTCAAATCTCACCGGCTCAAGGTTGACTCAGCCTTCCATCCTTCTGAGGTGGGTAAAATGAGGATCCAGGTTGTTGGGGGCAATATGCTGACTCTGTGAACCGCTTAGAGAGGGCTGTAAAGCACTGTAAAGCGGCATATAAGTCTAAGCGCTATTGCTATTGCTAGGCCAAGTCAGGAAACAGACTTCAGAGACTGGAACTCTTATTATAGGGCACGGGTGCCAAACTCGCGGCATCACGTGACGTTTTTGCCCTTCGCGGAGCTGGGGTGGGTGTGGCCTGCGTGTGACGCTTCTGGCCTGCGGGCAGCCAGTTTGACACCCATTATAGGGTATAGCAGAATCTTGACAGCCTGGCGCAGTTTGTCTGCATCCCCTGGGTTTTTTTTTTTTTGGTTTTTTTTAAAATAATTTTTATTGCAAATTTCCAATTAAAAAAAACACAAGTAAACATTACAACATATAAAACAAACATATACATCACATATACATAAAATATAATTCCATTAATACAGCTTTATGCCATCGTAATTTCTTTCTTATTTCCATATTTCACACACTTTTAAATTTACAATTACATCTATCACATTTCCTCTATCTTATTCCCTTTTATAACATATTTCATTCTTATCTTAATTTATACATTAATTTTACTTTTCTTTTCGAGCCAATCATACCATCTGTCCCAAATTTTATAGTACTCTGTTTCCTCTCTTGTCTGCATTCCCTGTTAATAGCAAAAAAAGGTGGGACAATGTTGAGTTTCTTACTCCTGCTTATACAGGACAGCCTGGGGGTGGAGTCAAGCAAGGAATCAACCTAGAATCCTTACATTCCCACAAGCGGTCTTTGCCCAACTCCTGTTGAATTCTGTTAATTCTTGTCTTGTGCCAATATAATGCTGTTAGTTGAGTAGATCCTTGTGTATAGGTATGAACAATAAATCAGCTTAACTGGAACTTAACATGTTTCTTTGTGGCTAAGGTGGTATTTACTGAATTAGCTGGTATTTACTGAATTCCTTCTTCAAGGCCATTTCCATACATCTTTACCAATGTTCACCTTTCTATTTCCAAATTCTAGCTCATTTAATCAGAGGAATATATTCACCCTTTCATTTATATTTGCCCTATGTAGAATTATACGAATATTGCATCAAAGAAGGTTACGCAGACAAAAACTTGATTGCAAAATGGAAGAAACAAGGATATGAAAACCTCTGCTGCTTACGCTGCATCCAGACCCGCGATACCAATTTTGGAACCAACTGCATTTGTAGAGTGCCCAAGAGTAAACTGGAAGTGGTAAGGAATGTTGTTTTTTAAGTCATTTGCAGCCATGCTTTTAGTATCCACTTTCTTCTCCCCTTGTATGCATATTCAGAAGCCCAATCATGTATAAAATTTATGAAATTCCTGTCCTATAAAAAAATATCCCTGCTCTAAAATCAGTTTTTTTTTCAACCACTGAATCTCTCCTCCCCCCCCCCTCCTACGTCTTGCATAACTGGTATGGTTCCACTCATCTGTTGGTTTCATTCTACAGGGGAGAATAATTGAGTGTACTCACTGTGGCTGTCGGGGCTGCTCTGGATGAAAACGTTCTTCAAAAGAAACCTCAACTTTTTAGAGGTTTTAAGTGACTGTTACCATCAAGGACTGCTCATAAGAACTATTTTTTTTCACAACCTGCTGTCCAGATGACTCCCTTTGTATCCCGCAGTAGAATAATTAAATGTGTAAATGCAGCAATGTGTTTTCATGTCCTGTATTGTCATTGTGTTTTAAAATAAAGTCTTGCCTACTTCTCCCAAATGATGAGCATAATTCTTTGATTTTTAAAAATTATTTACATGCAATAGTTCTAGCAAAAAAAAAGACTAAATTAAGCACCTCTTTATCCTCTAATGATTTGAAAATATTGATCACTAATACACACTGATCATTAGTAAATATAGGATTCTTAGAACTCAACAACTCCCATTTCAAGCAAAGAAACCAGGGAGCTGAAACAAAATTCTATACACTGCCATGTTAAAAAACTAATTGTCCCTTTTTAATTATGTGAACAGCTGTATGGATACTGCAGGATAGTGAAAGGGTAGAAAATATCCCTTGCTTTGGGAATCTTTATTGAAGCCCAATTTTATTTAGTTACCAAAAGTATATTTATAGTCTCTTAGGTTTTCTCTATCGATGTTCCCAGTAGTTGGGAACCTTGGCAGCAAATGTTGCTCAGCGTTACCTGTACTTTCAAACACTGCTTTGCAATTTTAGGTTTCTAATTTTCCTTTGAAGAGTTATAACCATTCTCTCTCAACCTTGGTGACTTGAAGATGTATGGACTTCAACTCCCAGAATTCCCCATGCTAGCTAATAAAATGGCTTAGAGAGAGAGAGAACAGCACAATCACCACAAAACAAGTATAAGCTTTCCTTTAGAGTGTGAACAGGACAATAGGACAATCACCTCCAAAAAGAATTGGTAATAGAAAAATGTTATTTATTCGACAGTATATTACTGTTCCAGATAAATTTGGGTTGCAATTGTATATACACCTACGGGTTAATTTAAGCTTCATGTGAACAGATATGTACAGAATTAAAGCAATTTAAAAAACGTGCCAGCATCCCATACTGAATGGCCAATATTTGCTTTATTTTAGCTCCTGGCTGCCTTGATCTTGTTCCAGCTTGGTGCCATTTTTGCTTTGTGCCAAATTCTTATATCGGTATCTTGTCCAAGGGTGTGGTGTTTCTTCCCCGGGCATCCACTTAAGCCAACGGAAATAGAAAGCTCGGAAGCCATCAATTTTCTCTAGATAATGATCCTTTTTCTGGTACTGCAAGAAGAAAAACAAATGCAAGTTATTAAAAGCACACCTTGCATCGGAATGGAGTCTTGGCAGGCAGGACGACATGAGGCTCTCTACATCCAATGATTCCTGGCGGGTCTTCTTGGGCAAAGACAAATTTGAGGCTTATGGGCCAGCTTTTGTTTTCAACGTCCTCCCAACTGAAACGAGGCCTCCTTGGATTCAAGTATTACTCCTAGCAGTTTCATGGACAATACCATGTCCAGGTAGTCCTTGACTTACAACCATTGATTTAGTGACCGTTCAAAGTTAAAAACCATCACTGAAAAAGTGACTTATGACGGTTTTTCACACTGAACAGTATCCATTCATGGTCACGTGATCAAAATTCGTATGCTTGGCAATTGGCTCATATTTATGACGGTTGCAGAGTCCTGGGGTCATGTCGTGTGTGATCCCCTTTTGCGACCTTCTGACAAGCAAAGCCAGTGGGGAAGCCAGATTCACATAACTGCGTGACTAATTTAACAACTGCAGTGATTCCCTTAACAACTGTGGCAGGAAAGGTGGTAAAATGAGGCAAAACTCACTAAACAAATGTCTCACTTAACAACATAAAATTTGGGCTCAATTGTGGTCATAAGTTGAGGATTAACTGTATTAGAACTGACAACGATAAGCCATCAAGTCAGCATCGGTTAATTACAGTATATGAATAAAAGCATGAATGGTGTTTTCTTTGGAGGTGAACCTTAAAGTGAGCGTTTAACTTTTCAAGTCAAATATGCCTAACTAAGTTTCAATATCCATAGCAATTTAATGCCTTCCAAACATTTTACAAGAAGTTTTAAGTTTCTAACGTTTTAGGCGTGGCTTAAATCAGCTCAAGCTCAAGTTTACCCCAACACAAAAGACAGAGGATAATCTTACCTTATCATAATTAGGAGGATACTGGGCTGCAAACTCCAGCACGTTAACAATAACTTCATTTGGAGCCACCTGATTCCTGCTCATGTCTTTAAGGATCTCTATGAGGTAAGTGTAATTCAGTCGCTTCACCGCTGCGTTTATCAACGCACCGTAGATCTGCACATTGGGTTTTATTCCAGATCGCTGAAACGAATGCACAAAAAGACTCAAAACATTTGAAATAAAGGGACTTGTGAAGAAAGAACATATCTCTGTCTCGGTTCGAATCTAGGCAAAGATTGAAGCTACAGCAAATATTTCAAGGCAGAAAATTAGTGCCTCAAAATTTTGAATTTAACCCCTCAGAGGTGGATTGTTTTGTACCTTCATGTCTGACAGTAACTGCATCCCTTCTTTGTGTTTGCGGCAGGCAATGGCTAAGTTACAAAATGTGTACAGGTCTGGCGAAAGTCCGTTTTGCAACATTAAAGGCAGCAAGCTCTGTAAATTGAAAAAGACGTTAAGCAGGGCTGTATATACATTCTCCAAAATATGCAAGAACTCCAGATGAAGCTGACCTTTCTAACATAAAGTTGTAGCTTTGGCCTAAAAAGAAAGCAGGAATGAAAGCCTTAGAAAGACAGCTGGTTTGGCCTAGTGGTTAAAGCATCAGGGCATCAGAAACCAGGAGAGGCTGTGAGTTCTAATTCTGCTTTAGGCTTTCAAGCTGGGTGACCCACCAATTTTCTCTGAGCCCAACCACCTCACAGGATTGTTGTTGTGGAGAAAATAAGAGGCCAATGGAATATTACGTATTTTTGCCGCTTTCAGTTATTTACAAAGTAATACACGTGGGATTTTTTAAAAAATCTAATTAATTAAAAAGTCTCTAAAAAGCTGAATTTGGCTAACGCAGCGCTCCCGTAATAGTGATCCACACCCAGAAAGGGACAATCTTACCTTTGCCGCCTCCAGATCGGCTTTCTTGCTCTTTTTTCTGATCAATGTATTAAAAAAAGCCACATCTGGTTTCACGTTGTTCTCCTCCATGACAGCCAACAAAGACGATTCTGATGGGCTGTTGAGTTCCACGTTTTCGGCTAGCAATATGAACGTTCGAATGTTCCCCACCACCTTGTCGTCTTTCATTTTTTTTAAGAAACCTTCCATGTTTCCCATCAGAGCCAGTCGATCGGAGGGCGTTGCCACCGTCCCTAAGGAAACCACATGTGGGGCTGGGGTCTGCAAATCCAGCAAGTTAGGGAGGGGAATGGCGGGCTCCGAGAAGGAGTTTTCTGCTGTTGATTCCGGAACCAACTGGTTCTGGTAAGAGATCACCAAACTCCTGTCCGTATCGCAGTCTGATAAATCGGAGTGATCGCTTGATTTTGGCTTTGCGCTGTCCTTGGCATCATCTTGGTTTCTATCAGGCCTCTCAGTTTTTGGATCGTCTCCTGGGAACATATTTTTTTCCAGAGCTTCGACATCCGATAACATTAAAGCCGGAACGTTAGCTCTTTTCTTTCTCTGACCCTTTGTGCCTTGCTCTCTGCCAGAATTCAGCTTCAGGTGAGTTAGGCGTTTCTCTGACGGTCTTAATAGCAATTTAGAAGCCACCTCAGAGTCACCAATGCCACAGTATTTGGCAGCTGTCAGCATCAAATTGTAAGTATACAGATCAGGTTTGAGATTCAGCTTTGCCATCTGCTGCCAAACCTGTTTTTAAAAAAACAACAGTACCGATCATTAACTTATACACATCCATCTGAGTTAGTGTTTCTCAACTGGGGCACCTTTCAGCTCCCAGAATTCCCCAGTCAGCATGCACTGGGAAGGGCAGAAAGAGCTTGGTTTGTACCCACCATTGGAAGGGAGCAAAGGGCAGAAAACAGACCTGTAAAGCATAGCGGAACCCGTTCTCTTTGTCGTTTATACATCCCATGAGCAGGATATTGAAAGTATCCGTGGTGATTTGATGGCCATTTTCCACCATTTCCTGAGGAAAGATAAGGATTCTGTAATTACTCTTCAATATAAACATGTAACAAAAGATCAGTTGTTCTGTAATCCATATATAGCTTCCCAGGAAAAAGATCTTAAGAAATTTGCCATAACTTTTTTTTTTTTACCGTAAAAAAATTAAGGATAAAAAATAAGGCTAAGGTCACCTGTAGATCTGAAACAGAAGTGCCTTAGGCAACAAAATACCATCTTCTGACTGTTTTCACCAACTCTACTAAACCACCATATGCTTTGTCTGGTTTTAGCTTAGTATGTTTTGTGAAGCACGGATATTTTATAAACCTGATAAGTGGCTATATTGCAACATGTGAATCCTGCCATAATTTTAATCTTGTGAAGACCAGAAAAAAATCAGCCCATTTCTAGGAACCCACCATCCATTTCTTTGCAAACAACCAAGAGTTTCTTTTCTGGTTTATACAGACTATTCCAAAGTGGGTGAAACAACAATGAATTTCAAAGGATATATTTCATAACAACCATTTTTCCAACTGCAACCTCAGAATTTCCCCTTAAGCTTTAACAAGAAGTTTAACAACATTTGTGGAACATTACACGGTTTATTTATACCTAGTCAAGCAGCATATAAATTATTATGGTAATTTATGTCATATTTTGGGTATGAGTATGTTTCTAAGGCAGCTGATAGATACAATTTTGCAAAGAATTATACATTTATACCAGTGGTTCCCAACGTGCGGCCCACGCCCCACAGGGGGGCAATTTGATTTTTAATGGGGACAATTGGAACCTTGTTTAAACCAAGTTAATGGCCTTTTAGGCTTCCTCCGCGTGAGTAGGAGTTCACTTTTTGAATAGTAAGAATTATATACCACAGGGGGATGGGATCAGGATTTTAGAGATGCTTAGGTGGGGCATGGCCAAAAAAAGGTTGGGAACCACTGATTTATACCAATGATTCCCTTTTTTTTCTTTTTACCTTTAATATATCCAAGCACATGTGGAGATCCGAACACAAAGCACAGCATTTCAACAAAGCACGATACGCAATTGGATTCAATTCTATGCCTTTTTGGAT
The DNA here is from genome assembly GCA_003457575.1 of Thermophis baileyi. NCBI lineage: Eukaryota > Metazoa > Chordata > Lepidosauria > Squamata > Dipsadidae > Thermophis > Thermophis baileyi. The sequence continues at coordinate 760,431 of QLTV01003104.1, read as the reverse complement.
CAGTTCCTGACGTAACTTAAGGGCGCTCTGCAGACCACTGTCTTTCCAGGGCGTCTCCGCGCAGGCGTTGAAGAGGGCCGTGTATGTGGCAATCGTAGGCGTCAGGCCTCGCTTTTTCATCTGCCTCCCCATAACGTAACAAGACAAAAGTTTCAGCAAGGAAACAACTAAAGTGATCTGTCATCTTTGCAACTACACATCGTTTAGAATGGAGGCTTTCAAAGTATTTGTAAGGATGGGCGTCATTTACATTCACAAACTCAGAAAGGGTTGCTGTGAGGGAATATTGTAAAGACTTCCTTGACAGATTAGAAACAAAGAGCATAAAACGAATAACTCGATGTCAAACTGCAGGAATAACACAAATGCAGTGTTGGCAAGCAAATTTGCAGTGTTGCTTAGGAAATATAGGAGGGAGCTTCAGTGCGAAATGACACATCAATTAAGGTTTCCAATTGAACTGGATCCCTCCAATCACGGATTTAAGCCAGCCATTTTTTTTCGTATTCATTTAAATCAAGACTTCTCCCCCCTCTGACAAAAATCCCCTTCGAAAGAAATTTGGGGTATTTACATCATTGTAGAGCCGTAAGGCCTTCTTCAGGTACCCAACCCTGCCGCATCCACCAATCAGCACTGTGTAGTTGAACTCCTCGGGCCAGAGACGTTCTTCCTTCAGCATCTGTACCTCAAAGAGCTCAAGAGCCTCGACCAGCTGCAGAGAAGAGGGTTAAGGAAGAGGGTTAACTGCGAAACCCCACAATGCTCAACAAGATCAAGAAGTCCGAACTAGCAAAACCGCAGAGGCAAAAATTTGGGTAAATACAGGGAGTCCTCGTTTAACAACAGATTGCTTAGCAACCATTTGAAGTAACGACGGACTGACTGAAAAACTTAGTAATCCAGTTCCAGACTTCCGATGGCTGCACGCACACATCATCATCATCTTCATTTAACGACCCCATCATCCCTTGCGGGGTGGAGTCTGGGCAACTGAATGGAGCCAGCAGAGTGTTTTACTGGCCGGATGCCCTTCCTGTCGCCAATGCGGAGTTTTGTTCAGCAGATATATTCTCAGTGTGCCCAGAGAGAGAAATATCTGCCTCTACCTAGGATTGAATTCACAGCCTCCTGATTGTGAGGCGGGAGCTCCACCTCTAGGCCACCGCACCATTCACTACACGCACACATACACACACAAAAACATCTGAGGTCACATGACTACATTTTGGGCACAAAATAGGAGGAAGGAGTAAACGCTTTGTCACCTTCGAGCTGCTTATAAAATGAAGGCGGGATAAAAATCTAATAGATCAATAAACAAACAAACAGATCTTTCCTTGTCCTTCAAGGCCATTCATTACGCCCTCCATCCCCATCTTTTTTAAAAAAAGGCAGAAGAACATAGCCAAGGTAATGACCTTGTTTTTCTTTATCAATGCTTTGCACTGCAAAAAATACCAGTATGGGGTATTCCTTCGACCCCACCTGGGTTTTATTTCTAATTCCTCCTCGTCTTCCTCCTCCTCTTCTTTGGCTTGGAGCCGTAAGTTGTGAAAATCAGCCGAAGCCGCCTGAGAAAAGGGCTTGGGAGGATATTTCTGAGTTAACAACCCAAAGCTTTCATCAGCATCAAATTTCTCCTCTTTTTCCTCATCTTTAGAAAGCGCTTCCGACGATCTCGCCATCTCCTCCAAATCTCTGTTGTGTAATTTATAGACTGACAGGGATGTGCTAATCAGTCTCCGGTCCAGAAGGGCTGTGGATTGTGGGCTTGGAGGCCATACCCATTTTTTTCTTCCAGGAATGTCTCTGAAACGGTGTACGGAACAAAGCCAAGGACAGACAGACCCTCTTTGGGTAAATACTGCAAATAAGCCCCGGCACATCCGCTGAGAAACCGTCATAATTTCGCCTTTCTCTCTCTTTTTTCTTATCTCCAGACGAGGGGACTGAAATCCGGATCCAGGGAATTAGGATTGCATCTTAAAAGCATCACCTGTTTTCCTGGGGAAATTATCCGAAGTAGCAAGGATACATTTTGCAGGAGCCATCCTACGAATAAAAGAAAACATTAAATTAATGATTAAATGAAAACTTTTAAAGGCATTTAAATCAGATTTTTATCAAGCTTCTTCTAAACTCCTGAGGGGAAGAATCAGAATCGAGCTGGAAGGGACCTTGGAGGTCATCTAGTCCAGCCCCCTGCTTAAGGGGGAGACCCTATACCATCTCAGACAAGTGACTGTCCAGTCTCTTCTTAAAAGCTAAGAGTGATGGAGCATCCACAACTTCTGAAGGTGACCCATTCCACTGACCAATCAATCAATCACAATAGAGCTGGAAGGGACCTTGGAGGTCATCTAGTCCAGCCACCTGTTCAAGGAGGATACCCTATACCATTTCAGGCAAACGGCTGTCCATTCTCTTCTTAAAAGCCACCAATGTTGGAGCACCCACAACATCTGGAGGCCTTAAGGGCCAGGCTCAAATCCGTCCCCAGTCCAGAAGCAACCTGGGAGGCTTTGGGCCTGTCCTTCGCGCCTTCTTTCTCTCTATCCCTGACCTAGCAGCCTACCTTGCAGGGTTGTTGTTGACGGGGGGTACACAATAGGGAGGGAGAAGCGCTTAGGCACGAGCTCCTGAAGGAAAGGCGGGACAGAAATTAGATTAATAAACAGATGGAATAATTAGAGTATTATAATTTGAAAAATTCCTCTCAGAGGGGCCCAGCCAGGCCTCCAACCGTCCTCCCGGCGCCTTCAACCCTCCCCCCATCCCGCACGCTTCTGTCCATCTCCCGCTCTCCCCGCCCACTAGAGGGCGGAGCTTCTCCTCAGAGAGGGACGCCCTCCCCGGGCGTGCGCCTGGATAGGCCCGCTTCCCTTCCCTTCCCCCCCCCGCTTCTTTTCCCTTTCCATCGCCCAATCAGAACGGGCCTCCCTTGGATTGGCCTGCAGCCTGAGGGCGGGGCGAGGGGAGAAACCCGCCTCGTTCCTCCATTGGCCCAACGCGAGGGTTGACGCCACGCAACGCGACTCCCAGCCTGCCTTGCGCGCAGCCCCGCGACGCGACGACTCCCAGCCTGCCTTGCGCGCGGGGCCGCGTTCCGATTGGCCCGTCCGGGCGGCGCGCGCCTCCTTCTCCTCCCATTCCTCCTTCCCCTCCCCCACGCCGCGCTCGGGCCGCTTTTCCCCCCTCAGCGCCGCCGGCGACGGAGTCGAGGCCCCTTTTTCGCTCCCATCTCTCGGCCGGCCTCTCGCGGCCTGCCTTCCCGCCGCCGCCGCCATGCAGGAGCTGATCGCCAGCGTGGACCACATCAAGTTCGACTTGGAGATCGCGGTGGAGCAACAGCTGGGCGCCCAGCCGCTGCCCTTCCCGGGCATGGACAGTACGTGATGAGGGGGCTCGTCCAGAGGCCTCCCCCCCTCCCCCCAACCCTGATAATTAAAAATCTGATTAACCTGTAAGGGCGATATTGAGACCTTCCTTGTGCTTCTTTCTTCACAGAGTCCGGTGCTGCCGTCTGTGATTTTTTTTTAAAGGCAGCATGTGGGAAAGGTAAGCTGCGGCTGCAGATATATTGGAAGACTGAAAAGAGAGGGGAGGAATGTCTCTGGAGATTCTCAGCCCTCTCCAGGTCATGGTTGTCCCAAAGGTGCTTTTTTTCAAGAGGCAACTGGACTTTCTGGGTGTTTTTTTTTTTCTTTGAAGACGTTTCGCTTCTCATCCAAGAAGCTTCTTCAGCTCTGACTGGATGGTGGGGAACGGAAGGATTTATACTCCTTTGCAGACAGCTGGTCATTTGCATCCTTTTAGAGGGTTGTTGAGGCCACCTAGCTAAGTGTCTATGGAGATGCTCAGTCATCCAGGTCATGGTTGTGCA
>QLTV01003104.1:686937-705649 GCA_003457575.1 Thermophis baileyi | reverse complement strand
ATATATATATATTTGCTCCTAGAAGCACGAGTCTGAAGACACAAGCCTGTTAACCAGCCTGATGATGTCGAATGAGACTTCGTTGAAACGTCGCAACGACATCTCCAACTTCACGCGGGAGAAAACCCGAATAACCATAGACCTACATACAAATACCCGCAAAAACCTCAAAAAACAAACATATATATTCCATCGAAAAAGAAACAGAAGGAAGACACAAGGCACCCTTCACCCCAACGCGTTCAAGATCTAAAATTGGGGGTGGGTGTTGCAGAAAATGCTTGGGGGGTGGGGAGACAGAGATCATAATTGCAGGGTTTCAGGGGAACGAGGCAGAGTCACCCCTCTTTTCTCGGATTTCCAAGGAGAAAAGGGCAGATCCCGAAAGACAGCGCTTGAAAGGGCTGATCTGCTGCGGAGGTTGGACCACGTTTCTGGGGTTTCTGGGAGGAGGTGAAGGTCTCGAGGTTGACAGCACTGGGTTTGTGAAGCAGGGAGGGCTTTCAGGGTTGTGTGTCGGTGGGACAGGATGCACAACGGGGACAACAAACCCCCAGGACTGAGCTGTCTCCTTCATTAAGGCTGACTTTGTTAAGAACAGCTCAACAGGTTCCCAGGAACTAGGCATTGAAAGTTTCCAAGAAGACAGATCCTTCAGAAGTTCAGAAGAAACAGCAAAGCACAGGAAGTTCGGGACTTACGACCGCAACGGAGCCCTAAATTTACGTTGCTAAGTGAGACAGTTGTCAAGTGAACTTTGCCCCATTTTGGGGAACTTTGCCCCTTTCTGGCCACCGTTGTTAAGTGAATCCCTGCAGTTGTTACATCAGTAACACGGTTGTTAAGCGAATCTGACTTCCCCGTTCATTTTGCTCATCAGAAGGTCGCAAAAGGGGATCACGTGACCCCGGGACACTGCAACTGTCATAAGTATGAATCAGTGGTCAAAGGTCTGAATTTTGATCACGTGATCGTGGGGATGATGCAATGGTCGTAAGTGTGAAAAACGGCCGTAAGTTACTTTTTTCACTGCCGTTGTAACTTCGGTCACTAAAGGAACTGTTGCAAGTCGAGGTAAGTAAATAGGATGTTTTCTATTGCAAACACCCTCAGATGCAGCTTTCCGTCCTGTAGCAGGGAGTCCTCGACGTACGGCCACAAAGGGGACCAGAATTTCCGTTGCTAAGCAAATCGGTTGTTAAGTGCTTCAGAATTTCCAATCTTTTTTTGACCACCGTTTTAAAGCAAATCACTGCAGTTGCTGAGTGATTCATGTGGTCATTAAGTGAATCATCTTCCTCCTCCCCCTCCCACCCACCCCCATTGACCAGGTGGGAAGATCACCACATGGAGATCATGCAACCCCAGGATGCTGCAACTGTGATAAATACACGCTGGTTGCCAAGCGCCCAAATTTTGATCACGTGACGGTCAGGATTGTTGCAATTGTGAGGACCGGTTGTAAGTCACTTTCTTCAGCGCCGTTTTAACTTCAAACGGCCACTAAACAAATGGTTGTAAGTCAAGGACTACCTGTATCACAATGAAAAGGGCTAAGATTAATCAGTGGAACGACTTGCCACCAGAAGTTGTGAATGCTCCAACACTGGAGGTTTTTAAGAAGAGATTGGTCTGAAATGGTGTAGGGTCTCCTGCCTGAGCAGGGGGTTGGAGTAGAAGACCTCCAAGCTCCCTTCCAGCTCTATTCTCATTGATTGATTGATTGATTGATTGATTCATTCATTCATTGAAGTGGTCTAGATCTCCTGCTTGAGCAGGGGGTTGGAGTAGAAGACCTCCAAGCTCCCTTCCAGCTCTATTCTCATTGATTGATTGATTAATTGATTGATTGATTGATGGATGGATGGATGGATGGATTCATTCATTCATTCATTCATTCATTGAAATGGTCTAGATCTCCTGCTTGAGCAGGGGGTTGGACTATATGTCCTCCAAGCTCCCTTCCAGCTCTATTCTCATTGATTGATTGATTGATTGATTCATTCATTCATTGAAATGGTCTAGATCTCCTGCTTGAGCAGGGGGTTGGAGTAGAAGACCTCCAAGCTCCCTTCCAGCTCTATTCTCATTGATTGATTGATTCATTCATTCATTGAAATGGTCTAGATCTCCTGCTTGAGCAGGGGGTTGTAGTAGAAGACCTACAAGCTCCCTTCCAGCTCTATTCTCATTGATTGATTGATTAATTGATTGATTGATTGATGGATGGATGGATGGATGGATTCATTCATTCATTCATTCATTCATTGAAATGGTCTAGATCTCCTGCTTGAGCAAGGGGTTGGACTAGAAGACCTCCAAGGTCCCTTCCAACTCTGTTCGTCTGGTGTTAGTTTGAAAAGGGTCTGTCCTGCAAAACTCCTTTGCCACCGACTCATGTTACGCCTGGTCTTCCTCCAAAGGTGTAAGAGAAACTGAACTTTTTTGGAACCGATCGCTCGGTCTGCACTTCCAGGAGCCCCAAAATAGCTCCGATGCTTTTCTCTCTTTAAGCTTATCCTCCAGAGCATTTCCTTCCTGGAGCATTAAAAACGGACCTGCTCCGGCACACTGGCAGCTTGATTGCAACAGAGTTTCTTGCTGAGTCAGCAGTAATGGGCTAGCACTCTCCGCGCCCAGTTTTTTCTCTTTGGAGAATCTGGTTTCCCAAACAAGTTCCTGTGCAAATCTGCAAATTTTCATTTTTTTTCCCTCCCCTTAACCTGATGAAAGAGATTAAATCCCTTTAGGGTCATATTTGAGTTTAGGGTGACTTCATGGCTATCCCCAAACTGTTTTCTTGACAGTCCAGGTAGTCCTTGACTTATAACGTTTCATTTCATTGAAGTTACAATGGCACTAGAAAAAAGTGACTTGTGGCTGTTTTTCACACTTACGACCGTTGCAGCATCCGCTTGGTCACGTGATCCAAACTTGGACGCTTGGCAACTGACTCGTATTTATGACAGATTAACAGATTAACAGAGTTGGAAGGGACCTTGCAGGTCATCTAGTCCAACCCCCTGCCCAAGCAGGAGACCCTACATATGCCTCTACCTAGGATCGAACTCACAACCTCCTGATTGTGAGGCAAGAGCTCCACCTCTAGGCCACAGCATGTCGCAGTGTCCTCTAGGCTCACCTGATCCCCATTTTGCGACCTTCTGACAAGCAAAGTCAGTGGGGATTTGATTTAAGCCAGATTCGCTTAACAGCCGTGTTCCTAACTTAACAACTGCAGTGATTCACTTAGCAACCATGGCAAGAAAGGTGGTAAAACGGGGCAAAACTCACTTAACAACTGTCTTGCCTAGCAACAGAAATGTGGGACTCCATTGTGGTCATAATTCGAGGACTACCTGTATTACGGGGGGAAAGGGGGGGTTCTTGGTGATGGGATGTTTTTCGACTCGCCCCGGTCTAGCCATCAATCCTGGCCCGTCCTGGTTATTTCTCATCTAAGGATGAACCATATTTAGCTCTTTTCAAGATTCAGCTGAGTAGATATTGCTACCTAACAGGCTGACCAGAGATGCTGGCAGTTGGGTGGTATACATTTTTAATAAATAGATAAATAGGCAGAATTATTTGGAGAAGGGTCTCAAATGCAACTGGACTTTTGTGATGATTTGCAATTTTTTTTAAGAAAAGGAGCAGGCGGGGAAATCAGTAAGCCCATTAGACACTTAGGTGAGATGGCAGGTGTATAAATTTGATTAATAAATAAATTAGCTGGGATCAGTACTAAAACAGTAGCTTGTGTCCATCACATGGTTTCAACAGGTGATCGTGTCTTTTAGCGGATCTTTAGGGGAGAAAAATGTCTTCCAGCAGGACAATATGAAAAACCAGGTAAAACTTTATTTAATAAAGAGAAAAGGTGGTTTAACTCAAATCTTACTATTCTTTTCCTTGGGATTTAATATTTTTATTTTCTCCCTCCCTCGATGAGGCTATATTTTGGATCTTGCCATTTTGATTTCTTTCCTGGTCTATCAGGATGATTGATAGCTTGACAGCTCCAAAGGGCTTGGATTGTTAGCCGGTATGAACTTAGCTAGCGGGACTTATAAAGCAGAATTTGCTCTTTTTTCTGTAGTGTGCAAACAACCAATTCCAGCTAATTTGGTAACCTGGGTTTCCATTCGAGGCAACCCCAGTTAAGGATGGTTTTGAAAGGTGGGGTAACAAGCCACAGCTACAGAAGGTTGATGGACCAGTTCGAAGTCTCTGTGGGCCTAATCTACCCTAGCAGGTTAAAATATATAGGTTTTTGGCTAAATTTAGCTAAAGGACAAGAGGAAAGCGTGGTCAATAATAACCAACCTCCAAAAAAAGGGGAAAAAAAAGATCTTGTGAAATGTTAAAGCCTAATGCATTTATTCGAGCATTATTAACCCAGCGTGCTGGCCTTTGAGATATCTCTCTGCTGTTTGGTGCAATTTATTATTCATTTTATTTTAGTTAGTAAACTTCTATGCAATGCATTCGGGTAGCTGATCTGGAAACCTACAGGAGACATGGAACAGTCTTGTTGCAAATGGCTTAGAAAGTAATACAGGTAGTTCTTGACTTACAGTCATCCGTTTAGTGACCGTTCAAAGTTACAAGGCACTGGAAAAAGTGACTTATGACCATTTTCACACTTACGACCGTTGCAGTATCTGCATGGTCATGTGATCCAACTTCGGATGCTTGGCAACTGGCATGTACTTATGACGGTTGCCGTGTCTTGGGGGGTGTCACGTGATCCAAATTCGCTTAGCAACTGACTCGTATTTATGACGGTTGCAGTGTCTTGGGGTCACGTGATCCCCTTTTGCGACCTTCGGACAAGCAAAGTCAAAGGGGAAGGCTAGATTCACTCAACAACCGCGTTACTAAGTGAACAGCTGCAGCAATTCACTTAACAACCGTGGCCAGAAAGGTCGTAAAATGGGGCAAAACTCCCAGAACAAATGCCTCACTTAGCAACAGCAATTTGGGGCTCCCTTGTGGTCGTAAGCCAAGGACCACCTCTAAACAGCAGCTTTTGTTTGCAGAACGTCTACAATAGGAAAAGTTGTTGGGGTTACAAATTCTGCAGTTTCCCTCTTAGGGGCTTCTCGCCTGGCAACAAATTCAGACTTAGAAAGGCTCTAGACCTCAGTGGCCCCCATCCACGGTCTTCCACCCCTTCGAAGCAGGTCACAACATTGGAGACCGCAGAAAAGCCTAAACTCTTCACATGACCTATTTCTTTTCAACGTTGACTCCGGTGCACACGCCTCGTAAATAAACCCGTCACATTTCTTTCTAAGAACCGACGGCAAAAAATAGCTCTCGCACTCCTTACATAGCAGGGGCCTGAAACCAGAATCGGAATCAAAACACATGCGGCACGGGGCACAGACAATTTTTACAACTTTCGTGCAAAAAATCGCACCCTCGCTGTTTTAATGGCTCTGAAATGAACGCCCAGGGTGCTACTCTGTCTGCAACGTGCTTCTGAAAAACCCAATTTCTAAAGATAAAAGCTATTCTAGTCAGCCCACGCTGCAAACACGGAAGCCAGGGTGAAAATATTACATTGGCAGTTGAACGCGCTTTCCAAATATATAACTCAGAAGGAAGGGGTGTTGTTTTTTTTTAAATTAACATTCTTCATTTGTGCAAATATGCTACTATTTCTGTGGCATGCTATTTTTTTCTGGGTGTGATTTCTTCCTCCCCCCCCCTGCCTTTTTTAAAAATTAGTGCCCCTTTTCAACACTCAGATGATAGGGAAAGAAATACACTGTCGGCGTGCCATTTTGCCAAAGAATTTTTGGAATTATTAAGGGAACGGCACATCGACCATATGTTAGAAAGACTTGTGCAAACTTGCAAGGTTTGAATACAACTTGAAGGGACATTTCGAGTTTGGAAGTTTATATCAAAGTTTGGGAGAGTTTTGCAAGGATGTGAGATTTCTATGCTTATTAATAAGAATAGAGTAAAGATTCCGTGGGCTGGAAAGGACCTGAGAGGTCTTCTAGTCCAACCCCCTGCTCAAGGCACGAGACCTTACACTATCCTTGTAAAATGGTTGTCCAGTCTATTTTTGAAAACCTCCCACAACTCCAGGAGGCAAGCTGTCCCACTGATCCATTGTTCTCACTGTCAGAAAATTTCTAATATGTAATAAATTATTTCTCATGCTTATTATGACAACTCTTCTAAAAATTGCTGAGCTTAGTCTTCCAAACAGCCATTGGTATCCTCATTGTTATAACAGAGGTTAGCAATTGCTGTCTCCTGAATGAAAATCAGCCCTCCAAATTCTCTCATCTTGCAAATTAAAGAATGGAAGTGAGCAACGGAGGATTTGGGACGGGACGGGATGGGATTGGCCTCGTGGCTTTCTCATCTCAGAGGGCTTTTAGTCAAATTGGAATTGGGTATGCCTAGTTTAATGAAAAGAAGGATTAGGGGTGACAGGATAGCAGTCTTCCGATATTTAATTTGCTGCCCCAAAGAAGAGGGAGGCAAGCTATTCTCCAAAGCACCTGAGGGCAGGACAAAAAGCAACGGGTGGAAACTAATCAAGGAGAGAAGCAACCTGGAACTAAGGAGAAAGTTCCTGACGGTGAGAACAATTAACCAGTTTAACGGCTTAATATATTTTAAAAAAAACCAGTTAACAATCACATACATACATATCATTCAAGGCCGGACCTTGCAAATTGCGAGATCAACGGCCCCAAGCTTGCCGAAAAAGCCAGGTCTTCAATGCTTTCTGGAAGGCTAATAGGGTGGGGGCAGTCTGGATAGCAATAGCAATAGCACTTAGACTTATATACCGCTTCATAGTGCTTTACAGCCCTCTCTAAGCGGTTTACAGAGTTAGCATATTGCCCCCAACAATCTGGGTCCTCATTTTACCCACCTCAGAAGGATGGAAGGCTGAGTCAACCTTGAGCCGGTGAGATTTGAACCGCCGAACTGCAGCTAGCAGTCAGCTGAAGTAGCCTGCAGTGCTGCACTCTAACCACTGCGCCACCTCGGCTCGGATCTCAGGGGGTAGCTGGTTCCAGAGAGCTGGGGCAGCCACAGAGAAGGCCCTTCCCTGCGGGCCCGCCAGCCGACACTGCTTAGCTGACGGGACCTTAAGGGGCTGCCACCAAGAAGAAGGGGTTGACCTATTCTCCAAAGCACCCCAAGGCAGGACCAGAAGCAATGGATGGAAGCTAATCAAGGAGAGAACCAACCTAGAACTAAGGAGGAATTTCCTGACAGGGAGAACAATTAATCAGTGGAACGGCTTGCCTCCAGAAGTTGTGGGTGCTCCATCACTGGAGGTTTTTAAGAAGAGACTGTAGCATCATTTGTCTGAAATGGTATAGGGTTTCCTGCCTGAGCAGAGGACTGGTCTAGAAGACCTCCAAGGCCCCTTCCAACTCTGTTATTCTGGGCACATCTGTCCCATAGTTCAATCGCGTACCCTAGGGGTTAAAAAAAAAAGAGTGACCAGCCAGGATTTTGCTTGTTCCCAAAAATGTGCTTGGAGCATGAATTCTCTGGGTCAAAGCAATTGCTACGTAGCATCCACTGATGATGGGGAATCTAGATTTGATCTGTCCATTTTACAAGACAGCTTCTCCTCATCTGCAGACCTTCTGATTTGAAGGCAACAACTACCCGTTGACCAACACATCTGAGATCAAAAAGTCAGGGAAATCTGAGTCAAGGACTTTTGCACAGGTAATCCTGGACTTGCAACCAAAATTAGGAGCAACATTTTTGTTGCTAAGCCAGGCGGTTATTGACTCATGCCAGATTTTACGACCTTTTGGCCACAACTGCTAACCAAATTACAGCGGTTGTTAAGTGAATCACATGGTCCTTAAGTGAACCCGGATCTCCCACCCACCCCCAATTGAATTTGCTTGTCAGAAGCCAGCTGGGAAGATCTCAAATGGGGATCACGTGATCCCCAAGACACTGCAACTGCTGTAAATATAGATTGCCAAGGGCCTGAATTTTGATTGTGTGTGCAGGGAGATACTGCCACTGTTGTAAGGGTAAGGACTGGCTGTAAGTCACTTTTTCTAGTAACTTCAAATGGACGCTAAGTGAATGTTTGTAAGTCGAGGACTGCCTATAAAAGATGGCCATGCAACTTTCATATTCTTTTGTGTATGTTTGGACCAGTGGTGAAATCCATTTTTTTTACTACCGGTTCTGTGGGCGTGGCTTGGCTTGGTGGGTGTGGCTTGGCTTGCGTGGCAGGGGAAGGATACTGCAAAATCTCCATTCCCACCCCACTCTGGGGCCAGCCAGAGGTGGTATTTGCCAGTTCTCCAAACTACTCAAAATTTCTGCTACCGGTTCTCCAGAACCTGTCAGAACCTGCTGGATTTCACCCCTGGCTTGGACTCCTGCCTAAAGAGAATCCTTTTCACCACTCCTTCCCCTCCTTCATGTGGACTGGCTCCATCAGAGCTTCTTCTGCTACCAATTCCTTCCCTTGAGTAATGACTTTCTTCATCTCAAGGACTTAGTGAGAAGGTGCTGGATTAACTGCCAATGGCATTTGCTGCATTGCTTAATAGGAACACTTGCCCAAGAAAACAAGGTATTTCTAAGTTGCATTAACAGAGGGATACAGTCAAGATCAAGGGAGGTACTAATACCACTCTATAAAGCCTTAGTTAGACCACACCTGGAATACTGCATCCAGTTTTGGTCACCACACTATAAAAAAGATGTTGAGACTCTAGAAAGAGTGCAGAGAAGAACAACCAGGATGATTAGGGGACTGGAGGCTAAAACATACGATGAACGGTTGCAGGAACCGGGCATGGCTAGTCTAGTGGAGAGAAGGACCAGGGAGACAATGATAGCAGTCTTCCAATATTTGAGGGGCTGCCACAGAGAGGAGGAGGGGGTCAAGCTATTTTCCAAAGCACCTGAAGGCCAGACAAGGAATAATGGATGGAAACTGATCAAGGAGAGACTCAACCTGGAAATAAGGATAAATTTTCTGACAGTGAGAGCAATCAACCCATGGAACAGAAGTTGCCTTCGGAGGTTGTGGGAGCTTCATCACTGGAAGCTTTCAAGAAGAGATTGGACTGCCATTTGTCAGAAATGGTATAGGGTCTCCTGTTTGGGTGGGGGGTTGGACTAGATGACCTACAAGGTCCCTTCCAACTCTGTTCATCTGTAATCTGCTCAAGAAAACGAGGTAATTCTTTGATGGCTTAGCAAGCTTGCAATCTTAGGGTCACGTGAGGTAAAACACAGAAGGTGAATGACTTTAGAGAAGATAGCTTAAGAGTTGAGGACTCAGCCTCATGTCCTTCTAAGGCAGTGGTTCTCAACCTTCCTAATGCCGCAACCCCGCCCCACCGCCGCGACCCTTGCCCCGCCCCCTACCCGCGCGCGATGAGGTGACAAAGGGGGCGTGGCGGGCTAGCGCACGCTTAGGCGACCCCTGTGAAAGGGTCGTTCGACCCCCCAAAGGGGTTGCGACCCACAGGTTGAGAACCACTGTTCTAAGGGTTTTGATGTAACACATCCTCCTGAGCTGCTTTCTTTTCATCCTTAGGCCATAAAGAACCACCTCAGAGAGATCTTACGCCTTTCCACTTTCTAGGTAGTGTTCCTCCTCTTCCCCTACGCATGATCTAATCTCATCAAGGATGTGGTTGATAATATGACCAAGGGTTTGGCTTGGCTTGGCTCTTATTGGTTGGTGGGATTAGGACAAACCAGACATCTATAGAGCCACTGGCCAGCACAATGCCAAAGGAGAACTTTCTAAAGTACTAAAACACAGATTCCTTTAACACGGAGATATAGCATTTTTTGAGGAATGTGATTCCCGCGTTGTAGGGAAGGTCAATCTAAACTGGAAAAGAGAATTGAATTCTACTACTTGGTGTTGAGGGTATTATAGGTTCTGCTCTGCTTCTACCAACAAGGGAAGTGGAGTAGGACTTAACAGAACAGAACAGAATAACAAAGTTGGAAGGAAACTTGGAGGTCTTCTAGTCCAACCCCCTGTTCAAGCAGAAAACCCTACAGCACTTCAGAGAAATTGTTGTCCTATCTCTTCTTAAACTCTTCCAATCCTTTTGCATCCATATATCCACTTCTCATGGCTGTATTCTTAGGGTTTAATTAGAAGATGGTGGTGCCATTTTGTCTACTCTCTGAATACTGGGAGGTCCTCCTAGCCATGGCCTCTACCTGCCAACTTGGCCGTTCTCTTGCCTTCTTGTCAAGGGTGAAGCTCTCTCATTGATGGTGTTGGCTCCTCTGGCTTCAATTCACTTTCTTCCTTCATGCCCAGGTCCTCCCAGTGGATATTTTGGGATGTGGATCGAGTGCTCTTTTCAGGGAGAACATTCGAACCCTCGTCAGAAATCACCCACAGTTTGACAGGTGGCTGAAACCCATTATTGAAGCATCTGTCTACACTTGCCCGTCCTCTCCCACCACACGTGAAGTTGAACAGCGTGTGTGATGCTTGTTAAGAAGAAGAAGAAACCAAAACCACCCCTTTCCTTATCTCATTCCTCGTGAAAACACGAAGGACAGCACCACTCCAGGTCCTTGCTGGAGAGGCAGAATAAACAGGGACAACAACACAAATTCAGGCTTTTTTCTGGCAGACTTTTTTTTTTTTTTTGCCAACTCATAGGCTAAAGGAAGCTCCTTTAAGACACGGAGCTAGCTGAGGTCTCTCCCTTGGTCAGAATAAAACACATGGGTTGGCTGTGGGGTTTCAGATGATTTATACATTCAAAGATACATTAGACGGGTCTCCTCCTTCTTCTTCAGAGCTTCAGGGGACCTACAGTTAGAGTAATCCCGTGAGACGGGCTGGCTCAAGAGATTGTCTGAATGCAATATGGTTGAAGATGAATTGGAATCTGAGCTTCTCCAGTCCTAGGCCAACCCTTGAACCATCATGGTATGGCATACTAGCCAGTAGTGGGTTCTAAATCCCATCGCTACCGGTTCGCATGCGCAGAAGCGTCCCGGGCAGGTGGGTGGAGCCTCCTGCTGCCGCCGCTACCGGTTCGCTGAACTGGGCTGAACCGGGAGCAACCCACTGCTGATACTAGCTCTGTTTTTCTTTTTTTGAAACAAACCTAAGATTCAACTCAGTTCACTTTGGAGAGGAGAGAACCATTCTAGAATGAAGGAGACATTTCCCGACATTGAGAACAATCAATCAGTGGAATGCCTTGCCTCCAGAAGTTGTGGGGGCTCCAACACTGGAGTTCTTCAAGAGGGTCTCCTGCTTGGCCAGGGGTTGGACTAGAAGACCTCCAAGGTCCCTTCCAAGTCTGCCATTCTGTAATCCCAGCTCAACTAATCAGTGGAACAGCTTGCCTCCAGAAGTTGTGGGGGCTCCAACACTGGAGGTCTTCAAGAGGGTCTCCTGCTTGGCCAAGGGTTGGACTAGAAGACCTTCAAGGTCCCTTCCAAGTCTGCCATTCTGTAATCCCAGCTCAACTAATCAGTGGAACAGCTTGCCTCCAGAAGTTGTGGGGGCTCCAACACTGGAGGCTTTTAAGAAGACGCTGACAGCCGTTTGTCTGAAATATTATAGGGCTCCTTGTTTGAGTAGGGGGTTGGACTAGAAGACCTCCACGGTCCCTCCCAACTCTGTTATTCTGGTGCTACTTTGAACATTTTTCTAGTGTTTTGGAGTTCCTTCTCAACCGTTGGCTGAAAAGACATATTTTTTTCTGCCTCCTTTAGTTATAGGCCCACATGGTTTCTATCTACCTATGTCACTGGCAAGGACTTTTGAGCCCCCATTTCTCACTTACCTTTCACTGCACAGATTTCCTCGGGGCCCCCATCCTTCCTTGAAGTCCCAATCCAGAAGGGATCCCGAGCTCTTTCTTCACGTCCCATAAGTCTCGGGCTTCAGCTCTGCCCTTTGGGCAGGTCATCCACCTCTCCGTTAGAAACATCAGGACCCAAATCTTGCAAAAGCAGCAGAAGAAGGAAGACGGGGGGGGGGGGGGGGGGAAAAAAAAAATTAAATTAAACCCCCCCACCAGCAGAAGCAGCGGAGAAAGGAAGAGGGGGGGGGGGGGGCAGGAAAAAGAAAATTAAATCAACCCCCCCCCCCCAAGTTTTCCCTCCCTGAGCAGGAAAGAAACGGATTTTTAAAAAGCAGCTGTCGATACAGTTGCTTTGAAAAAAATAATAATAATAAAAAGATAAGATCCAAGAGAATCCAGTGACAGGAAGGTTTTAATGTCAAACTCCTTGCTGTACCCTGTTGGAGTGAGGTTGGGAAGATGCCAAAGGAGCTCCCAGCAGAGACAGACAAAAGTCTCCTTCAGGATTCCACTTTAATCGTGGTTGGACATCTCGGCTGTTTCTCTGTCACCCAGCAGCGGTGGTTGGCTTCTCTCTGCTCCGGAGTTGTGGCCACTTTCTTCTCCTCTTGGTGCTGTTGGTGATTGAGGCTGTTGCAGAGAAGCGAGAGACAGAGAGGGAGAGAGAGAGGCTGTATTTTAATGCCGATCGCTTTTTCCCTGCTAAGCCTCTTGATGGAGCAGGCAACCAGTGTGAGCGAGCTTCTCCGACAAACCTTCACTCCCTCCTACTGCTTATGTGCGAGCATAGCAGCTTCTCCAGATCTTTGAGCCCCCAAAGTCAAGACAGCTTCCTTCTTCAACTCCAATGCAACTCTGGGAAACTTCTAAAGGTGCCCATATTATTTTTAGCTTCTCCGTCTAACCTTCCACCCTGAGCTTTGCATCCAGATACCCACAGCTCCAACCCAGCTTAGCTTTCTCCAGAAGTCGGGTTTTGCAAGATCTATTTTATTTTCTCGATTTGGGAGACCGGTATATCCCTCTCTCAGTATGAAAACGCCTGGCCGTGGGTTCCTTTTGGATCCTGTTCTGAAGGTGCCAATGATCTCTGCCTTTTACATCTTAGGAGATCAACCAGTGGCTACGTGGTTTTGTTCAGCTCCGGAGATCTGTTTTTGTTAACGTGGCGTCTTCTAAGAATTACTGCTGAAAACAAAAGGCCCAGTTTCTGCCATTTAGAGATGAGGAACAAAGGGGAGCTGTGTGACTTGAGCATTTTTTGACGGGGGAAAATTAAATTAAGCCCCATCGTGCTGTTATGGCTGAGCTTGGCTGACCAATGAATTCCAGAGGTCCTGAAATGTTATGGATTTCTATTGATCTCCCCAAAATGTTTTAGAGAGACCTCATTTGATCCCAGGATGGTAGAATAAAGGTGGAGGCACCTATTAAGTACTGTTACTATCTGGACAGGTAGCAAATACAGGTAGGATACTACGCTCAACTCTGCTTTCTGCTGTAAAAAAAAAATCAATTTTGCATCCTCGGATTCTTTGAAGAAATGGGTAGCTTTTATGGGGAATTTATAGCTGGTTTATTTGTCCACTGAGAAGTTTATTTGCCTGTTGGTCACAACATTCAAATAAAAGCTTTGACGAGTGAAATTCATCCATCGTTAAAACATTTTTTTAATCAAGTTTCTAGCCCTCCTGATTTATTTTCCCAAAGGCAGCTCGTCTGGTAGTATGTTCCCACAGCTGCTGGCTTTTCCCTTAAGAGATGATCCTGAAAAGAAGTTAATTTGAAAAAATGCCAGATTTGGGATTACTAGCATTGATTGTCAGGTGATTGTCAGATTGGCAGGAGCAGGAGAGAGGAGGGGAAATAAATAAATAAATAAATAACAGCTCCAAGCAGCACAGCCACAAAATGCCAATTATAGTCAATTATAGCTACAAAGCGTCAATTACTGTCAATTACAGATTTCAAAGGCCAAGGAGAAGGAATTGATTTTCCTCCTTCACTCAAGAGAGCAGGAGAGAGCATGCAAAGACTTTTTTTTTTTTTAAATTGCAAAAGATTTTACAAAACCGCCTCCAAAATTATTCGTTTCCCAAGACCCTTGGCCTGAATCTGGGAACGGCTTGCATCGGTTCTTGTCATCCTGCGGTGGGTCCTCCACGTAAAACTAGGAGAACTAAATGCAGCACCAAATTCGAACCCAGGACCGACCTCAAGTTTGTCTACGAAACTGAGCGGAAGGGAGCGAAGAGCAAGGTGACTCAAAAGTCTGTTTCTCTAAACGTTAACGTCTAACTAAACGAACATTGCACATCAAGAGAGTCGTGTTTGTGGCCAAAACCTTGCCAGGGGTGCCGTTGTGCTGCCAAACAGCAGAAAACTAGACAATATTTGAGCACGAAGAGTCCCTTGGAGGCCATCTCAGTCTGGCCTAACATGGTCTATCCAAAATGCCTGGACACAGATGTATGATTTTTCTTTCGCTGAACAAGACTACCATAGTTTCCTGCCAAAGCAGATTAACACCAGCTGAGGCCCAACTGAGCCTTCTCTACAATTGTAAAATATTTTTCATGGAGTGAATTCTTGCTGGAGGAAGCTTCTTGGTGCTGATTCCGTTGTGTGATACAAAGCAATCGGCCGCCATTGTTAATCCACATGAATAAACCAAAGATTAAAAACATTGAGGGAAGTGGATACTGATAGAGGAGAATATATGTAGCTCAGAGTTGAACTGTGGGGTCCTTAGTGCTCTGAACACCACAGCCTTGATCTTGAGTGTTGATGTTGCCTAGTATGGTAGTGAAACGTCTGCAAGAAGACAACCAACCTCAGGAAGTGGATACGTTAGGAAATAAAAAAGTTCAGATGATGTTAGATCTGTGCAACCCGTTTGAGGTGGTATGTCCATCACTTAGAAAAGCAGAATTGGAAGGAGCAAAGTTGCTTTCATCCCTCTGGGTTCTTACCATGCATGTTGTCGAGGTTGAATCCCAACTTAGAGAAGTAAGAAAAGGAGCTGTCCACTGCTAGAATCGTTATGCATTATTTCATTTTGGTAAAGTGAAATTTTGCTCCACCAACTTCTGAGTGGAAGCTGAGAGGCTCTCTTTCTGGATTAATTGCCCTCGTTTCATCTTGGAACATCTGAGGAGAACCTCTACTGGAATCTATGTTGGTTTTCTGGAGTCTCCTTCCCAAACCAGGCCTAGAGATGGCATGGTCACTGATCCTTGGATCTCAAGGTCATTTTAGAAGATCTGTATATGCCTGGGGATGGTGGGGTTGAGTGAGTGAGAAGATGGGAGTTGCTATTTGAGGTTCATTGAAGTTCTTGATTTCCACTATTTTCCAAAAATAGTGACCTTAAAGGTAGGAGTGGGTCTCCAACCTTGGCAATTTTACAACTTGTGGACTTCAACTCCCAGAATTCCTCATGCTGGCTGAGGAATTCTGGGAGTTGAAGTCCACAAGTCGTAAAGTTGTCAAGGTTGGAGAACCCTGCTGTGTAGGATAGTATTTCCCATTGATCATTGCTTGTGCCAAGGCAAATGGTGAGGTCCTTGAATTGTCCAGCTGAATTAGAAGGAGGCAGAATGTAATTTTTCTAAATGAGATGTTCCCTGAAATATTGGCACCAAGGCATAAATCTTTCTGGTTTTTCAGGGCTGATGAAAATTTAATTAGGTGAGCTATTGGATTTACGGTTTGGGAATGTCACTATTTCCCACTAATAGTACTTAAAGCCGTACTTTAAGATGTAACATATACATTGTGTACTGTGGTTTTATTGCCTAAGATGGTCTCATATGTTCTTAAACTTTGCCTTAGAGTAACTTTATAAATCTAACATCTAACAAAATGAGCATTGCACATCAAGACACTTGTGTCTGTGGCCAAAGCCATGCCAAGGGTGCTGTTGTGCTGACAAACAGCAGAAATCCAGACAATATTAGAGCATGAAGAGCCCATTTGGGGGCCATTTCTCTCTGGCCTAACGGGGTCTATCCAAAATGACTGGATAGAAGGATGTAGGATATTTTTTCCCCTCAGAACTAAAGATAATGTTGGAAAGCTGAAATTCATTTTGAAACATGGCTGTTTGGGAGGAGGAGGAGGAGGAAGAGGAGGAGGAAGAAGAGGAGGAGGGAAAGAGAAAGAGGAGGATGAGGGAAAGGGGAAGAGGAAGAGGAGAAGGAGACGGAGAAGGAGAAGGAGAAGGAGAAGGAGAAGGAGAAGGAGAAGGAGAAGGAGAAGGAGAAGGAGAAGGAGATGGAGACGGAGACGGAGATGGAGATGGAGATGGAGATGGAGAAGGAGACAGAGAAGGAGAAGAGGAAGAGGAGGAGGAGGAGAAAGAAGAAGAAGAAGAGGAGGAGGAGAAAGAAGGAGGAGGAGGAAGATGAAGAGGAGGAAGAGGAGGAGGAGGAGGAGAAGGGAAGGGGGAAGAGGAGAAGGAGAGGAGGAGGAGAAGGAGGTGGAGGTGGAGCCAAGAAAGACATCCATGGACAGATTTTAGGACCATGTTGGTGACCCCAGAAACATAAATTCAAGTGACCTCTTGAACTGAACCTTGGAGGATTAAAAAAGACCAGAGCAAGATTTCCCACAAGGATCCAGAAACCGACTGATCACCCTAAAGCTCCTGCCAGAATCATAAATTTAAAAAAAAAATTTAAAAAAAGGCCACAGAGACAACAGATGATCTCCAGTGAAATCCTTCCCAGGCTGAGCCAACCTCATCAAATCATCCAGCTCGCTCAGGGTCAGCTGGGTTACCGGCGAGACGTAAATACTTTATGTAACTGGGTCCGGCAGTCATAATAATAGTCATCTTGCTACCCAGGGGAGCTTGAGCGGTCCTCAGCGAGAGCCAGAGGAACGTGATGGTGCAAGGGACGAAAATCTCCAAAAATCTCAAGTGCTTGAACATCCAACCTAACAGGAATTCCAGGGCAGGAGAAGCAACTTCAAGATTTATCGCTAATATCTGAGAGGGGGGAGAGAAGACTCTGGAATTCAGCTATGAGGGAAGAACTCTGGATTTAGCCCACTTGAAGGCATCCCTGATGGAGAAGAAGAAACACAAGGAACTCTTTCTGTTCCTACAGCTTCTTGGGTGCAAGCTGTTTGCTCCTTAGTTTAACTCTCTGGAGAAATGTCTTGTTTATAGCCCCCGTCCCCACCCGCAACGCTGTGAGAACTATCTCACAGGAAGAAAGTTGGTTTGTTAATAGGATCTCTGTGGCTTCCTCATATCGCTGGTGAGGGCTGGCTGTCAGCTGAATGAATGATCACAAATGAGAGGTTTCTCTTTTTAAAATTTTGTTTATTTATTTTATTTATTCGGAGTTTTATTTATTCTATTTATTCGGAGTTTTAATCCCACCTGTATTACTTTATAAGTAACTCATGGTGGTGACCATACATAATATTCCTTCCTCCTCCTCGTTTTCCTCACAACAACAACCCTGTGAGGTGGGTTGGGCTGAGAGACTGGGCCAAAGTCACGTAGCTGACTTTCATGGCTAAAGTGGGACTAGAACTCACTGTCTCCTGGTGATTGGTCCAAAATCTGGCTTTCATGCTTAAGGTGGGACTAGAACTCACCATCTCCCGGTGGTTGGCCCAAGTTCACCTAGCCAGTTTTTGTGCTTAAGACAGAACTAGAACTCACCATCTCCTGGTGATTGGCCCAAAGTCACCCAGCTGGCTTTCTTGGCTAAGGCGGGACTAGAACTCACAGTCCCCTGGTGATTGGCTCAGTCACCCAGCCAGCTTCAAGCCTAAGGCGGGACTAGAATTCACTGTCTCCTGGTGATTGGCCCAAAATCACCCAGCTGGCTTTCATGGCTAAGGCGGGACTAGAACTCACTATCTCCTGGTGACTGGCCCAAAGTCACCCAGCTGGCTTTCATGCCTAGGGTGGGACTAGAATTCACAGTCTCCTGGTTTCTAGACCAGCATCTTCACCACTACACCCGCATGAAAAGTGAATGGGGCACATTTTAAGCCCTCAAGGGCTAGAAATTTGCTTCTTTTAGGAATAGCACCTATTTGCACACCTCCAGGCAATGGTAAACACACACAAACAAACACAGACACACAACACACAGCTCTTCTTCCTCTTTCCAAAAGGACAGGAAACTAAGCAATTGCCACCCCATTCTTCTGAGTCCACACCCTTCCTCCATTTTAGAGATTTCCATAAAAGCCACTTTGGCAAGTTAGTTGTGTACAATTTTTGGGAGTTGGGCTTTCCTGTGCAGTCCAGCACAAGGAGACAGGTGTTGGCCACCATTCTAGGCAAACAGTATGGTCTGGTAAGCAAAGAATTTTCTCTCTGCCTGTTTCCAAGCATAAATATATAATACTGGCAAAGTCCAGCATTTCATTGCCAGCTGACCATTGGAAAAAGCCAGCAGGGCTCTGTTCAGGACATACGTTGTGTCCAGAATTGTTGATCTCCCCTGAGAGAGCTTTATTTCTGTCACAGGGAGGAGGATCTCAAGGAACCTAGACAGCTGCATCCAAAGGAGTTGACGGACCATAGAAAGATGACTTGCAGGGAAGAGGAAAGTCATCAGCTGAGAACATGGAGGACAACCGTCCTCGTGGGTGTTGGAGGTTCAAGGAGAAAGAAGTCTTCCTCTCTAGTTCCTGTAAAGGAAGAGAAGATATTCAAAAGAAAGGCAGACATTTTCTTCTGAGTTAGCTACTATTGGCAGTTGAGATAATGATTACAAAGGAAAAAGGAAAAAGGAAAGGAAAGGAAAGGAGGAAAGGAGGAAAGAAGGAAGGAAGGAAGGAAGGAAGGAAGGAAGGAAGGAAAGAAGGAAGGAAAGAAGGAAACAGAGAGCAAATATCAGAAAACCTGT
>QLTV01003104.1:650978-677625 GCA_003457575.1 Thermophis baileyi | reverse complement strand
TCCTCCTCCTCCTCCTCTTCCTCCTCCTCCTCCTCTTCCTCCTCCTCCTCCTCCTCCTCCTGTCTAAACTCCCCTTTCTATTAAACTGAATTTTTGAGCTTTACTCAAGTAAAAGAGACCAGTTTCCTGTTTCCTTTGATGGGTCAAGGGCTAAGAGATAGAGAAGAAGCCGAATATGAATTGCATCTCCCTGGGCTTCATTAAATAAAACATGGGCTTTGAGGGATAAAAAGGGAGTTTTGTTAAATATTTTAGCACATCCTATCACTTTAGGGGTCTTCCCTCCTCCCCATTCTACGGGGAACCGTAATTTCAAAAATTTTGCACAGCGATTCAAAGGGGTGCCAGATTTATTAAAAAATACCGTCTCTAGGTCCCTGGTACTTTCCTATCTAACTGTGCATGAAGAGGTTGAATATATCTATAGCAATAGCAATAGCAATAGCACTTAGACTTATATATACCGCTTTATACCGCTTTACAGCCCACTCTAAATGGTTCACAGAGTCAACATATTGCCCCCAACAATCTGGGTCCTCATTTTACCCACCTCGGAAGGATGGAAGGCTGAGTCAACCTTGAGCCGGTGAGATTTGAACCGCCGAACTGCAGCTAGCAGTCAGCTGAAGTAGCCTGCAGTGCTGCACTCTAACCACTGTGCCACCTCGGCTCTTATATCTCCTATCTCTATCTCTATCTCTATCTCTATCTCTATCTCTATCTCTCTATCTCTCTATCTCTCTATCTCTCTATCTCTCTCTCTCTCTCTCTCTCTCTCTCTCTCTATCTATCTATCTATCTATCTATCTATCTATCTATCTATCTATCTATCTATCTATCTATCTATCTATCTATTTATTTATTTATTTATATAATGATGGGCATTCAAATTAAACCAGGTTAGACATGCCAGCAGCTATGAAGGACCCATTTATTAATCGATATCGGTGCTTGAAAGCCAAGATACTTTAACGGGAGATATTTTTATGACTCCAAAGTCAGACGTTTGCTTTTACTGTTGAAATCTAATCGTAAGGAGGAGGAGGAGGAGGAGGAAAAAAAAGTTTTAAAAATATTTTTTGGGGGTGGGGGTGGGGGAGGGCAGGTTAGAGAGAAAGGCCTGCGTTTCTTATTTGTCAGGCAAGAAAGCAAGGATGCTAAATTATTTACGCCTTATTTGTCAGGCACAAAGCAACAGGGGCCGCGTCTCTATTTCTAACGAAATGTTGGCTTTTCCCTTTGAAATCCATCTGCAAGCAGAGCCCAGAACTGGCTTGCCTCTCACGGTTTCTCCTCTTGAAAGTTGCTAAATATAACAAAGGAAAGGCTTTGGACAGAGAGAGAGAATTCCTGCCTGGGCCTTTGATTTCTTTTTTCTATTAATTACCGTATCCATACCCAGCCTCAATCACCACTCTCTGGATAGAGTGTTCACAGATTTGTTCACATATTCTCTCTCTCTCTCTCTCTCTCTCTCTCTCTCTCTCTCTCTCTCTCCCTCTCCCTCTCCCTCTCCCTCTCCCTCTCCCTCTCTCCCTCCCTCCCTCCCTGGTGGGTCTGGGCTGAGGGCCAGCATCTCCTGTTTCTGGACCAGTTATATCAGAACAGAATTGGAAGGGTCCTTGGAGGTCTTCTAGTCCAAGCAGGAGTCTCTATACCCTTCCAGACAAATGACAGTTCGATCTCTTCTTGAAAAACCTCCAGTGTTGGAGCATTCACAACTTCTGGAGGCAAGTCGTTCATTGTTCTCGCTGTCAGGAAATTTCTCCTTAGTTCTAGGTTGCTTCTCTCCTTGATTAGTTTCTATCCATTGCTTCATGTCCTGCCTTCAGGTGCTTGGGAGAATAGGTCTACCTGCTCTTCTCCTACACAATCTGGTCCTTTTGGAACAAATTGGAGGTAGCCAAATATTAAACTTCTTGCTTCTGGCTAGGATAGGTGAATATTCACAGGTCTGGAAGAGGGGATTGGGTGGGGGGATTAACCTGTGGTCTCTCCTCTCCGCTGACTCAAAAATGAAAATTCTCACCCCACTCATTTCCCCTGCCCGAAAGTGGCTGTCAACTCTACTCTGTTGTCAGAAGAGAACAACAAAACCAAATCAACTGGTACTTAATTGGCAGTGATGATACCCATCGCACGGCGCAATGCAGATGGATCTCAAATCTCATCAACCTTTGTCCTCCTGGGTACGGCCTTCAATCAACTCACCTCCTTTGGACCCAGACAAGAAGCTGCTACCTGGATGCCTGTTCTCTTTGCTTTCTCCAGGCCCTGATTGACATTTCAATTAACTAGGTGGGTTTGTGGAAGGTGGAGCAAAAATCTGCCACAGGTGCGCAACGCAACTCAACAAAAATGGCAGACTGGGAAGATGAAAAGGAAAGAAGGAAGCTGTAAGGGGAACCCAAAGGCAGCTTTATGTGAGACCTTCAGGATCAGAAGGTGCGGGGAAGTGATGGTGAAGATGTTGGGCCAGGATCAGGAAGGCCAAGTCGAAGTCTACCACCACTAATGGAAGCTTTTTGGGTGACCTCAGGTGTGTTATTCTTCTACAAAGATGTGAATGGTCCTGTTCTGCCCCAGCGACGAGCCACCAATAATACGCACACACAAACTGCAAAACACTGTTCTTTTACTAATAAATGTCTCCTAATAACGTCTTAGAAGCAACATAATAGTTTGAAAACAAAATAAAGGCAGAATAGGGTTTTCCAAATCTCCGCTGGTAAATGTCTAATCTTTAACAGCTGGCCGGAGTCCAAGAGATACTATAATCAGGTCTGACAGTATTTGGCTGCAGCTCTACTCTCGAGGAGACCTCCTCCTGAGTAGCCACTCTTGCCTTCTAGCAGCCCTGCGTGCCCGAGCATTGAGAAGAAGAGGCTCCTCCTCTTCTTCTTCGGCCCTGATGGGCTCCTCAGGAGGTACAGAAGGCCCTGGTTGACTCTCAGCCTCCTCGCTCTCTGACTCGGGTGCCAGGTGCACGGGCCGATGGTACCGTGCCACAACCGCCTCATCATCCTCGGGATCCATGATCACCGGCACGGGACGCTGGCGGGCCACAACAGGTCCAGCCAAACCACAAGAAAATCCAAAGATTGGTTGCCCATGTGAAATCTCACTCAGAATAGGAAGCCTAGTTGCTTTCTTCTCTGAGTAGATCAGTTTGGGTAGGTTCGAGTGTGGTGGCCAATTTATGTCCCAGAATACATCAGAGTCCTGGACAGTTCTCCAGTCACAAGAGGCAAGGGCACCTGTTGTGAATCCTGAGAAGTATTTTTTGTGTGTGTGATCGTGAAAAGATTTATATGTTTTCAGGATTATGGGTAATCTTTCAGAGACTATAGAATCCATCTTCAGGTGGAATCAAACTACAAAGTTCATAATAGGCAAAAAATGCTCATGTTCTAGTGACCATGTCCATACTGTTGGAAGAAATATCCATCAGGTTCAGTTCCAAGCGGGGAGAAAGACACTGGAAACATGGAGGCTGATTGGTTTAATGGAGCAGAACCATCAAGCACATGGTCCTGGTGCAGCTGAACACATGGAGTGGAGAGTGAGGGTTATTTATGCGCTCTCTTGGGCCTTGCCCTTGAGCTTCCTGTTCCTGTGGCAAGGGCATGTATTCTATTGGTTGCTGTCAGGCTCTCATGGGGCTATAGGGCTGAGGTTGTCCGAGCTCCCAGGTTTGGTTGAAACTTGGAGGGTAATGATGTAATGTCATGTCCCCAGGTGATTTTGCAATGCAGTGAGCCCTGCTGCTAGATAATATTATAATGTCCTGGAAGGTCATGTCTTAATCACCCTGGAGCTGAAGGTCTTTTGTCTTGTAGATAGGATGGCCCAGTCTTTCTCAATGGGCACCAAATATCTGCTGGGGGCAGGGAGCTGAAGCTCTGAGTTTCTGTCTCCCTGAAGATTTCTATTTCTCTTTTAGGGGAAATATAATATTCTGCCTTTTTAATATTCCTCAAAATATTTCATTTTTCTAGGAGAGGGGTGGGTGCTAACTTTCTACAATACCAACTTTTCTTGGACAGATTAAGTAGAAATCCTTTGCCACTCCCTCCTTATGGGTTGTTTTGCAACTTTCTAGTGTGCCTTATAGCCACGAGGTTCTCCGATAGCTTCTGATCCCAGTATCCAGTATCCAGAGTTGAGCCTGCTTATATTTCAAGATCAGTCATAACAGATTAAATGCTGACACTTGTCGAGTAACAAATGCTTGCGCCCAATAACAAATAAATTACAGGAATAAATTATAGGAATTGGGTATGACTCTAGTCTAATGAAAAGAAGGACTAGGGGAGACATGAGAGCAGTCTTCCAATATTTGAGGGGCTCCTACAAAGACGAGAGGGGTCAAACTATTTTCCAAAGCACCAAAAGGAAAGACAAGAAACAACGTTTGGAAACTAACCAAGGAGAAAAGCAACCTAGAACTAAGGAGAAATTTCCTGACAGTAAGAACAATTAATCAACTTGCTCCCAGAGGTTGTGGTGGCTCGATCACTGGAGGTTTTCAAGAAAAGACTGGATGAAATGATAAAGGATCTCCTGCTCGAGCAGGGGGTTGGACTAGAAGACCTCCGAGGTCCCTTCCAACCCTGTTCTTCTACGTTCTAAATTCACATAGAAGACAACACAAGCTCTTCCATTGCTTTCTCTCTCTGCCTCTGCCTTTGATATAAGCTCTTTTAATAAAGAACTCCTGGAATGTGTAGCCTCCTCAGATGTAATTTCAGATGTGCTCAGAGCTTCTTCCAGCATCAAGGCTGCTTGGGGTCAGCCAACGCTCCTCCTGTGCCTTCAAGACAACCTCTCCATCTTCATCCCGCTGCCTCTGAGCCCCAGCTAAATGGACTTAACACAAATCACCCGCCCTGTGAAAGCCTAGTTAAAAATACAACATAACTGAATTGCTATTGATCCTGCATTTGGCGTGATCATGTTGAAGGCTCGGCTGTCAGCAGAGAGATAAATGCTCTCTTCTGGGGATTGCAAAATAGGAGGCCACCGATTTTCTCAAGGTAACGGCTCCAGGCTAGCATGTCCTGAGATGTTTGCTGGGTCTAAGATGCACGGAGTCATGCTTTTAAAATTCTAGGTCCAAACAGGTCCTAGAGGAAGGAGAATTTAAAGCACTTTTATTTTTCTTTTAGGGAGACTTCTGAACATAGCCTGAGTTCTCTAGGGGAGGGGAAGGGAGGGTATTCCACCTGGGCAGCATCCCTTGAAGACCATCATGGAAGAAAGAAAGAAACGAAAAGACCAGAACAGATCCTCTCCAGCAATCAGATAAGCAGGGATTAACACCAGACAAACAATCAAGCAGAAAACAATAATCAAGGAGCTACGAAGTAGAAAACCAAACCCAACACTGGCAGAGCAAGCTATTGTATATAAACAGAGAGCAACCTCCCCACCATCAGTAGTACTGATGATGTTACCTAGTTGGGTAATGGAACATCTGCAAGCAAACCATGAAGCTCAGAGTGCATTAAGGATCCCACAGTCCTCCTCCTCCCTACAAACCCCACTCCCTTTAGCACTGATGATATTACCGTGTTTCCCTGAAAATAAGACCCTGTCTTATATTGTTTTGAACCCTGAAATAAACGCTTGGCCTTATTGCCATGCACTCAAAAGCCCAATTGGGCTTATTATCAGGGGATGTCTTATTTTGGGGGGAAACAGGGTACCTACTTGGGTAATGAAACATCTGCAAGAAAACAAACTCAGAATACATTAATGACCCCACAGTCTTCCTCCTCCCCGCTACAAACCCTGCTTCCTTCTAGCACTGATGATGTTTCCTACTTAGGTAATGAAATGTCTGCAAGAAAACCACCAAGCTCAGAGAGCATCAAGGATCCCACAGTTCTCTTCCTCCTCCTCTTGCCTACAAACCCCACTCCCTTCTAGCACTGATGATGTTGCCTATTTGGGTAATGAAACATCTGCAAGAAAACCACCCAGTTCAGAAAGCACCAAGGCCTCCACAGTATAACTACAAACATTCTCTTCTATTGGAGCATTGTTAAAGTCTGGGCTATCCTAAGTCAATAGCGCCAAGAGCCAGGATGTTGTAGACCAACATATTCGGAAAATATCAAATTGATGGAAATGGCTTTGTGGTCTTTTGTGTCATGCTATGTGAGAAAGACCTTGAGAGACCGGGCCAAGAAATGCTACGTAGGCAGGGGTGGGATTCAGCCGGTTTGGGCGAACCGGATGTTAATTTTAATCTGGTTCGCCGAACTGGTTGTTCCAAGGACTGGCTGACCCCACCCACCCTGCCCCTCCCCTCCCAGGAGTCTCCACGCGGCCCGTTTTGGATGCCAGGTAAGTGCAGGGCCTGCGCGGAGGCTCTGGGAGGGTGAAAAATGGGCCTCTCAGAAGTCCGGAAACAGGCCCATTTCCGGCCTCCGGAGGGCCTCCGGACCCTGGGGGAGGCCATTTTCGCCCTCCCGGAGGCTCAAGGAAAGCCTCCGGAGCCTGGGGAGGGCGAGAACACACACACACCCCGCGCTGTGGTGCAGGAGGCTGAGTAGGCCACGTCCCCATGGCCACGCCCACCCAGCAACCGGGCAGTGAACCGGTTGCTAAAACTTTCAACCCCACCCGTGTAAGGTAGGGAACCATCATATAAGAGAAAACATAGCCTGCAGCTGCATAACTATCCGAGGAAGAGACTGGGAAGGGACCCTCTCTAATCTTAGAGATGGTGGGAGTTCTGTATAGTACAGTAGAATTAGCTCATCTGATCATGTTTCCTGTCTAGTTTACTTGGGAAGTCTGACATTTTGCTACTTCTTGAGTGGATCTCTAGAGCGCTATTGCACCAGAGTGGATCAATACCCTTGTTCAAGTCCAACATCTCCCGTCTGCTTCCTCACTTTCCGTTCCTTCTACAGCTCTTGGAGAATTGCCACGGAACTATTGATTTCTCGCAGAGTAAGAGAAAACCTTTTCAAGGTTTCATGGTAGTAGCTGCAGCTATGTAAGAACTGAAGCTTCCCACAAAGCGATTGATGAAAAGTTCTGGGCACACAGGAGGAGGAGGAGGAGGAGGAGAGGAAGCCCATTTGGCGATCCCAAAACCTACCTTTGGTTTTGCTCCATGCAGGAAAAGGGCCACCCTTTTTACAAAGAGAAACGGGGTTCCTGTTTAATGGGGAAAGAAGAAACGTAGGAGGAAACAGGTGTATTTAGCCGAGAACTGTGTTTCTCAACCTCAGCGAGTGTAATGGTATGTGAGAATGAACTTGGGAGACGGAGGAAGAGACACCACCAGTGGAAAAGCTGAATAAGAGGCAGCGTAGACCACATCAGGAATGTAGGAAACATCTCAGAAGGGACCCTCTCTAGTTTCATGACCTGTAAAGATGGGGGTGGGGGGTGGGAAATGTACTTTCAGGCTTGCAAGTTTCTGTTATTGTAACCTTACAGTAAAAAGAATCAATCCATCTGTTGGAGCTGGCTCACTAGGTTGACAGCAACTTTTAAGACGGGTGGACTTCAACTCATATAATTGAAGCATGCTATGTGAGGGAATTCTGGGAGTTGAAGTCCACCCACCTTAAAGTTGCCAAGGTTGAGATAGTCTTTTCTCTGGGATGTCCTTGCCCAGGGGATTAGAGTAGACCCATTACTTTACTGTCTGGCTTGAGATCTTTCTGTTGTGTTCTTCGTTATAAGTCTTTGCTGTACTCCCAAGGGATCAGTTAGCCCTCTGTACCTCACAAATGTTCATTCAAGACCAACATTCTTGTCAGGACTGCCATCCTGCTACACCATGCTTCTCTTGCTTGCCATATTCAATGGTGGGAAGGACTTCAGGGTGGGATAAGGGGGGTTAGCTTGAAAGGAATCGAAATTACACATCATGCCATCCCAGAAGAGCTGCCCGCCGTTCCAAGGTCACACTACAGAATGCAGAACCATCCAGCCAGGGTTTGTTTCCCAAACAACTTGTTAGAATCTAACTGGACCCACAAAGATAACCAGGGAGGAAAATGGGAACAAGGGGAAAGTTAACCATATGCTTTGGGCGTGAAAATCCCAGATCCGGCTTTACCTTCTTCTGCAACCACTAGGCTTTCGTAAAGCATACTTTTGGCTAATCAGAGGCCCCAAAGTCTTTCTTTTCTAACTGACCGCGTTGGGAGGGTTGACAGTTCTTTTTAAGGCTTTGTGTGTCTTAATCATTGCCCAGTACTGAGCAAGTGAAATACAGCAGCCAAAGAATGAGTTCTTCAAGTTTAATTGGATGAGATGAGGACAACGAGAAGCTGATACATCGCTTACGAGGCCTAATGATTTCACTTCGGTCTTGTGATGTTGGAGGAACTGCTCCTACCATAAATTTGCCTCCTCCGGGGACCAAAGAGCTATTGTATTAGCCCTACAATCACACTCCTTTCCATTCACATCCGTTTCTTCCTCCCCATCCCATGAACAAGAGAGATTTTGTGGCCCATCAAACAATGACCATTGTCACTTCTTATAATCCTCTGGAGCAGCCAGAGATAACTGGCGCTCTTAAAATTTGAGCTGAATCTGGGCATTGAGTGTTGGGCACGTTGATTTGTTTAACCGGTTTGGCTGTGCAGAAGGGGGCATAAGTTGCTTTCTTTTTATTGAGAAAATTGGGAGCTATTTGAAAATGGGCCGATAAAGGAAGAAGAGAGACAGAAAAAGCCATTCATAACCGAGAGCAAGAAAAAGCAAATTGCACACAGTTGCATATTCTTAGCTCTTCTTCCAGGTTTGAAGGGGATCTCATGTGAGTAGATTTAAAGGTACGGCAAGAAGGGACATGCTGTTTAACTGAACTGGAATAAAAAAATAATAATGAAACCTGTGCATAGCTGTACACACACCAGAGGTGGCTTCCTCCCGGTTCGGACCGGTTCTATAGAACTGGTAGTAACTTGGCGGCCTGGGTCGCTAGAACCGGCAGCGACCCAGGCCTGCCATGCCCCTGAACCGGTTCTTTTGGCGGCGCCATAGATGCCGCCATCTTGTTTTTTGCTTCTGTGCATGAGCAACTTTAAGCACTGTGCATGCGCAAAGTGCGCGCATACAGCACGACACTGAGCAAACCGGCAGCGAAGAAAACCAGAACCCACCCGACACACACATGCACTTCGGATGCACAATCACCAAATTCCACCTCTAAAACCCAAATTATCTTGTGTTAGCACCCCCATCTCTGTCTCCCTCCCTCCCTTCCTCTTTCCCTCCCTCCCTCCCTCCTTCAGTCTCATCTATCTCTCTAAGTGCTGCGAAGACAGAAATGAGATACTGGCTTTGAAAAATGAGAGACGGTGCAATTGCATTAAATTTTAGAAATATCCTTGACCCCAGCAGAATGCAACACAGACCAACAGCACCACCTTGGGGTAAATCAGTGGAAGGATGGTGAATTCTGGGAGTTAAAAATCCACAAGTCATAAAGTTCCCAAGGTTGGACACTCCTGGTTTAGCTCAGTGTCTTAAAATGAAAATTCGTGTGCTAGAAGGTCTACCTTCTCAGGTGAAATATTAAACCAGAATGTTATAGCCCAAAGATATGTACGAATCTTCTCTATTCTTACATTAAGTCAGTGTTATTTGATTATATGCCATTAAATTGGGGTCACATAGACAGAGCCCTCCTAAGCATATCGATGCAATGTGAATCCGTTGGCGATGTCCATTTTGCTCCCCAAATTTAGGGTTAGAGCTAACCCTAACCCTAAGTGGGTTTGCCCCCAATGGGATTTTCCCATGTATTTAGCAGGAGATATTATCATCATGCAATCATTAGGTGAATCCACATTTCCCCGTTGACTTTACTTGTCCAAAGCCGGCTGGGAAGGCCTCAA
The DNA here is from genome assembly GCA_003457575.1 of Thermophis baileyi. Taxonomy (NCBI): domain Eukaryota; kingdom Metazoa; phylum Chordata; class Lepidosauria; order Squamata; family Dipsadidae; genus Thermophis; species Thermophis baileyi. The sequence goes on along the minus strand of QLTV01003104.1, from coordinate 667,747 downwards.
ATGGCGACCACACTCCCTTGGGATGCTGCAATTGTGAGAAATACATGCCAATTGCCAAATGCCTGAATTTTGACCATACAATATGCAACGGTTGTAAGCCCAAACATGGTTGCAAGCTGCTTTTTGTTGTTAACTTCGAACTGTCACTAAGCAAAATCGTTTTAAGTCAAGGACTATCTACAATGAGGACATCAATTAGCTCAGATTCAAATCCAATCCCTCTCTTTGTTGAAAATTTCAATGAGTGAGTGAGCGAGTGAGCGAATGAACGAACAAACGAATGCTTCACCCCTTTTCAAGAAAGCCACCAAGCCAGAAACTAGATTGGGAGCTTCTTTTATTGAAAACCAACAACCAAGTTAGTTATTAGAGAGAATCTTTCAAATCATAAAAGCACCCGTAGTTCCTTGTCTAAATATAAATAGTCTTCCATTTCCACTGGAAACTTGAGGGGGAAGGGAGAAGAAGGGGTGAAAGGAAAAAGGAAAAAAAAATGGAAGGGGAGTTTGGGGCTCATGTACTATCAAGCTTTCTTCAAACCAAGATTAGCCTGGAAAACTGGTCACATTTGCCCCGTGGAGACCCAGCTCGTGGTCCACAAGGGCTCTGTGGTCATTTCATTTGCTGGGTTCCAAATCAAAATTATTATTATTATTATTTTTTTTGCAAGATGGAGAAGAGAAGGTGGGAGTGAAGGAAACAAACCCTGTAAAATCCAAAGGCATGCATTTGAAGAAACAAACATTGAAGCACGAGAAGGAACTGGAGAGGCTCAGGGAGCGATGGCCGTACACCCTCTTGCTAAACCAAAACCAGTCAGAAAGAAAAATATTACAGACACCCAGCAGGGGCATCAAAACTTGCTACCCAAAGCCCATCTGATTAGACCAATATGGCTCCAACTTAGCAACTTTTAGATGCGTGGACTTCTACTCCCAGAATTCCATCAGCCATGCTGGCTGGGGAATTCTGGGAGTTGTAGCAGTCCACACACCTTCAAGGGGTCCAGGTTGAGAAACATAGCACTAGACTCAAAGGGGGGGAAAAAGCAGGAAACCTTTTCTACATTTGCTTCCAAAAAGGGCAGAGGTTAAAAAAAAAAAAAAAGGAAACACAAACCAGAACAAGAACAGGTTGGAAAAACATCATGGGAGTTATCTCAATTTCGGAAGCTGCACACTACATTCATCGGTTCAAGCGATGGCAATACAGAGGTGGGGGCTTTGGGGGGGGTCATTTCAGGTCTCTGATCAAGCCTGGAAACCCCCCTCCCACAAATCACATAGGATCAACTCAAAACCCAAAGTGGAACATTTTAACTTGCAAAGGGAATGGATGGAATAGTCTCCCCAAATCATTCATGATCTGCAATTTGTTAATTTTTAAAATTCTGCTTTTATTTATAGGTAACTTAAGGCGATAGAAACTCTCAAAAGGGGAGGTCAAACATCTGGAAGGGAAGTTTATTTATTTGCCACCCATCTCATCTAAAGACGTTAAGATCACACTGGTGGCCTTCAAATTATGAAGAGAGGTTTGATCAGGAACTCAGCTCAACGAAAGCATCTTTAGAAGAGGCCTCCTGTCCGAATACATTTCTAGGGAGCAATTTAAATTAGCCTAGATTTTAAAAAACCCTTACAGGGGGGCAACTGACCGACAGCTGATCCTGAAAAATATTATATTGTTTGGGTCTGGTCAGTTCTTGGCCGATAGATCACCAGGGTTTTTCAAAGCTGATCAGACTTGGGAAACTTATTTTTAAAATCAACTTGCAGGAGGAGGGATCAAGTCCCATCTGTTACATCGCCAAGACAGAGATATTTTAAGGGATCAATAGGGACTAGCAACTCATTCAACCCCCAGTGGAAATGACTGTGGGTGAAGACCAACTCATAGCTTGAGAAGGCTATTTCTTCAGACCGGATGGATAAAATAAATAGGTAGATTTGTTCTTTAGCATCTGACTCATACACTCCTAACATACAACCCTTTCCAGTGTCCTTAAAATGGACTTTCCCTTTTTTCTTTGTGTCTGTGTTTTAACATCCTCCTGAAAATTTCACCCGCTGGTGCTTCCTCCAAGCCTATTCTGCATCTATTCATCGTTTACACAAACATATACACACACTTAAAGATAATTTACTTTTGGGGGGAAAAGCAGGAGGGAGAGAATTTATTGAAAAACAAAAAGTGTCAATTAAGCCACTGGTAATATTTGCTTTTGAGTTAGGGGGAAGGAAAGAGAAAATTTTCCTAGAAGCAAATCTGTCAAAAGGGAAGAATTCTCCACATTGTTGAGTTCTTTGGAGGTAAGGTGAGGAAAAAATATTTCATTTGTTCCCCATTTAAGAATCATTCACACACCAACCACGTTCCTAAGGGTTTTTTCCCCCTGCAGAAGTAAGATATAGATTATCAAACAGAAATGGGCTCAGTGCAGGAAGAAGCATATCAAGCGTCTCCGCTTCAATCCAGATGTTCTCGATCAGGCAGAAAAAGCCATCACTTAACCACCATGGTTCTAGCATGGCTAACTCCATGCACAAGCCAAGATGTGGGCGTGAACCCAGGTCTTGTAGCTCCTAAACCATGATGGATGTATCTTGGTTGGAATCTCATCAGCTTCAATGCAATGGCAAGTGCTTGAATTGGTGAACGTAATCATGGACAATTCATTCACCGTTGGGTTCACACAGTAGACTAAACTACACCGTTGGTGCTGAAGAACAAAGGTGTGCAAAACCTGAGTTTTGTGGAGGGGCAGTGGACAGGGAAGCGAACTTCTGGTGGACCCGTCTTGGAGCTAAGGAGTGATGGGGAAGACTGGACTTAAAGGTAAGGTAGATCCTCCAACTTCCTAGTTCCAACAGTCCAGGAAAGGATGACGAGAGTTGAGAGAAAGGAGGAATTAACTCACCGGATCAACGCTGCTTCCCAATTTCAGTGCAGTTAAAGTGATCCACCTAAATCCATCTCTTGAAACCCATTGGGGGCTATTTCATTTTTTAATTAACATTTTCGACCTCCAGCGATTTCTCCAGAGACGAGATCCCCCACAATAGCTGAACATTTTGGGGTTTGGGAGGGGGGCCCAGTACATCTCTTTTAAAGGTGAAACGTATATCAAAACATCTGTTATGTTGAAAAGCCCAAAGAAGTTTGAGAAGGCGTGTGATCTTTGGGCTGCCGATACCAAAACTAGCAAATATCATCGTCGTATATGAATTTGTTGACGTAAACATTGGAAAGAGGCAACAAACCTAGGGTGGGTAGGAACTTTGCAATCCAGCGACAGAGGCCACAAAATTGGGCTGTAAAATTCTTCCAGGAGGGGTTTTTTTGGATTGGCGGGGAGAGAAGGGAAATTGTTCCTCCAGAACAGCTTTTCAACTTTACGATCTGTGGACTTCACCTCCCAGAATCCCCCCCCCCCGCCCCGCCAGCGTGCTTTTGAAGAATGCTGGGCGTTGAAAGTTTTCCCTAACTTAAAATTGCTGAAATCGAGGAATGCTGCCACGGAGTTAAAAAAAAAAAAAGAGAGAGAGAGAGAGAAAGAGAGAATTGCAAAAAAAATAGAACACCTACTCCCAGAAACTACTAAAACCTTCTCGATTTTCCACAGAAAGAGATTTTTTTTTTTAAATTGCAAAGCGTTAAAAAGCCAGCACAATCTTCTTAGCAGAGGCATCCGTGGGTAGCTCTTGAAAGGGATGGAGGGTTTTGAATTAAGTCTAGAAAAATTCTGAATGTCCACAGTTGCATTTTTGGGGGGGTGGGGTGTGTCTACTGAGGGGAACACGCGAAAATTCACCTCGGCAGCTAGAAAGGGCAGTGAAGAATTTCAAGGACCGACCTCAGGTCCCCGAAAACGGCACTCCGAAATTAGATTTCTTCGCACAGGGTGGGGGCCACCCCAGCCGCCATGGCCTCTCTCTCTCTCTCTCTCTCTTTCGAAGACATGAAGGTGAGGTTCAATCGGGCGGAGGGTCGCCGACAAAGACATTCAATCTGTTTTGTGCAAACCGCCGGTAATGCGAAGAAGTTTTCAAACTGCCTCGGTTCTTCCCACCGGGAGAAAGAAAGCAGGACGATGCTACTCCAGTTTATTTGGCACGACGGCGAGGTCGGGGGAGAGGGGTGGGGAGAAATTTAAGAGTTTTCCCCGAGGATTTCCGTGACGAAGGAAGCCATCTCGGTGACTTTGGTGTTGTGGAGAGTGAAGAAGGGGTGTTCCTGTCAGAGAAAGAGGACAATAAGGGGAGGGTAGTTGTGGGAGTGAGGAGGAGGAGGAAGAAGAGGAAAAGGAGGAGGAGGAGGAGGGGAAGGAGGAGAAGTAGAGGCGGAGGAGGAGGAGAGGTGAAGGAGGAGGAGGAGAAGGAGGAGGAGAAGGAGAAGAAGGAGGCACTAAGGTTGCCTTGCACTCACCTGCTGGAATCTGAATAAAACAGATTAAAACTGGGCCATAAGAAAGAAGATCAACTCACCATCATCTCTAAGTAGCTCATTCGTTCAGCAGGATTCTTCCTTAGACTGGAAAAAAAGACACCCAGAACATCACTGATCCATGCTTAAAGATTTATCATTGGAACAACAGAAATATCCACTGCACGAAAGTCAGTTGGGTGACTTTGAGCCAATCACCAGGAGACAATGAGACAACCCAGAGGGACTTACCACTGGGAGGTGAAGTCGACAAAGTCTTTGGAGAAGCGATCGGCTGGGAGCTGGGGAGACGGCTCTTCCACAACTTGCTTAAGCTGCTGGAAGGGGGTCCCCCAGGAGTCGTAGGGGAAATGGAGAATGGCCATCTCGATCTGGAGGGAGACAAAGATTGCATTCCAACAGAAGAGAATATCCGTAGCTCAGGGCTGAACTCTGGAGTCCTTGGTGCTCTCTGAGCTTGGTGTCTTCCTTGCAAACGTTTCATCAACTGACTAGATAACATCATCAGTGTTAAGAGGAGTGGGGTTTACATAGAGGAGGAGGAGGAGGAGGACGACGACAACTACTACTACTGTGGGGTCCTTAGTGCATTTCTGAACTTGGTGGCTTCCTTGCAGTCATTTTATGACCCAACTAGACAACATCATCAGTGCTAGGTGGAGTGGGAGTGGGAGGAGGAGGACTGTGGGGTCCTTTGTGTTCCCTGAACTTGGTGGCTTCCTTGCAGACATTTCATGACCCATGTCATGAACATCATCAGTGCTAGAAGTTTTCTCAGAGGACAAATCCCACTCCCTTCTATCACTGATGATGTTCCCTAGTTGGGTCATGAAACATCTTCAAGGAATCCACAGAGCTCAGAGAGCACCAAGGACCCCACAAAGATTGGATTTATCCACAATCTGGCTTCCTACAACTGCAGGGGAGAGAGGATGGTGGGAAGCCCACAAGGGAGACCAGATCCAAGGAAACTCCCCTGGCTGCCATTGCCCGATCTCTAATCCGTACTAACTCCAAAGCACAGCAAGTGACTAGTCCTTATGCTTTCTGCCTTGCCATTCGCCACGATCGCCCTGATTTCTTACCAAAGTGATCCCAAGGCTCCAAACGTCTGATTTCACATTATATCCCTTCTGGTTTAGCTCTGGATTAATTCTTTCGGGCTGCACAGGGAGAGAGAGAAAACAAAAAGGCAAATTGAAATCAGAGGAAAGAAGAAAACAGGATAAAAGGATTGGATGTTCTCCCTCAAACTCACATGCGTGTGTCCCCACAAGGGACCCCTCCCCCCCCACACCTCTAACTGCCCCCACACTCACAGCCATGTAAGGTTTGCAGCCGGCATCCAACGTTTTAGCCACCGAATCCACCAGGTAACCGCTGATTCCAAAATCACACATTTTGACGTGTCCCTGTTTGTTGATCAAGACATTGGATGGCTTCACGTCTGTAAAGCAGGGAAGAGAAACGGCCTGGGATCATAAATGCCTTTTTTTTTTTTTTTTGCACAGGTTAAAAAAAAGTCGACTTAGGACCACAATTGAGGCCAAAATTCCTGTTGCTAAAATGAGACATTTGTTCAGTGAGTTTTGCCCTATTTTACAACCACAGATGTTAAGTGAATCACTGTAGTTGTTAAGTGAACAACCCGACTGTGAAATAAATCTGGCTTCCCCATTGACTTTGCTTGTCAGATGGTCGCAAAAGGGGATCACGTGACCCCCGGGACACTGCAATTGTGACAAATGAGGGGTTCTTGGTGCTCCCTGAGCTTGCTTGTTTTCTTGCAGACGTTTCATTACCCAACTAGGGAACATCATCAGTGCTAGAAAGAAATGGGATTTGTGGAGAGAAGGAGGAAGAGGAGGATTGCGGAATCCTTGGTGCTCTCTGAGCTTGCTTGTTTTCTTGCAGACGTTTCATTACCCAACTAGGGAACATCACCAGGGCTAGAAGGCTGTGGGGTTTGCGGAGTGGTGGAGAAGGAAAAGGGGAGGAGGGGAAGAAGAAGAAGTACTGTGGAGTTCTTCATGCTCTCTGAGCTTGCTTGTTTTCTTGCAGACACTTCATGACCCAAACTAGGTAACATCATCAGTGCTAGTCCTTCATCACTAGCACTGATGATGTTACCTAGCTGGGTCATGAAACGTCTGCAAGAAAACAAGCAAGCTCAGAGAGCACCAAGGACCCCACAACCCTCCTATTATTCCTCCTCCTCCTCCTCCTCTCCATCACTCCACAAATCTCACTCCCTTCTGCACTGATGAAGTTACCTAGTTGGGCCATGAAATGTCTGCAAGAAAACAAGCAAGCTCAGGGAGGACCCCTCATGTCAACCCTGAGCTACAAATATTCTCCTTTATTAGTACTGTCACAAATACATGCCAGTTGCCGTGCGTCTGAATTTCAATCGTGTGTCCACGGGGATGCTTCAACAGTCATGTGAAAAATGGTTGTAAAAGTCACTTTTTTTCAGGGCCACTGTAACTTTGAACGGTCACTAAACGAACTGTTGTAAGTCAAGGACTACCTGTACTCCTCTGGAAGGAAAGCACAGCGGTCATCGTGGGATTTCCCACTTAGGAAACTGTTTCACTTAGTGGCAGAGTTGCCCGTCCCACTTGTGGTCACTAAATGAGGACGGCCTGTAACTTAACCGAAGGATCTAAGCTCGAATCTGGGGCCTACCTGTGTTATTAACCCTCAGCTGCTTTCTCTGTCATCTTGATGGGATCTGCAATTAAAACCTACCTCTGTGGATCACCGACAATTTACTGTGGAGATGTTCCAGTGCTCGCACAATCTGGACAGAAAGGAGAGAAACAGCAGATGCCCGTAAGTTGTGAGACTCTCTCACAACTACACACTTTGTACAGGGGTGGGTTCTGGATCTGTTTGCTGCCGGTTTGCTCACAATTGAAAAATAGCTTCTGCCCCCCGCAGCAATCAAGAAATAGCTTCTGCGCATGCGCAAAAGCAAAATCCAAGATGGCAGCGCCCATGGAACACACCAAAAGAACCGGTTCCGTGACGTCATCACCGGTTTACTAACGGTTCTAAAGAACCGGTTAGAACCGGTAGGAACCCACCTCTGACTTTGTAGCAGCTGCTTAAACCATTTCATTCCATTTTTCCGGTCTCAACTACCCCTACAAAACCTTCAAACTCTGTTATTTTTATACAGGCATCGCAACAGAGCCAAACTGGATCCTTGACTCACGAAGAAACATTAGAAATTGCTGCCTTATTTTGTTTATTTGTTGATTAAATTTATATGCCGTCCGTCTCCCCGATAGGGCGACTCTGGGCAGCTTACGGAACATAACAAGATAAAAAAAAAAAACCAATTAACATTTTTAAAAACTATGCACTGAAATTTTAAACCTGTGCAGAAAACCAGAACCGAGGAAACGGGGGTGAGGTTTTCATTATCTCCAGAATATGCCCAAAGTAACCCTTGGGGTAATTACTCCAGTTTAGGAACTACTAGTAAAGAGGAACAGCTGAGTAGGAAATGGTTACAAATCCTCCATCCTACCTACGGCTGCTTTGGTAAACACAGGCATAATGTCAGGCAGGTAAAGGTAACACTCACAGACACGGCTATTTTTCCTAGGATATCTTCAGGAATGCTCTTCTTCTTCTCCAGAACCTTCTTATAAAATTTATCCAGAGATGTGTCCATCAATTCCATGCAGATCCATACATCACCCTGAGAACCAGAAAAGAGATTTTATTCCTTCAAAAAAATTATATAAAGTCCCTTCCTTGCTCGGTTCAGACAACGCAACCCATCCTTACTGAGGAAAGAAATCCTGTACAGGTAATCCTCAACTTACGACCATGCATGGAGTGACTGTTCAAAACTACAAAAACTGACTTATGGCCGGTTTTTCACACTTACAACCATTGCAGCATCCTCACTGTCACATGATCAAAATTTGGACACTTGGCAACTGGCATGTACTTATGTCGGTTTCAGTGTCCCGGGGTCATGTGATCGCTTTTTGCGGCCTTCTGACAAGCAAAGTCAATGGGGAAGCCAGATTCACTTAACAACTGTGCTACTACCGTATTTCCCCAAAAATAAGACCGGGTCTTATATTAATTTTTGCTCCAAAAGACGTATTAGGGCTTATTTGTAGGTGATGCCTTTTTTGTTGTTGCAACGAATGTACTAAATGTGTCTGTCTGGCTGACGATCTTAACTGGCGCTTATTTCTGGGGGTAGGGCTTATATTACGAGCATCCTGAAAAAATCATGCTAGGGCTTATTTTTTCCTGGTTGGGTCTTATTTTCAGGAAAATGCAATAGCACTTAAGACTTATATACCGCTTCACAGGGCTTTACAGCCCTCTCTAAGCAGTTTACAGAATCAGCATGTTGCTCCCAACAATCTGGGTCCTCATTTTACCAACCTAGGAAGGATGGAAGGCTGAGTCAACCTGGAGCCAGTCAGGATCGAACACCTGGCAGTCGGCAGAGTCAGTAATACTGCATTCTAACCACTGTGCCACCATGGTCCTTCCCTCCCTTCCTTCCCACTTAGCACTTATATACCGCTTTAGAGTGCTTTTACAGCCCTCTCTAAGCGGTTTACAGAGTCAGCACATTGCCCCCAACAATCTGGGTCCTCATTTTACCAACCTCGGAAGGATGGAAGTCAGAGTCAGCTTTGAGCCTGGTGAGATTTGAACTGCCAAATTGCAGGCAGCCGGCAGTCAGCAGAAGTAGCCTGCAGTACTGCACTCTGATCACCGCGCCACCGTGTCTTAAGAACTGCAGTGATTCACTTAACTGCTGGTTGTAAAATGGAGCAAAACTCACTTAACAAATGTCTCGCTTAGCAGCAGAAATTTTGGCCTCTATTGCAGTCGTAAGCTGAGTCGTAAACCTGTATTTGAATCTAGAGTGGCTTTCACCAGGGAGTTAGGAAGGCTCCTGGATTTCTTTTGATACCTCTCTGAAAAGAGCTCCGTAAAATGTAACCGTGTAGAAGCAGTCAACTGTCCTCATGGAGACATCCAGATCCATCACCAACCTCTTCTGCTCCTGAGTATTCACAGTGGCTCGGATCCTCTGGATTGGGAGCAAAAGGATACCAATCGGCGGTGGAGCATGGGAAGGAAGAACACCTTCCTAACCTCAAGACAATGGACCACAATGCCTAGAATTCACCCTGAAGGCTCTGCTGGGCGGGGCATTCTGGGAGTTGGCTGTCCACTCTTCCAAGATGGAGCAACACTGATATTTATTTATTAGAAATCAATGGTGAACTACCTAATATTCCTTCCTGGTTTGTTTTCCCCACAACAACAACTCTGGCAGATTGGTGGGGCTGAGAGAGAGGGACTGGCAAGGTCAACCAGTGGGTTTTTATGCCTAAGGTGGGGTTAGAACTCACCGTCTCCTGGTGATTGGCCCAAAGTCACCCAGCTGGCTTTCCTGACTAAGGCAGGACTAGAATTCCCCATCTCCCAGTTTCTAGGCCAACACCTGTCGTACTCCAATCTCCCTTGACGGTTTGACAATGCAACCCACTAGGTCCAAATATTTTGAGCCCTTTTGCTAAGGTTCTCACCTTCACAGCCATGATCGTGTCGCTCTTCGCGTGATGCACTTTCTCCACCACCCCGTAAGCGCCTCTGCCCAGTTCGGAGATGCTCACCAAGTCATCGGCCTCAACTTCAAAGTTCTGCAGATCGGACGAGACGGATGCAAAAACAGAGTAGAGAAATGACCAACAGGTTAAGAACATAGAAACGGATCTCATGTCCTACACGCCCAACAAACCATCCCAAACACACATCAAGGCACAACATGCCACCCATTCAAGTCAATTTATTGCCATCGATGATCTGCAAACCACAGAAAACATCCTTCAAAAGGAAAAATAACCGTGTTCTGATTTCCACGTGGAATTCTGGGAGTTGAAGTCCACGCCGCTGAAACATGAACCTCTAAAGTAAAGCAACACCCAATTCTTTAGCAGTATCTTTTTTCCTGGGAATACAGGTAGTCCTCAACTTACGGCCACAACTGAGCCCAAAATTTAGGTCGCTAAGTGACAAAATTGGTTAAGTGAGTTTTGCCACATTTTTCTTGCCACATTTATTACGCGAATAACTGCAGTTGTTAATTTAGCACCTTGTTGTTAAGTGAACCTGGCTTCCCCATGGATTTTGCTTGTGAGAAGGTTGCAAAAGTTGATCGTGTGACCCCAGGGCACTGCAACCGTCATAAATGTGAGTCAGTGGTTAAGCATCCGAATGTAAATCATGTGACCATGGGGATGCTGCAACAGTTGTAAGTGTGAAAAACGGTCCTAAGTCACTTTTTCTCAGTGCCATTGTAACTTTGAACAGTCACTAAGCAAACTGTTGTAAGTTGAGGACCAGCTGAAGGTATAGAAAGATGGATTGCTATGCCTCATAGTTTTGCTGGATGATGTGCCCCCCCAAAGTCCCAGGAGCATCTACTGAGGTTGGAGGAGACTGGGTCTCCATTTTAGTCCTTCCACCTTCTTCTTCTTCTGCCATATCCATCATCGGACGTTGGCGATCATGTTGGCGATCCTATTTTTATCAACAGCCGCACGAAAAAGTGCTGCTGAGTTTTGTCCAAACCGGTCCCTTAGATTTTGAAGCCATGAATGTTCTTCTTCTGCCTGGACCTCCTTTGCCTTCAATCTTTCCTTGGAGGGTTAAGTGAAGGATGCCATATTTTTCCGGGTGTCGCATCACATGTCCAAAATATTCCAACTTTCGCTTTTTTTAATGGTTTTGATGATTTCCCTTGGCTTTCCCAGGCGGCTTATCACCTCCTCATTTCTGATTTGGTCAACCCAGCTTATATGTAACAGCCTCCTGTAAATCCACATTTCAAATGCTTCTAGTCTCTTCAAGTGGCTTTCTGTCCGAGATCCAACTCTCCACTCCGTAGAGCAGGATCGAAAAATCTTTCCACCACTGCAACTATTCAAGCACACAGATAATGATGGATCTCACTTTAAGACCTTTTTCCGCAAATGCACTCTCAGGAAATTCCCAAGGTGCCTCCTGGACCAACTGACACCTCCCCCCCCCAAAACCTATCCATAAATCATCATCTTTGTCATCGTGGAGAAAAAGTAGAAGTTTTGCCTCGCAGCTGAGGACAGGGGGAACAGAACCTTGCCACGAAATCTAACAAAACGTTCTTTGACTCTTCCAACAGAAGTGGCCAATTGCAATTCCAGCTTACAGGAAAGTCACAACAAAACGACAGGACTACGAGGGGGGGGGGAAGCAAAGCAGGAGATCCAGGGAAGGACCTGGTCTTTACCCCCCCACCCCACCCCACCCCCAAGACAACTTCAGACATTTAACGCAGATATCTTTGATGGCTTGGCCTTCCCACTTGGAAGAAGGAAGCGACCTCTGTGTCTAAAACTAAAGTCGTTATTCTTTGACTGACCGCTGAGGAGGCAGCTTGTAACCAGAAACCAGCAGCTATTTCTAGCTGGTGTAAGTTGTGAGGGTCACACAAACTCCCAAGAGTCCAAGCTGGGTCACCCCACAGCCAATGACAAGCTTTCAAAGGCAGGAATAGAAAAGGCTGTTGGGAGGAAGAGAGAAGGTGACCTCAAGCGACCCACTCATTAGGTCAGGCCCACAAAAGAGGAATATGGAGGAGGAGGAGGAGGAGGAACACAGAAGAGCACTGAGGTCAGGTTCCACAGAAAACAGAGGTAAGAAAGAAAAGACCTGGGTTTTTGGTTGCCCTGAGCACTTAAGATACTGGGAGACCTTAGAAGAACCTTCTTCCAAAGGTTCTGGAGGTGTTATCAAGCAAGCTTCCTGGAATGAGATGGATTCTCGCCCACCTTGTGGTAACTACGGTTAGTGCAAGGCTGATACAACCTACACAGCTAGTACTCACGGTCTACAACACTGTTTTTCAAACTTGGCAGTTTTAAGGTTGGATTTCAACTCCCAGAATACCTCAAATCAGCATATTGGGAGTTGAAGTCCATACATCTTAAAAGTGGTCTACAAATGTGAGAAGAACTTATCTTGCTAAGTAAAAACTAAGCAAATCACACAGTTGCTCAGGGGCGTGTGTACCCAACCAACCTTGTTCCTTTGTCATGTTATGGGACCACAAGGAGAACCTCAACAAGAAGATGGTGAAAGCACCCTACCTTGGATTTTGTCCCAACTGGGCAAAACACAAGCTTTGTCTACACAAAGAAACACTCGTATGGAGGTGGCACTATCACAACTCATGTCCTTATAGTTGTGAGCCTCTCCATATCGCTACCTTTTTCATTTCATGAAACGCACAAGATAAACAGTAAATCAAGGAATTCTGCAGAAGAAAAGGTCAAAAGCTTGGACAGAGGGCAGGATGAAAACAAAATCTACCTTTTCTCCAATGGTGATAAAAGTCCTGGAATCCAAGTTCCTTGGAGGTCTGTAGAAGAAACAAAGAAAAGAATTCAATCCAGTCCCAAAATGGTTCTGGAGAAGACCTTGCCAGAAACCCAGGGCCCATCTCCTACGCTCTAGCATGGGAAAAAAAGAAAACAAGATAAAAATATAATCCATCGAGTTGCGGCTTTCGCTGATAAATCAGACAGCCCAAGGTGAAGACACAATTCATCCTTTGTAATGCATTACAACAAAACTTCCATTTAACAGACTGTTTGGGACAGCAGGCAGTCCATTAAATCCAAATGACTGCAATGGATGTTCTTTTGTGCAGTTATGCAATTGAAATGTTGACCTCAGATGCACCAGCTTACGTCATTTGGTTGAACACGTAATTGACGTCACCTAACCACACGAGTGACATAAATGGAGGCACGTTATGTGAAAACATCAATTATCTCATTATGTAATTGGATGCCACTGACATTAAATTACACCGGATTGTCCAGACTGATTCAGAAAAAACGGACCGTGGGAGGGATTATGCCTGAAAGAACATTTTCTTCATTCCATCTGCACTTCACTAAACGGAGATCCGGAGAAACAAACTTTACTTGCATTAATTTTGATTTTATCTCGTTCAGAAAATATCAGTGTGCCTTCTCAAACTTTCAGCATCTTAAGGTCAACGCTTCAATTCAAAATGGCCTCCAGTCAAACTCCGCTGAACTTTTACAGGCAATCCTCCGCTTACAACAACGGAGGCCAAAATTCCTGTTGCTAAGTGAGACATTTGCCAAGTGAGTTTTGTCCCATTTTACGACCTTTGTTGCCGCAGTTGTTAAGTGAACCACTGCAGTTTTTTAAGCTTCCCCATTGGACTTTGCTTGTCAGGTGGTCACAAAAAGTGATCACGTGACTCTGGGACACTGCCACCGTCATAAGTACATGCCAGTTGTCAAACGTCCGAATTTTGATCACGTGACCTACATGGAGGCTGCAACGTCATAAGCGTGAAAAACGGCCGTAAGCCACTTTTGTCAGGGCTGTTGTAGTTTTGAACGGTCACTAAACAAATCTAAGTCGCAAAAGGGATCATATGACCCCGGGACAATGCAACCGTCATAAATATGAGTCAGTTGCCAAGTTTCTGAATTTTGATCCTGTGATCGTGCGGGGATACCGCAAGAATCGTAAGTGTGAAAAACAGTCATAAGTCACTTTTTTCAGTGCCGTTGCAACTTGGAACGGTCACTAAACAAACTGTTGTAAGTCGAGGACTATCTGTACTTGTCAGGAATCCTTAAAAAGAGGTGAAATAGATCTTACGTTGCAGGGACAGCTGACTCTTTATTAGCCGACGGCATTCTTAATATGGGTGGCCTTTTCTTCTTTGTTCCTAGAAGAAAAAGGACATATATTTTTTAAGAGTTTATTTATACATTTTCTCTTTACATACAATAGCAATAGCACTTCGACTTATATACCGCTTCACAGTGCTTTACAGCCCTCTCTAAGCGGTTCACAGAGTCAGCCTATTGCCCCCAACAATCTGGGTCCTCATTTTACCCACCTGGGAAGGATGGAAGGCTGAGTCAACCTTGAGCCTGGTGAGATTCGAACCGCCGAACTGCAGCTAGCAGTCAGCTGAAGTAGCCTGCAGTACTGCACTCTAACCACTGCGCCGCCTCGGCTCATAAGTGCTTAGTGAACAGCGTATTGTCAGGCTCATTTTATTTATATATAATAATACTTTTCCCGCTCCTAATTTCTACCTCTATTATCCAACCATTTTGTAAAACAAATCCCATGTTCGGAAATACTCTGTATCTTCTTTTTCTTTTATCTTTAATGTCAATCTGTCCATTTCTGCACAGTCTAAAAAAAAAATTTAATTACATCTTCTACTGTAGGTGTTTCCTTATTTTTCCAGTACTGTGCAAATACAATTCTTGCTGCTGTCAATACATTAAAGTAATAATATTGTGTAAGCAAAAGGACATTTTTAAATAACCAACCTGCTTGAGAGGACAAAGTTTCTCTTCATATACAGTGCCAAACTATAGTTTGTTCAATTGTGGGTTTTTTAAAACACACACACACACACACACACACACACACACACACACACAAAAGTGGTTGCGTTTACATCATGCACTAAACTGAACCAATCACATGGGTGAATCAGGACTATGAGAATCGATGCAAAATGAGGAGTGGGCTATGAAGACCCCCATCTAAGTCAAAATGCTTTCCACCCCAGTTGTAGTCGCATTGGCTTCACCGTCTCACAGCCCAGCCTACCTCGCAAGGCTGTTGAGAGGATAAAAAGAGGCGAAAGAACTCATCTATTCCTTTCTTCCTATTCCATTCAGAGGAGACTGTCAACTTGCAAAGCTTTGAAGTTGCCATAAGCAGGAGGGGTGAGAGCTGACGGAGTGGCTGACTGTACTAATTAAAACTACATTCCACAATTGTTTCTTTTACTGATTGTGTCCTAGGTTACCGGAGTCAGCAAAAGGGGGGTGGGTTTCACAGCCCGCCAACGTGGTTCATTGGAGAATGTGATTTATGACATGTCCAGTGAGGAGGGGGGAAACAGGGTCATGAGGGCACGTAACCTACGTGAGCTCATGTTCTGATTGCATCGGAGTATTGCCGAAATGTCGCTCCTAACAAATGGCTATATTTCTTTTGAAGCTTGGCTCGTGGCTCATGAATTAATTAGGGCATCTTTCGGAAACTTCACAGAGACATACCCAATTCCTGACAACATATGAAGAACCATTGCAGGAATTGGGCATGTCTAGTTTAAGGAAAAGGAGGACTAGGGGTGACATGATAGTAGTGTACCAAAATCTCAGGGGCTGCCACAAAGAAGAGGGAGTCAAGCTATTCTCCAAAGCGCCTGAAGGCAGGACAAGAAGCAATGGGTGGAAACTAATCAAGGAGAGAAGCAACCTAGAACTAAGGAGAAATTTCTTGACAGTTACAACAATTAATCAGTGGAATGAGTTGACTCCAGAAGTTGTGGGTGCTCCATTGATGGAGGCTTTGAAGAAGAGATTGGACAACCATTTGTCTGAAAAGGTATAGGGTTTCCTGCCTGAGCAGGGGGTTGGACTAGAAGACCTTCAAGGTCCCTTCCAGCTCTGTTCTTCTCTATTTCCATTTCCAAAGAATGAAGAAGTTTGGCTCTAACTCTCCGATATTGTAGACATGCCAAAAAAGTGATTTTCAACAGAGGAGGAATTTTTTTAAAAAAAATGTAGAACTCAACTTACCAACTTTTCGCTTTTCCAAGGATCCTTTGGGATCTGCAAGAGAAGAGAGGGGAGGTTAAGAAAGAGCTGTTGTTAAAAAAAAAAAAGCCAGAATAGCTGGGCTGATGATAAGCAGGTAAAAGCCCAGGAAGGAAATACTTCTTCTTTTTTAAAAAAATTTAATTTTCCATTTTTCCAATTTACATAACAATAAACATTTTTTTTAGTTTTGTCGGATTCCATGTTGGCCAAACCCTTCACACAGCCAATCTGGAAGCCACATTCTGAAGTCCACCGTGGAGAAATGTGCTTTAGACACAAACCATTCCAGTATTTTCTATATGAAAATGGTTTGATTTTGTTTGTTTGCAGCCACTGAACCAGTCTTAGCTTTGGCCTATGCTAGGGAGACCTCTACATCCAGCAGCTGTTTGAATTCGGAGCCTTGCTTGTCCTACTTGAACGTTGGCCAACTTTCACGCTTCTACGTTCCAATTCTGACATGATCAGAACCACTAGAGGTCCTTCCCTTGCTGGGATTTCAAAAGCCAGCCCCAGAAGGTGAGGAAGGCCTCCTGCTGGTTCCCACAAGGAGATTCTGAATCTGTATTAAAAAATAAAAATCAAGAAAATAGGGAGGGAGGGAGG
>QLTV01003104.1:625026-639321 GCA_003457575.1 Thermophis baileyi | reverse complement strand
TTCTCCTTCTCCTTCTCCTTCTCCTTCTCCTTCTCCTTCTCCTTCTCCTTCTCCTTCTCCTTCTCCTTCCTCACTCCCTCTCTCTCGCTCTCCCCCCCCCCCTCCCCTCCTCCTCCTCCTCCTCCCCCCCCCCCCGCAATCACACAATTCTTCTTATTATTGTTATTATTTGCAATTGCAACATAAAAAGCTACCTTGTTTTTTGTCCATGCCGATTTCCCAGAAGTTACGGAACCAGCAAACCGCACACACACACACAACGCCTTGCAGGGGTACTCTGTACGTACGTGTGTGAGTGTGTGTGTGAGTGAGTGAGTGTGTGTTGTGCGCTCGCTTCGGAGGCACCCGGGCTGGTTGCAAAAAAAAAAAAAAATTATAAAAAAAATCCGTGACAGTTAGTCCAAGGATCGGTGCACGCGCTTAAGATCCCGCGGCCACTGTCCCATTTCGTTTGCACGCTCAGTCCTCGCTTAAGGTCCGTCCTTCTGCGGGTCGCCTACACACGCGGGAGGGTGCAGAGTCCCGCCACGCCGCCAGGAAACCCATCTTCATCTTCCTCCTCCTCCAGAAAGGTGGAGGGGGGGGGAAGAAAGAAAAAAAAACCAAAACAGAGGCGCCCCCAAAGTCTTCGCTCTTCTCCCCCCGAAACTCCTTCCGACAAAAAGAAGATGAAATTTCAAAAAAAAGAAAAATGAAATGAAAGGAAAAAAAAGAAAAAAGAAAAAGTTGCACGGATTTCCCACCCGGGCGGGGAGGCGAGGTTGCCTTGTTTGAGGAGGGGGGACACACCCACCCCAGACCCTCAATTTCAGGGTTCAACCTTTGATTTATCTTCTTCCAGATCTGGACTGTCCACGAAAAGCTCGCTCTCGGGCGGAGAAGCTGTTGGGGGGGGGGAGAGAAACACACACACACACACACACACACACACACACACACACACACACACACACACCGCAACTGAAGTTGTAAAAAGAGCTGCTCGGGCAGCCCGGAGAGATTCAGCGCTTTGACGTCAAACAGGAAGCTGGAAAGAAGCCAAAAAGGGCGGGGCTCCAGGAATGCCCTGCTCTTTTTTGGAGGGAGGGGGGGCTACCTCCGATGCACCCAGCGGGGTCCCTGTTCCTTTTCAAGGGGGTGCATGCAACACCCACCCGTCCCTTGGTTTTCTCACCCTTCCTTTTCCCAGCCCCCCCCTTTTATTTTTGCAAAATCTGCCCCCGCAGCGCTGCTAAAGAGGAGCTGCCAATGGAAGCCAGGGATGCCCCTGTATCGTTCAATCTCTCCCCCCCCCCGCCTCCTTAAACGCTGCAGGAACCCTGCAAATGTGGGGGACAATTGCCCACCCCTCAATATCAAAGACAGTGGAGAGTTTCTCCTTTGGGGTCTCCCAGCTCTAGTTTGAAGGCTGGTTCCTCTTCAAGATGCCCCCCTCCCCCGTTTGGTTTTGAGTGCAGCTGGCAACCCGGGCAGGGGTTAAAAAAGGGAGGGAGGGAAGGGAGGGAGGAAAAGGAAGGAAAAGAAAAAAGGGAGGGAGGGAGGAAGGAACGAAGAAAAGGAGGGAGGGAAGGAGGAGGGAAGGGAAGTAAAAAGGAAGGGAGGGATGAAAGAAGGGAGAAAGGAGGGGAAAGGAAAATGGAAGGAAAGGAGGTAGGGATGAAGGAAAGGAGGAAGGAGGGAAGGGAAAGGAAAGGAAAAGGAGGGAGGGGAGGAAGGGAGGAAAGGAGGGAGGGAGGGAGGAAAGGAGGAAGGAGGGAAGGAAAAGGAAAAAGGGAGGGAGGGAGGAAGGAAGGAAGGAAGAAAAGGAGGGAGGGAGGAAAGGAGGAAGGAGGGAAGGAAAGGAAAGAGGGAGGGAGGGAGGAAGGAGGGAAGGGAAAGGAAAATGGAAGGAAAGGAGGGAGGGATGAAGGAAAGGAGGAAGGAGGGAAGGGAAAGGAAAGGAAAAGGATGGAGAGAAGAAGGAAGGAAGGAAGGGAGAAAAGGAAGGAAGGAAGGAAGGAAGGAAGGAAGAAAAGGAGGAAGGAAAGGAGGAAGGAAAAGGAAAAAGGGAGGGAGGGAGGGAGGAAAGAAGGGAGAAAAGGAGGGAAGGAAGGAAGCCAAACACCCAGAGAGTTTGCATAACAGGTGCAAGAGACGGAAAACGCCTGATAATTTATTATGGATAATTTCATGATCATTTATCATATAGAGTGCTTATATAAACCCTCGGAGGGTGAGGTAGCCATCTTTATCCTTCCTTCACCTATGGTTTGTATCCTCTGCTTTTGTGATAGGTATTCATACATATTTTCACATTTTGTTTTTTTCTCTGTTTCTTACGTTTCTGACGGGGGTCTTCCAGGACCTTGCAGCTGAGACTTGAAAAAAAAAGTGGGGTCTGGTCTAGTCCTCCTTGGGGCTCCCAGTCTGAAAGAACTGGGCTTGTGGGGTGGGGGGACACACGGGGTGGGGGGAGGCAGGAACCCGGGCACAAAAAAGCAGGTCTCTGGAACAAGCCAAGTGAGACTGGCTGCAAAACGCAGAGATTTAAAAATAAAAGATTTTCCCCCCCCTTGTGTTAGGAAAAGGTTTTGTTTGTGTGTGTGGGTAGCCAGGGAACTTTCCTGGACGGGCCCCCACACAATCACGCTCCCCAATCCCGGGTGCTCAGCCCCCCCCCACCTTGTGGCAACCTGCGTCAGGAGTGAAACAGGAGCCCGGCTGGAGCGTGGACAAGGCAGATGCCAGCAGGGAAAGGAACGAGATATAAGCTTACACCAGCGTGATATATTTTGAAAGAGGGGTGGGGAAGAGAAGACGGAAAGCAAACACACAAATACACACACACACAAATCCACAAAAACACACTGCAGGCAAACAGACAGTCCCAGGAAGGTTCCTGCTGCCTGCAAGGTTTGCGTTGGTAGCCCTGATGAGAAAATACAACTAACTAACTTCCTTCCTTCCTTCCTTCCTTCCTTCCTTCCTTCCTTCCTTCCTTCCTTCCTTCCTTCCTTCCTTTTCTTCTTTCTTTTTTCTTTCTTTTTCTTTCCTCTTTCTTTCTTTCTTTTTCTTTCTTTCTTTCTTTTTCTTTTTCTTTTCTTCTTTCCTTTCTCTCTCTCTTTCTTTCTTTCTTCTCTTTTTCTTCTTCTTTCCTATTTCTTTCTTTGTTTCTCTTTCCTTTCTCTTTCTTTTTCTTTCTCTCTTTCTCTCCTTTCCTTCTTTCCTTCCTTCCTCCCTCCCTCCCTCCCTTCTTTCCTTCCTTTCTTGTCTCTCAAAGGCACGTGCTTTTTGCTTCTTCTTTTTTTGAAAAAAATAATTGAGTAAAAGAATCAAAGTTTCTAGTCCTCACCCTTTTTTCCATCCTGCTAAAAAAAGCAACACCTGCATTCTGCCCATGGGATCGGAAAGGGCAAATGTGCCGAGCCGAGGATTAGCAAAGGGAACGTGAGAAAGAACAGTGGCTCTAGATAAGCGATAGAAAAAGAGGCCTAGGCGAGACCAGTTTGTAATGTCCCTACCGAGGAATGCAAATCCTCCAGCGAGCTGCACATTCACAAGTGCAATTTTTATTGGGGATGGAAGAGAATGAGGCTTTTTGTGTGTGTGTGTAAGATGGGGGTCCTTTCTTCAGATACACAGAATGAGGGCTCCAGTTGTGTTTCCACTCCACAAATCAGACGCACAACAATCATCCCACATATTAAAGGAAGAGAGTCCAGCTCATGAAAACGGAGGCCCTTTAATAAAATGGGTTACAGGCAGGCCTCCACTTACATCCTTCGGATAATCACTGCAGGCATCTGAAACAACCAATCGCAAACAGACCAGGCTCTGGACCAACTGATCCAGATTCTCTGTTGCCGAGTCCCAGATCTACAGATTCGGATTAAAAGATCCGATTGAAATGCAACTCCCCCCTGGATCAGATTGTCAGCGAATTTCTCCCTTGGAGAATAAACTTAGGAAGTCCCACTGCCCATCTGAAGAGCAAAGCCACCCTCTATCTCTTGGAGCAGAAAAATCAAATTTTGCAGAATCCGAAGGATGCTCGGAGGGCCCTGAAGTTTGGTCCTTGCTTGACTCGCCCTTGAGGAATGGTGGCAAATTAAATCGCCGGCCACTGTCAGATTGCAGAGGAAGGCTGCATCGGAAGGTGAAAACCCCGAAGTTTCGGTGCAGCTGGAGAAACTTGTTTTCTTTTCGAGCTTTTAAAAATGAGTCAGGCTAAGAAACAATTGGGCACCTCACTCCTTAGCCTCATTGGCGAGAGAGGAGTAGAAAAAAAAAGTCATGGAAAGAAAATGTGCCAATTAGGTTCACCCAGTGTTTCTCAACCTCAGCCACTTGAACATGGGTGGACTTCAACTCCCAGAATTCCCCAGCCAGCCATGAATGAATGATAGAGTTGGAAAGAGCAGAAGGATCACCTATTTTTCAACTTCAGGAACTTGAAGATGGGTGGACTTCAACTCCCAGAATTCCCTGGGTAGCCATGAATGATAGAGTTGGAAAGAGCAGAAGGATCACCTAATCCAGTGTTTCTCAACCAGGGGAACTTGGAAAATGGGTGGACTTCAACTCCCAGAATTCCCTGGGCAGCCTTGGAATTCTGGGAGTTAAAATCCACCCATCTTCAAGCTGCTGAGACTGAGAAACACTGGGTTAAACCCTGGACAGGGATATGGGGAGGGGCTGGGATGTGGGGGTCGGAAGAGAGGAGGGGAAGGGACTTGGGTTGATGCAACCACAAAATTCTTATGTTATGAGACTTTGCCTGCAAGTCCTGTAATAATAAGATCCAGATGAGTTGGAGAAGGGGAGATTTCCATATACAGATATGCTGAGGTTTGCAAGGCGAACGTTTTTTTTTTAAAAAAAGAGATAATTTAAAAGAGTTTAGCAACCCTATTATTGGTCTTCCATCTAGCTAGGCTGTCCTTGCTGCAAGGGAGCAAGTGTGATCTCAACTCCTCCCCCCTCCCCCAGGGAAGGAAACCCTGACACACACGTGTGCGACACATTTTCAGCTCCAGAGAGAGACAGAGAACTTTCGTCTTGCAAGATTCCAAGGTCATGCAGGAAGGACAAAAAAACCCCCCCCCCCCCCCCCCCCCCCCCGTTATTCCCAAACACAGCTCAGGAATGGCAAACAACAAGACGGCACCTGGCGGAGAGAGAATCCTGCAGGAGCTTCAATTTATGTCCCCCCCCCCCAAAAAAATTCCTGTGCATTGATGCGCAGAGCAGAACAAACTGGATGGATGTCGCCCTTGGAGAGAGACGCTAGAGGCAAAAGACCAGGGCTTAAGGAGCTACAAGATCCCAAGGGAGAAGCACGAAAGATTTACCAAAAAGTCAGTAAGAGTTGAAATTCTAAAAAGGACAAGAGGTGACGGATACAGAATGCTTCTTAATAGGGTGGCTATTTTATTAAGAGTTAGAAAAAAGAGGTAGAAGTTAGAAATTGGGAAAATAGTATTATGTATACTGATATAGAATAGAATACATAATAACTACGATGTATACACAAATGTTAGAAGTTAAAAGATTATCTATATCTGAACAATATTACTATTATTATTACTATTATTATTACTATATTGACCCAGACAATACTTTGTCCACCAAGCACTTATGGATGTTAAAGAAAAAACTATAAATAAAACTATATGTACGACCACAATCGAGCCCAAAATTCCTGTCGCTAAGCAAGTCTGTTGTTAAGTGAACTTTGCCCCACTTTACAACCTTCCTGGCCGCAGTTGTTAAGTGAATCACCGCAGTTGTTAAGTTAGTCACGCAGTTGGGAAGCGAATCTGGCTTTCCCCATAAATACATGCCAGTGGCCAAGCTTGTGATCACATGACTGGGAGGAGAACACTGCAATGGTCATAAGTGCAAGGACCGGTCATAAAGACACTTTTCTCGGCACCCTCGTAGGTTGGCATGGGTGTTAAAGAATACAGGTAGTCCTCGACTTACAACAGTTCCACTTAGTGACCGTTCAAAGTTACAGCGGCACTGGAAAAAGTGACTTAGGACCATTTTTCACACTTACGACCGTTGCAGTATCCCCATGGACACGTGATCAAAAATTTGGACGCTTGGCAACTGACTCACATTTATGACGGTCGCATCGTCCCGGGATCACGCAATCCCCTTTTGCGACCTTCCAACAAGCAAAGTCAATGGGAGAGCCAGATTCACTTAATGACCATGTGACTAGCTGAACAACTTAACAATGATGAATGATTAGCAATGATTCACTTAACAATTGTGGCACACAAGATCGTACCATGGAGCAAAATTCACTTTACAAATGTTTCACTTACCAACAAATATTTTGAGGCTCCATTGTGGTCGTACGTCGAGGACTACACCTGTAGTCATAAGTCGAGGACTCCCTGTGAAATCAAAGTTAGATAGTGCAGCCAGGCATTTATCTACCTCGGATCAGGTTCATGAAGGCATAATGAATTCTGCTCGATTGCTGTGTAAAAAAATCTTAGATGATCTCTGCCAATTCACAGCTTGGTGGAGGGTTGTCTACCCACTTCATTTTGCAGCATACACACATCACACATTGTGATTAAGCAACCAGGGTTTATCAATCAACCAGGGTTTATCCTGATGGGTGAACACGGTCACCCTTTGTGGGAAGGGGCTGTAGAGAGACCTGCCTCTGAACTGACCACTCGGAAGGGCAACAGACCCCGCTCAACCCATTTAGTGGGACCTCGCCTCACGCTGAACCGAGATTAGGCAAATCATGGTTTCAGTTGAGAATGTTTGTAACTCAGGGTTGAAATGAACGCTCTCTGAACTTGGTTGTTTTCTTGCAGACGTTTCATGACTCAACTAGGTAACATCATCAGTGCTAGAAGGGAGATGGGTTTGTGGAGTGGAGAAGGAGGAGGAAGAAGACTGTGAGGTCCTGGGTGCTCTCTGAGCTTGGTTGTTTTCTTGCAGACATTTCGTGACCCAAACGGGGGTGACATCATCCATGCTAATAAACCCCACTCCTTACTGGCACTGATGATGTTACCTAGTTGGGTCATCAAACGTCTGCAAGAAAACAACCAAGCTCAAAGAGAACGATGATTTCTGCTTCATAGCAGAAGACACTAAGCCTGGAATTAGGCAGACGCGAACCGCAGCAACTGGCTTCTTCACCTGTGGCATGAAGCTCCCCCCTCAACCCAACCCATCACACCCGTCACATCACAATCGGTGTGGCAACCCTCTGGCTTCCGCTTCTTGAGGGACTGCCCACCGTTCTCAGCTCCGCTTGCCAAATCGTGCCATGTTCTGTTCTCCCAGCCTGTTCTAAAATATCTGGGAATCGGAGCCCCGGGGAGGCGCAAACAGACAGCAAACAGCTAGCCTCTTTGCAAACCCAGACGGCACATTCAGAGTTCCTGAAAGTTGCTGGCTTCTCAGAACTCGGAGCAAAGAGGAAAGGTTGTTAAACAGGCAAGAGTGAGTCAGCCTCAGACAGGGGGATCTTCCTCGGAGCTTGCAACTTCGTGGAAAGAAGGAAGGAGGGAGGGGAGGAGAGGAAAGCAGAGGGAGGAAATTACTGCTCAGGAGGCTGAATAGCCTTGTGGCCTGCCCCCCCCCTCCCCGGGGAAGGACGAGGCACAGCAACCAATCACGAAGGAGGAAGGGGCTAAGAGGTTGGTTTTGCAAAAGAGGGCACGCGGAATGAAGGCACCAAGGCCCCAATTGCATTCCCAGCTAAGCTAGGAATGGGATATATTTATTTAGGGTTAGGGTTATTAGACGGTCCCCTTCCCTTCTTTCAAATAATTTCAAATTTATCTGCTACAATGTCCTACCTGTCAATGACTACTTCAGCTTTAACCGCAACAATACACCAGCTCACAATAGATACAAACTTAACGTAAACCGCTCCAAACTTGATTGCAAAAAAATTCGACTTCAGCAACAGAGTGGTCAATGCCTGGAATACATTACCTGACTCTGTAGTTTCTTCCCCAAACCCCCAAAACTTTAAGCTTAGACCATCTACCATCGACCTCACCCCATTCCTAAGAGGTCTGTAAGGGGGCGTGCATAAGCGCACCAGCGTGCCTACCGTCCCTGTCCTAAAGTCCCCATGTATTCGTAAAATATCATGTACTCATAACCATGCTTGTACTTCTTATATATTCACAATCATGTTTATGCTTTGTGTAATCATATACATGCTTGACAAAACAAACAAACAAACAAACAAACAAATAAATAATAAATAAAATGGCCCCCTTCCCTTCTTTCCAGAAGAGCCAGCGAAATGACAGCAACAGCGTCACAAAAAGGTTATTAACGCCACCAAGGAAAATCCCAAACGACAATAAACTTCTGGATGTAAGCCCGGGGGGGGGCACTCCCCACTCACCCCGGATCTCATTCCAGGGCTCCCTGAAAAAGCCAACTTTCCTAAAAGTCAAGATGATGATGGTATTGAGGAAGACGGTAGCCCCAACCGATCTCATGGGTCTTCCGAGAATTACCTGGAAATCTCGCTGTAGGG
This sequence comes from Thermophis baileyi, assembly GCA_003457575.1. Lineage (NCBI taxonomy): Eukaryota > Metazoa > Chordata > Lepidosauria > Squamata > Dipsadidae > Thermophis > Thermophis baileyi. The sequence continues at coordinate 630,803 of QLTV01003104.1, read as the reverse complement.
GTTGACTCTCTCTCCCACCACCTGTGCTGCTGATGAAATGAAAATCACCTTGTCCTACAGACAATGCAATCCACTTTGTGGGATCTTCGTGCTCACTGAGTTTAGTGGTTTTCTTGCAGATGTTTCATGACCCAGCTAGGGAACATCATCAGTGTAAACCTCACTCCTTTCTAGCACTGATAATGTTCCCTAGTTGGGTCATGAAACGTCTGCAAGAAAACAATCAAGCTTAGAGAGCACCCAGGACCCCACAATTCCTCCTCCTCCTCTCTGCAAACCCCATTCCCTTCTAGCACTGATGATGTTACCTAGTTGGGTTATGAAAGGTCTGTAAGAAAACCACCAAGCTCAGAGAGCACCAGGGATCCCCACAGTTCAAACAGAGCTACAAATATTAAATCAGCATGGTTCAGCTTGCTAATTCTTGAAATAGAAGGAAGCTGATCTATGGGCCTGTTAAGCACCTAAGATCCAGCAGTTTAGACCTCCTTCCCACAAACCCTGATCCTTTAAACAAACTTTTTTTTTTTTTGGCAAGGTCAGTTCAAACCCTGGCTTGCATCTGAGGCTTGCAAGCCATAGATTGCAGCCTCGTGCGGTGGGTGAACCAGCCATCGTGGTTTAAGGTTAAAAGCAGCACGGATGTGGCTGAACATAAACTGCCAGCCAATTTTTCAGCTGCTGCTTCTCTTGAGTCTCCTTCCTGGGATGGGAAAACCTTTTGCAAAAGCCCCAAGCGATAAAACTTAGACTTTGCTCCAGCTTTCATTCACAACTCGGCCGCCCACACTTGCACTCTCTCTCTCCAGCCCATGTCTCTCACACACACATACACACACTTTTTATAGTTGCTTTATTTGGCCAAACAGCATCAACCGGGCTCCCCAGCCAATGGGAAGGGAAGGGAGGCAACCGGAAGTGTCAACAGCTGACCCAAAGTTTGAAATCAAACTGGCACTGCTGGGTGGGCGGAAACGGAGGAGGAGCAGCCGCTGATTGACGCAAAGCAAGGGAAAAAGGGAAGGGACTGCTGGCCCGAGGAGGGGGAGGAAGGGGGGAGGAGGGGAAGAGGAGGAAGAGGAGGGGGAGGAGGAGCAAGAGGAGCAAGAGGAGGAGGAGGAGGGGAAGAGGAGGAAGAGTGGGGGACGAAGAGGGAGGGGAAGAGGAGGGGAGAAGTAGGAAGGAGAAGGAAGAGGGGGGAGGAGGAGGAAAAGGAGGAGGAGGAGGGGAGGAGAGGAGGAGGAGGAGGAAGAGGAGGAGGAGGAAAGGATAAAAATAAATAAAAATTACATATATATACATTTAAACATTGATGTGTGGCTTGTTTATATTAAACCAACCCAACCGTTTGGACAGAGTCCTAACACATTTCATTAAAAGGCATTAATGAATGCTTCTTCCTTTTCATAGAAGTTTTAGTGTGAAAAAGTGCGATTACATTCCTTCTGGTTTTTGGATACTGTGGTCTAACATGGATGTTCTGATGATGAGGATGTCCATTCAGTCGTATCCGACTCTTGCCGATTCTGTGGGCCAGGTGTTTCCACATCTTCCAATCTTGCACTGCTTCTTTGAGTTGTTCTAAGAGGGGGAGGGGGAGGAAGAGGAGAAGGAGGAGGAGGGGGGGGTGGAAGAGGAGGAGGACCAACCCAGAATCAGGGTTAAGGGCATCCTTCCCGGCCGGCTCTTCTTCAACCAGGTTGCATTGCTCACAAGCCAACATGTTGCATCTTTTTCCAGACATTTGACCTGTACTTTATTTTGGAATACTCCTTGGTTTCCAAATAAATGTCTGTGTATCTTACATTTTGTGCAATTTTAACATTTTTCAGATTAGGGCATGGTTGTTGATTGACTTCCTTCCTTCCTTCCTTCCTTCCTTCCTTCCTTCCTTCCTTCCTTCCTTCCTTCCTTCCTTCCTTCCTTTCTTCCTCCCTCCCTCCCTCCCTCCCTCCCTCCCTCCCATTTCTCTCCTCTCCTCTATTTCTCTCTTTCCTTCCCTATTTCCTTCCCTCCCTCCTTTTCTTCCTTCTTTCCTCCCTTCCCTCTTTCTCTCCTTTTTTTCCTCCCCCCTTTCCAAGGAATGTAGATTTATTTGGAGGTGTTTAAAAAAAAAAAGCATTGCACCTTTAAAAAAAATATGAAACAGAGACTTAAAATAAGCATGCAACACCACCAACTAAAGGTTAACAGGCTCTTTAAAAGGTAGACCCAACCAAGCCCCCCCTCCCCCTCAAAAAAAAAACCTGTCTCTGGTTTAAAAGATAAAAACGGATTTCAGTATTCTGGGGGGAGGGGTAGAGAAAAAGTCTCGAAAGCCAGAAGTGGCCTGTGCTTCAGAAAATGCAGAACTGGAAAAAAAAACCTCCAGAAAATTCGCACCAAAACCGTAGAACGGTTAGAAAATATCAACCCCACGAAAAGAGGGCTTGGCTACAAGAAGTTTTTATCTTCGGCAAAGGTCCTCATCCCCCCCCCTTTCCAGGACGGCTCCGCCTATTCTGGTCTTTTGGTTTTCGGCCTCTTACAACATCCAAAAAACGAGACTTCCTTTCCCAGAAAGAATGCCCCATTCATGGCTCTCTCAGGTCCTACCCTTTGCAACCAGGATTTTCAAAGCCGGATGCAACCTCCCTTCACCACGAATGCTGCAGCAGGCATACAAGATAGTCCTCAACTTATAACAGTTTATTTTTTAGTGATCGTTCAAAGTTACAAGGGCGCTGAAAAAAGGGACTCCACAAAAGAGAAAAACCCTGGTCCTTCACCCTCTCTTCACCACGACCTTATTCTCCAAATAAGGTAGGTAGGGTGACTAGCTATTTAACTCCAGGATGTACCCTGTTTTCCCCCAAAATAAGACATCTCCTGATAATAAGCCCAATCGGGCTTTTGAGTACATGGCAATAAGGCCAAGCGCTTATTTCAGGGTTCAAAAAAAATATAAGACAGGGTCTTATTTTCGGGGAAACACGGTAGGACCTCAATCAAGGAGAGAACCAATCTAGAACTTAAGGAGAAACTTCCTGACAGTGAGAACAATTCATCAGTGGAACGGCTTGCCTTCAGAGGTTGTGAGTGCTCCATCACTGGATGTTTTTAAGAAGAGATTGCACAGCCATTTGTCCAAAATGGTATGAGGGTTCCTGCCTCGGGCAGGGACTAGGAGACCTCAAAGGTCCCTTCCAACTCTATATCACCTCTGTCGTGGTGACCATCCATGATAACCAATTCCACTGTCTAACGGAGTCTTACAGACCTGTGTTTCCTTCTGTAGAACTCAAGTAGCTCATGTTGCACCAAGCCACTTGCATTATAGTGTTGTGAAAGAGGAAGAAGGATTGCCTTCAAACACTTGTCTGTCTCTTCTCATGTCTCCTCCAAGTGTCCTTGCTGCCCAGATGGAACCAACCGTTTTCAAAAACTTCAGCAAGGTCAACAGACGTTCTAGTAGAAGCGTAGTTTCCCACAATGAGTTGAGGAGAAGGCTTCACAAATGTTTCTTCTTTGTAGAACTTGTATCCCAAAAAAAATCAATTTCCTAGAAATCCAGAGCTGGAACCTCAGTTTGCAAGAACCTCAACAGGAGTTGTAGTAGGAGCACACCGGTAGTATCCCACAATCAGTTGAGGAGAAGGCTTCACAAATGTTTCTTCCTGTAGAACTTGTATCCCAAAATAATCAGTTTCTTAGAAACCCAGACTGGAACCTCAGTTCGCAATGAACCTCAACGGAAGTTCTAGTCCAAGCACAGTTCCACACAACCAATTGAGAAGAAAGCTTCAAACATTTCTCCTTGTAGATCTTCTCCTTGAAGGTGTTCCGTCCTTGTAGCTGGTAAGACACCATAAATTCCAGGAATCTGATCCCTCAAACAGTGATGAAGTTCCCCACCCTCAATTGTTCCACCCCTGCATGGTGTTTTTTTTCATCCCAAAACCCCTGGGAGACCTTTTTTTTACATTTTGACTGGGTGGCCTTCAAACTCAGGTGGACTTCCTGCCTGACAAATTTTCTCATCCGGCTGCCAGTGCGTTCTTGCCCCAAAAACTGGTGTGCTTGTGCTGTCAGGGGCTCAGAAATGTGACAGGCGTCATTCTTAGACTTAGAATATATTGTCACTTTAAAGGTACACTTATTGGCATACATTAAAATGAAATTTCGTTGCTTGCAGCTCTCAAAGGGTCACCACCTCCAACATACACTCCAATAAACGTGACAAAATAAATAAATAAATACAAAATTATGCATATACCGCACACAGACCCCGGACAGGAAGTACAAATCGGAATTATCTCCCTTCGAAAGCACCAACGCAAATCTCGGCTGGACCAACGACAAGGAGGGATTGAGAAGCTCCTCGCGAAAAGCCATCTAGATCCGTGATGGCAAACGTATGGCACACGTGCCAGAGGTGGCATGCAGAGCCCTCTCTGCTGGCACGCGCGCCGTTGCCCCAGGTCAGATCTCCGTGGCTTCTTTCGTGAGCTTCTGTTTCCCTGCAAACGACGAAACAGAAGCTCACAAAAGAAAAAGATCTTACCACTTGCCGCGCTTCCGGTGTTGGGATGCCCCGCCTCCCGCCGGCCAGCTGGTCTTCGGGTCTCTGCTGCACATGCACGCATGTCCACGCATGCGCACGTATGTCCGTGCATGTGCACCTTTCAATTTGGGCATGCGCACGTACAGTTTGGGGACTCGGTGTCTAAAAGGTTCGCCATCACTGATCTAGATGGACTCGTCCCACCAGAAAGAAGGTTGAGACCCAGACACGGGGACCACAGCACAACGGTGTTGCAGAGCACAACGGTGTCACAAAGGCTTCCAGGCACAACAATCTGCTTAGCAAAACTGTGAGCTACACAAATCACCGGCAACCAGATGCACAATGATGTTTGCAAGTCGAGCTACCTGTCTCTTTCTTATAAAAAGCCAAAGAAGACATTTTTTGGATGCACTGAATTGCCTCCAAGACATCCGATTAAAATCCAAGTCTCTTCACAGCCAGTGTGTTTGTACTGTGTGTTGTTTTTTTTTTACAAATGTTAATTTGTCACCTGCAAAGGAGCATGACCTGTAACTTGCTCACCTGCCTATTCCATAACCTCATGTGAAAAGGATGTTGGGAGAGACTAAGCAGCCAAGTATTTAATTGAATACATAACCAAGTAATCCAGATTATCATCACACCCAGGCAGTAAAGAGAGCAGCTGGAACTCTGGAAGAGGACTTCAAGAAAGGCACAAGAGGGGTTGATCTACACATCCTTCGGCTGCCCTAATTGGAAAGATATCCAGGATTGATTCTGATTTATTTAGCATGGGAAAGACATTTATCCTGCTTGCATTTTAATGAAACCCCCCCCCCACACACACACACATTACGTGCAGAAATTGGAAGGCAATGGGGGGGGTCTTTGAGAGTTCGAATTTTGAAGCTTGGCAGGGCTGTTCTTTTCCCTTTCTCCCTCCAAAAGTGTAAAATGAAGAAAAAGCATTTAAAAGGTGTAAAATAAGAAGAAGTATTGCAAAATGTAAAATAAGAACGCAGAAGATAGAATAATAGGGTTGGGAGGGACCTTGGAGGTCTTCTAGTCCAATCCCTGGCCTATGGCAGGATATTTCTACACCACGAATGGACATGCTAAATATATGAATATGCTGAAAAGGTATTTCAAACGTGTAGAAGAACAAGTATTTCAAAAAAGTAATAAATATATTACACACACACACACACACACACACACACACACACACGTGTGTGTGTGTGTGTGTAAT
>QLTV01003104.1:549176-568506 GCA_003457575.1 Thermophis baileyi | reverse complement strand
GCAGCCTAGAACTGTGTTGGCTTTTTTGGCAGCTGCTGCACACTATCTGGACACTATCTGGATACAGATAGTCCTTGACTTACGACCAGTTTTCACACTTACAACCGTTGTAGCATGTTGTAACCGTTGTAGCATATGGTCATGTAATCAAAATTCAGACGCTCGACAACTGACTCGTATTTATGACGGTTGCAGTGTTTTGGGGTCATGTGATCCCCTTTTGCGACCTTCTGACAAGCAGTCGATGGGGAAGCCAGATTCACTCAACAACAGTTTTGACTAATTTAACAGCCTCAGTGATCCACTTAATACGTAACTGTGGCAAGAAAGGTCGTAAAACGGGGCAAAACTCCCTTAACAAATGTTTCGCTTAGCAGCAGAAATGTTTGGGCACACTTGTGGTCGTAAGTGTAGGACGACCGGCACGCAGCAACGGGGTTCAGAATGGGAGCTTCATTTTCTAAGAGTGTTGTAGACTCTTTTAAGGATTTTCTAGACTCTTGAGGAACTCCATTCTCAGCAAGCAGTACGATCTTAACGTTTCAAACCCAAAGATTTATTATTCCCATTTTGACATTGATTTGAAAATGTGAGACTGCGGTGAAGCTTAACTAGCCAGTCTCCTGGTTCACCACCTCTGTTGTTCACTTGAGCTAATTAATGGAGGAATTGGTTCCAATTCCAATAGCAGTCTTCCAATATTTGTGGGGCTGCCACAGAGAGGAGGGGAGTCAAGCTATTTTCCAAGGCACCAGAAGGCCAGACAAGGAAGAATGGATGGAAACTGATCAAGGAGAGATTCAACCTGGAAATGAGGAGGAATTTTCTGACTGTGAGAACAATCAACCAATGGAACAGAAGTTGCCTTCGGAAGTTGTGGGCGCTTCATCACTGGAGGCTTTCAAGAAGAGACTGGACTGCCATCTGTCAGAAATGGTGTAGGGTCTCCTGAGGGGGGGGGGGGGGGGGGGGGCGGGGGGGGGGGGGGGTTTGGACTAGATGACCTATAAGGTCCCTTCCAACTATTATTTTAAATGCAGGATTTCAGCCATCTTTCATAGAAGGGTAGAATTCTCTGACAACGTTGGGACACCCCAACAAATATAATAATATTACAGTTGCTCCTAAAGCCATGGGAACAGCTGGGTGGGATCAAAATTCAAATAGGGCAGCATTACTCTTCCCCATCAGATGTCATCGATGTAATGTACGTGCATTAGTTCCCCCCTGCTCATGTTTCTCTTCCCGTAGGTATAAATAGCTTCTATAACAGCTATACAGTGGACTTCAACTCCCAGAATTCCCCAGCTAGTATGGCTGGCTGGGGAATTCTGGGAATTGAAGTCCACCCATCTTAAAGTTACTAAGGGAGAGAATCACTGGACTGGATGGTCTTTCTGGTCTTTCCAACTCTATTGTTCCTGGCTGGCCGGGGGAATTCTGGGAGTTGAAGTCCACCCATCACCTTCAAGTTGCCAAGGTTGAGAAACACTAAACTAGATGATCCTTCTAGTCCCTTCCAACTCTATCATTCATGGCTGGCTGGGGAATTCTGGGAGTTGAAGTCCACCCATCTTAACATTACCAAGGGCGAGAAACACAACTCTAAAATAGATTCTTCTCTCCCAGGCTTAGGATTGTGATAGGGAAGAGATTTGGTCAAACCACGAAAATTCAGACCGTTTGTCTCTGTCTTACCGAGGCCAGCATTCGAGACAGACGCTAAACAAATACCGTGAAACCCAAATCCTGCTGCTGTGAGGGGCATGAAGCTCCAGTGAATGAATGCGTTGAATAGAGTTGTTCCGAAGCTCGCTCACATCCTGGCCTGGACAAAAGACCCCTCTCTGTCCGTATGATTTAGCTTTAGATTTTTGTCAATAGCTTTTTTTCACCCCCTGACGCAGTGGCTTCAAAATGTGCTAACTTGATAAGCCCCACTTTGTATGGTGCTAGCAAAATACTCGACCGCTTCGTTCTCAGGGAGCAGAATCTGATTTGAGGCCATTTGCCTTTTGCTGGTGTGTTTGACAGAGGAGCTGGGAGCTAGCCTGGCATTATCAAATCCCCGAGGCCTCTTTAAAAAAACTCCACTCCACAGGTTCAAGAAGACATCTCAATGGCCCAATAGTCAATTGAGACAGTGGGGCTTCCCAACCAGACAAAGCAGCCAATCATTCAATCCATTAGTTTTCCAATTAATTCCTTTCGATTCCTCCCAGCAGTGAATGGCCTTCAAGATCTTCACGTTTGGCCAGACAGCTCATAAATTAAACCTCAGAACATCCACAGTAATAATGTTCAAGAGGCTACAACGCTTGTCATTGTTTGCTCTTTAGGTGCCAAAATGTGCACGTCACAAACTACTTGGTTGACCGTTGGGCATTTCCTCCAAAATTGTTCCGAGCATAGAGCTTTGGATGCCTGTGAATGGTGGTCGTGGGGGCCCCAGAGAGACCCCAATAGATCCATCTCTCCATTTACAAAATGTGCAATTTGCTTCCCGAATTCTCAGCCTGAAAGTTGAAGTTGGCCCATTTGAGCCCTGGTGGCGCAGTGGTTAGAGTGCAGTATTGCAGGCTAATTCTGCCGACTGCCAGGAGTTCGATCCACACTGGCTCAAGGTTGACTCATCCTTCCGTCCTTCTGAGGTCGGTCAAATGAGGACCCAGATTGTTGGGGGCGATAGGCTGACTCTGTAAACCGCTTAGAGAGAGCTGTAAAGCACTGTGAAGCAGTATATAAGTCTTAAGTGCTGTTGCTATTGCTTGAGGGGCTGTCACAGAGAAGAGGGGGTCAACCTGTTCTCCAAAGCACCTGAGGGCAGGGTGGAATATCATTAAAGAGAGATCCATCTAGAACTAGGAGGAATGAGAGTGAAAACAATTAATGAGAACAATTAGTGAAACGGCTTGCCTCCAGACATTATGAGTCCTCCATCACTGGAGGTCTTTCAGAAGAGATTGGACAACCCATTTGTCCGAAATGGTATAGGGTCTCTGACTTGACCAGGGGGTTGGACTAGAAGACCACTGAGGTCCGTGGTGTTCTGTACGTTTCCCACAATGGAAGAGCGGATAATGAAGATGACGGAGTGGGCAGAGATGGCAAAAAATGGCTATTGTTAGGGTGCCAGCGATGGGCTCCCAAAGTCCCTTGAAGGGGAGGGCAGAGGGGGTGGGAGGCCTGTTCCCGCACCCCCCTCTTGAGTAACTCTTTCCTCTTTCCTTCCGACAGGGTCTCCTTATCTGCCACGGACTGTTATATCGTTCACGAAATCTACAACGGGGAGAACGCGCAGGACCAGTTCGAATACGAGCTGGAGCAAGCGTTGGAAGCCCAGTACAAGTACATCGTGATCGAGCCCACCCACATCGGGGACGAGACGGCCCGTTGGATCACGGTGGGGAATTGCCTGCACAAGACGGCGGTGCTGGCTGGCACGGCCTGCCTCTTCACCCCTCTGGCTCTTCCCGTGGATTATTCCCACTACATCTCTCTGCCGGCCGGCGTGCTCAGCGTGGCCTGCTGCACCCTCTACGGCATCTCCTGGCAGTTCGACCCCTGCTGCAAGTACCAGGTGGAGTACAACGCCTACAAACTCTCTCGCCTGCCCTTACACACGCTGACCACCTCCACCCCGGTCGTGCTAGTGAGGAAGGACGATCTGCACAGGAAGAGACTGCACAACACAATAGCACTGGCGGCCCTGGTGTACTGTGTAAAGAAGGTGTACGAACTGTACGCCGTATGATTGCGGCCGAGAAAGGTGGGAGGGGGGGGGAGAAACCCATCCGAACCGATAAAGGTGTATTAAGGACTCCCTACAGGAACAATTCGACTATTTTCCCTCTTGAAGTGGTGCCTGGAAAGCCGTTTTTCGGTTTACCCGATTATTACTATTGTTGCTTTGGTTATTATTATTATTATTATTATTTTTTGAAAGAAACAATCAATCGTCACGTCAAGGGATTTCTGGTTTTTTTTTTTTTTAAATGCCTCAGATCTGCGGTGGGGTGGAACAGGACGAGCGATGAAGACAACAGTCGTGGGATCTCGGTGCAAGCAAAACAATACAGGGGGTTGGTGGGTAGATTTTGGTTCCTCCACCCACCCACCCCCACCCTTGGGGGAAAAAACAACAAACCTTAAGTATCTTGTTTAATTGTATTCTACAGAACCAGCTCAAAGATATCACTGACCATTCATTAAACGATGAGAATTTCAAGAGGTCCTTTTTCTTTTGGGACTCAAAACATCCGGGAGAAAACTCTTTAGCAGAGTGGAACCGAATTTTAAAGGATGGATTGGGCGAAAGCTCACTCACTCGTCAGTAGACTAAGAGAAACTACAACAGGGGTGTCAAACTCGAGGCCTGCGGGCCGGATCTGGCCCATAGGGTGCGTAGAACTGGCCCGCGGGGCCATCCTGGAAATAGCGAAGGACCGTTGCGCAATGCCTCTGCCAGCGAAAACAGAGCTCGGGAGGGCTGCATGCATCCCTCCCGAGCTCTGTTTTCGCTGGCAGAGGGTTGCAGGAGGCCGTCACAGCCGAAAACGTAGCTTGGGAGCCTGTTTCCGCTGGCAGAGCGCTCGGGCCGCCATAGGCGGCTCCTGGCATGAGTGACATCGAGCTGGCCACACCTATCCCGTCCCCCCCGAGGTCAAACACAACCCTGATGCAGCCCTCCCTGAAATTGAGTTTGACACCCCTGATCTGCAACATACGCTTTGTACCTTTAATCAATAGCAGTGGTTGGGTTCGCAAAATGTTGAGGTGGTTCAGTTGCTAAGTCGTGTCTGACTCTCTTGGATCCCATCGACCAGAGCATGCCTGGCTTCTCTTGTCCTCCATCGTCTCCCGGGGTTGGCCCAAATTCACGTTCGTTGCGTCGATGATACTCCAGGTAGTTCTCGACTTAACAACGGTTTGTTCCGTGACCTTTCCAAGTTACAACGGCACTGTAAAAAGTGACTTAGGACCGTTTTTCACAGTTACGACCTTTGCAGCGTCGCCACGATCAAAATTCAGGCGCTTGGCAACTGGTTGCTATTTATGACGGTCGCTGTTTCCCAAGGTCACGTGATCCCCTTTTGCGACCTCCTGCCAGGCAAAGTCCATGGGGAAGCCAGGTTCGCTTAACAAGCGTGCGACTAACTTAACAGCTGCGGCGATTCACTTAGCAAATGTGGCAAGAAAGGCCGTAAAACGGAGCAAAACTCACTTAGCAAATGTCTCACTTAACAACGTCATCGGGCTCAATTGTGGTCGTAAGTCAAGGACTGCCTGTATGCGAAGAGAGGACCTAGGTGCCCACTTCATCTGTGCGTGGTTTGAAAATTTCAAGATACTAAAGAATTGAATGGGGAAAACAAATATTTTTTTTAAAAAATCTCCCAAGTATCTTATCCTGCCTGTGCCGAAAGGTAAGATCACCTGTTCAGTGAGATTTAAACTGTACAGTGTGCAGGTATATTTCTTTCCCTGCCTTGTGGCTACCGTTTGGTAAAGGACCTTCGAAATGGCTCCCCACAAGGGCAAAAGCCAGACAGGGATGCTATTTTTAGCTTTTTGGAATCTGGAACTAGGAATCGAGCCCCTTTCAAGCTTCTCACCAATAGGGCAGTTTGGTCACAACTCGAGATCCTGTAGCTTTCTGGATACAGCAGCTGCTATACCGAGGAAGCCCAGTGGATTCTCCTTGCCGTGGCCTTTTTGCCATGCAATAGCAGTTAAATCAGTGATGGCGAACCTTTTTTTCCTCGGGTGCCGAAAGCGCGCGTGCGTGCCCAAACCCATAATTCAATGCCCCACACGCCCCGTCCCCCTGTGCATGCACACGCGACCTTTCCCCCATGCATGCGCGCACGACCCCCACGCTACCCCGTTTCCTGACTTCCGGTAGGCCCGTTTTTCGCCCTCCCCAGGCTCCAGAGGCTTTCTTGGAGCCTGGGGAGGGCGAATACGCCCTCCCCCGCCCCTCTGGAGGTCCTCCCGAGACCGGAAACTGCTCGTTTCCCGACTTCCAGTGGGCCCGGTAGGCCCGTTTTTCGCCCTCCCCAGGCTCGAGGCTTTCTTGGAGCCTGGGGAGGGCGAAAACGCCCTCCGCCCCCCCTGAGGGCTGAAAACGCCCTCCCAGAGCCTCCGCGTGAGACAAAAATCAGCTGGCCGGTGTGCACATGTGCACAAGCTGAGCTAGGGCAATGGCTCGCGTGCCGGCAGATATGGCTCCGCGTGCCACAGGTTCACCATCATGGGGTTAGGTAATAGAATATACAGGGTTATTCGAAAAGAATGAACCAATTTCATGACGCATTATTTTATTAAGGAAAAGTAATACAAAACTCCAGCCAAGTCACAAGTATTCTACTCACAATCAACTTTTATTTCCTGTCGTACAAGTGTTCAATGTGGCCTTCAACACTTAGATAACTCCTCTTTCCAATGGTCACTGACTCATTACATGACGATGCTTGAGAACTGAAGCAATGCGTCATGAAATCGGATCATTCTTTTTGAATAACCCTGTATTTCCTTCAAGTCTTTAGCGCGGCAATTTTCTCAAAAATGAAAAGAAGGGATTAAATAATTCTAGCTTCTGTTTGGCAGAGTCACTCATAGTCTCTGATCTCAAAGTAAACACACTGAGCGGTTCTGTTATTTATAGCCGTATAAATTTATTTCCCCCAGAATGTGCAAGTAGATGTTACAAAGGCTCTGGGTCTGAGGAGCAGGGGAGCAGCAGATGGGCGATGGATGGATTTAACATTGAAATAATTTGCATTTCGGAGTGGCGAGCTCGGTTTGAGGTTTTGGCTGTTTGAAAACAACTACGGTTACAGTAGAAAAGGCGAAGAACCAATAGTCCTCGACTTACAACCGTTTGTTTAGCGAGTGAGAAGTTACGACGGCGCTGAAAAAAAGTGAGTTGATAATGTAATAACCATCGCCGCATGGTCACATGATCAAAATTGGGGCGCTTGGCAACCAGCATGTAACAGGTAGTCCTCGACTTATGACCGCAATGGAGCCCCAGATTTATGTTGCCAAGTGAGAAATTCGTTAAGTGCGTTTTGCCCCATCTTACAACCTTCCTTGCCACAGCTGTAAAGTGAATCACAGCCGTTGTGAAATTAGTCACACGGTGGTTGAGTGAACCTGGCTTCCCCATTGGCTTTGATTGTCAGAAGGTCGCAAAAGGGGATCACCTGATCCCGGGACACCGCGACCGTCATAAATGTCAGTCAGTTGCCAAGCATCAGAATGTAAATCACATGACTATGGAGATGCTGTGATGGTCATAAGTGCGAAAAATGGTCATAACTCACTGCAGATTTCGCCACTGTCCAAACTTTTTGAGATCTTTTAAGAGAGACAAACACACAAACCTTAGTTTTGCATGTCATGCTAAGCCACGGTTTATTGAGCCCTGGGCTACGCTGGCACACCATACTAGTCAAAAGAAAAAAACCCCATTGTAGTTTAACGAGATACATGAAGTAGTTTCTCTGTCTTACATACTAAAGACCTGTAAGTTTCCCATCCCTGCCATTTTCTTTAACTTGGAATATTTTAATACTGTGTTTCCCTGAAAATAAGACTGGGTCATATATTAATTTTTGCTCCAAAAGACACATTATTAGGGGTTATTTTCGGAGAAACACGGGTACTATAAATGCGTCCGTCTGGCTGACTGATCTTAACTGGGGCTTATTTCTGGGGTAGGGCTTCTATTACGAGCATCCTGAAAAATCATGCTAGGGCGGGTCTTATTTTCAGGGAAACACGGTACCTAGCGGTAACGACTACTATTTTTTTCCTCTCCCGTTTACAAAAGAAGTGTAAAAGATAAGCTTGAGAAGACAGGTGAGAAAAAGAACTCAAAATATCCAGCTATTAATGGCACGTCATCTTCGGAAAATCCACTGAGCGGGATTTTCAGCACGTCGGCCAGGCACCTTCCGTTCCCTAAATCTGACGTGAATTGGCTAAGCATTAACCTCTTGCATTATATACTTTTCGTGGGCGATGCTTCTTGTCCCCAGACAAAAATCCGCCTCTTAGTGCAGCGAAGGATGAAATGTTCAGCTCCTGCAGTTCTCCACCGATGTCAGATACAATACCTAGCAGCTTCGGTCCACACTTTGACATGGCGAAATCCATGGGGGTGAGTGGGCTAGGATTCCTTCTCTTTCTTCTCCTTCCGAGCTCTCCTGGCCATGAGGGTGAAGAAGAGGGTGGGGCAGAGCGGTCGGAGATAGACCGCCAGGGCGGGCAGGAAACCAGGCACCACCAAAACTTCCTTTCTCTTCTCCCCCACGGCGTTCAGGACCAGTCGGGCCACATCCGCGGCTGTCTTGCCTTCACTGGTGGTCTTGTCCATCACTGCATCGTATAGAAAGCGAGCAAGCATTTTTTTAAGGAGCAGAGAGCTTCCTCGCTACCACAGATGAGCAATCGCAAAGACGGCTGGTTCTCAACCCAAAGGTGCTTTTTCAAGAGGAAACTGGACTTTCTTGTTTTTTGTTTTTTTTTCTTTTGAAGACGTTTCGCTTCTCATCCAAGAAGCTTCTTCAGTTCTGACAGGAGAATGGGGAACGGAAGGATTTATAAGTGCTTCAACGACCCTCTGAAAGGATGCAAACGACCAGCTCTGTCTGCAAGGAGTATAAATCCTTCCATTCCCCGCCATCCAAGTCAGAGCTGAAGAAGCTTCTTGGATGAGAAGCGAAACGTCTTCAAAAAGAAAAAAAACAAGAAAGTCCAGTTGCCTCCTGAAAAAGCACCTTTGGGACAACCATGACCTGGATGACTGAGAATCTCTACAGACTTCAGACGAGCAATCGCAAAGACAGCCAGTCCTCGACCCGAAGGTGCTTTTTCAGGAGGCAACTGGACTTCCTTGTTTTTTTCGTTTGAAGACATTTCGCTTCTCATCCAAGAAGCTTCTTCAGCTCTGACAGAATGGAAGGATTTATATTCCTTGCAGATAGCTGCCCATTTGCATTCTTTTAGAAAAACAAAGAGTCCAGTTGCCTCCTGAAAAAGCATTTTGGGACAACCATGACCTGGATGACTGAGAATCTCTACAGACTTTTAGCTATACAATTTGGGATGAACACCCCTTGAATGGTGTGCGAGTAGGAATGGATTTCCAGAGGAAAAAATTGCAGACTACAGGAACCAGGAGAGCTACTCAGGTGACCCTTAGGACACAGACAAACCTCCAAGTGGCCTCAACAACTTTCTAAAAGGATGCAAATGACCAGCTGTCTGCAAGGAGTATAAATCCTTCCATTCCCCACTATCCTGCCAGAGCTGAAGAAGCTTCTTGGATGAGAAGCGAAACGTCTTCAAAAGAAAAAACAAGAAAGTCCAGTTGCCTCCTGAAAAAAGCACCTTTGGGACAACCATGACCTGGAGGACTGAGAATCTATACAGATTTTTAGCTAGTCCTCGACTTAACAACTGTTCGTTTAGTGACCACTCAAAGTTACGACAGCGCTGAAAAAAAGTGACGACCGTTTTTTTTCTCACAACTGTTAGAAGGATCCCTTGTAAGTCACACCCTCAAAATTCGGACGCGTGGCCACTAGCTCGAATTTATGACGGTCGCAGTGTCCCGGGGTCACGAGATCCACCTTCTGTGACCTTCTGACGAGCGAAGTCAGTGGGGAAGCCAGATTCACTTAACAAGAAGTCTGTTACTAACTTAATAGCTGCAGTGATTCCCTTACCAATGGTGGCAAAAAGGTGGTATAACGGGGCAGAATTCACTTAACTGTCTCGTCTAGCAATGGAAATTTGGGGTTCCGTTGTGCTCGTAAATCGAGGACTTCCTGAACCGGCTCCTGCTGGAAAGCTGGGGCTCATGAATAAGTCTTTAGCCCTCCAAATTCCCTGCTCATTGTCATTTTTATTACTTTCGTTATAAAGGGAGCAGCTGTTCTGCAAAGCAAGGCAGCAGCCTCAAACCTCATCTGCATTGCCAGCAATGCCCAAGGCTCAGGCACATCCCAGATGTATTCTTAGATTTAGGCGTGGGTAGCTCAACGGACTCTTGGGGGGGGGGCTGCTAAATGCCCTTTCATGACTGGCCCATATCTGCCGTGGCCGCTATTCTGAGGAGTGCCCATAACGTCTCTGCCGAATTCCAGATGGGCCCACCAGCCCCCCCCCCTTGGGTTTGAGGGGCCTGGATAAATGAGTACACAAACCGCCTCCTTGATTGGCAGACAGTTGGCACCCTGAGAGGAGAACCGGTCCTCACCTCCATACTGGGATCCGTCTGACGTGATGGCGTTGAGCGAAAGGTTGGTCTGGATGTAGCCGGGACATACAACCGTCACTTCGATGTTGAATCGCTCCACTTCGGCTCGCAAACAGTCAAAAAAGGCCTGAGTTGCATGCTTGGAGGCCGCATCTGAAGAGGGTGAAGGAGATAGGAAGGGTAGATCACCAACCTACTAGTGCCTACAGCAGGGGGTGGGCAATTAATTTTCCCAAAGGGGGCTACATGAGAAACTGGGACCGTTGTGAAGGGTCAAACCAATAGGTTGGACTTAATTCTGATCGATGGCGTGCATGTGTACACCCTTATTTACATTTGATTTCTAATTTCCGATTAACCTCACGCGGGCCGGACAGGGACAGCCAAAGGGTCTGACGTAGCCTGGGTGGGGGGCATAAATGCCCATGTTGTGGCGTGTCGGCCGCCGGCCCCTCCAGCAACTGAATCAGAGGAGGAGGAGGCATGGGTCAGCATCAAGGCAACCTGAGAGCTCCGAGGGGGAAGAGAGAATGTAGCTGTCAGAGACAGAGAGAGAGAGAGGTGGAGCCTGGGCCATCCGTCAGCCCTCCGATGGAGAGTCAACAGCCCCCAGGTCTGGAGGTGGCTGAGGAGGAAGAGGAGGAACATCTGGGTCCAGTGCCTGACGCGTGGATGCGCAGAAGGCAGAGGAGAGGAGAGCAGTGGAAATCTATGGGCCGGTCCTTGGGACGGAAGATCCACCCCTGCTAGCGAAGCCCCACCCTAGCTCTGGGGATAAAAGGCAGGGGGAGGAGATGAATAGATGTGGCAGACAACTATTCATCTCCCTGCCGGACAGACTTGTTAGCCTGCGTTGAAAGAGAAACTTTTTTGCCAGGGCTGCTGGCACTCCTAATAAAGGAACCTTTGAGTTAACTTCAGAGGGTTTGTCGTGTTTGGGGAGCTGGGTCAGAACAGCCCAGGTCTGGTTTAGAAAAATGTTTTTCAACCTTGGCACCTTGAAGACAGGTGGACTTCAACTCCCAGAATTCTCCAGCCAGCCAGCCAGCCAGCCAATGAATTTAAAGGTAGGGCTGTGTGTGCATTTGTGACCGGTTGTTGTTTTTCTCCTTAGCAGGATGGAGAAAAAAAATGAGATTCTGTTTCGGAACGCAAATCGTCCCAAAGGTGCTTTTTCAAAAGGCAACTGGACTTTTGTTTTTCCTTGAAGACGTTTCGCTTCTCATCCAAGAAGCTTCTTCGGTTCTGCTTCTTGGAGAAGCTTCTCGGATGAGAAGCGAAATGATCTTCAAGGAAAAACCAAGGAAGTCCAGTGGCCTTTTGAAAAAAAAAGCACCTTTGGGACAACCATGACCTGGATGGCCGAGTATCTCCACAGACATTTAGAAGGCAAAATTCTTTTTTGAAACTAACATGTTTCTGAGAACAGCATCTGGAGGGTTGCAGATCGATCTACCTTTTATTTAAGGTCAAAACCCGGCAAGCAACATAGGAAGTTTCTCTTCCCTTGAGTGCTGTGTGTGTTGAGTTATAGAATGTGCCTTTTCTTAGAGCAGGGGTTCCCAAACTTGGCAACTTTAAGACTTGTGGACTTCAATTCTGGGAGTTGAAGTCCACAAGTCTTAAAGTTGCCAAGTCTGAAGACCTTTGTCTTAGAGGTTGCTGTTTCCAACAATATTAGGGAGAGGAAAGTAACAGCACCCAACAAAGTGGGGGGGAGGGTTGGTTCTCCCCCCCCCCCGGTGAGACTGGTCTATCAGGGCAACCTGGTCTATGGGACAGAGCCATACCGCTTTCGCCTTTCAGCCCCAATCCAGGAGCCTTCGCAGGCAGTCGCTTTCGCGACAAACTATTTTTTGTGTTGAATTTTATATTTACCGACAAAGAAATAAAGGGAGACTAGTATAGATCTATTTCAAGCTATTTAGCTCTCGTCAGCTAGCCATACCCTTCTGGGATTTGAACCCGGGCTACTTGCATATTAGGTAGATGTATTAACCTCTA
This sequence comes from Thermophis baileyi, assembly GCA_003457575.1. Classification (NCBI taxonomy): domain Eukaryota; kingdom Metazoa; phylum Chordata; class Lepidosauria; order Squamata; family Dipsadidae; genus Thermophis; species Thermophis baileyi. The sequence goes on along the minus strand of QLTV01003104.1, from coordinate 556,232 downwards.
AGCCACGGGCTCTCCTCACTTTGTTGGCTATACCAGGGGAAAGATTGGGGTTTTTTTTCCGGTGGGCCCGGTCTATCAGGGCAACCTGGTCTACCCAAATATGGGACAGAGCAATACTGCTTCCACTTTCGCCTTTCAGCCCTAATCCAGGGGCCTTCGCAGGCAGTCGCTTTCGTGACAAACTATGGAGGTAGCCCGGGTTCGAATCCCAGAAGGGTATGGCTAGCTGACGAGAGCTAAATAGCTTGAAATAGATCTATGCTAGTCTCCCTTTATTTCTTTGTCGGTAAACATAAAATTCAACAGCATCCAACAGAAAGTTTTTCCTAAGCCACCACTGTTGCCTCTGTGTTTCAAATTTGGTATATAGCTGCCCAACTCTGAAGGATAAAATCAGCGAATTAAAAACTTGAAACCACACAGGTTAAAAACGGTCCTTAAAAGCGACACAAGCCACAACAAGGGGCCGCAAAGGAAGGAAGGACTTACACGCCGAACGGAAAGGAATGCTGATTTTGCCTTGCACGCTGCTGATGGTTACGATGTGCCCTTTCCTCCTCTTGATCATGGCAGGCAGGAGGGCTAGGATGGAAGAGGGGAGAAAAATTAAGGCCTTCAAACATGACCATAATAACTGCAGGTAGTCCTCGACTTACGACGACCATCGGGAGCAGCATTTCCATTGCCGAGCGAGGCAGTCATTCAGTCGCCTGATTTTACCCAGTTTTGCGCACGGTTGTTAAGTGAATCACACGGTCGCTAAGCAAGTCCAGCTTCCCCCACTGACTTTACCGGTTGAAAGTCGGCTGGGAAGGTCCCAAATGGGGATCATAAATACATAAATGCAAATATAAATATGAGCCGTGGTGGCGCAGTGGTTAGAATGCAGTACTGCAGGCTACTTCTGCTGACTGACTGCAATTTGGCAGTTCGAATCTCACCAGGCTCAAGGTTGACTCAGCCTTCCATCCTTCCGAGGTGGGTAAAATGAGGAGCCAGATTGTTGGGGGCAAGAGGCTGACTCTGTAAACCACTTAGAGAGGGCTGTAAAGCCCTGTGAAGTGGTATATAAGTCTAAGTGCTATTGCTTGGGAAAGAGGGAAGGAAGGAAGGAAGGAAGGAAGGAAGGAAGGAAGGAGGGAAGGAAGGAAGGAAGGACGGGAGGAAGGAAGGAAGGAGGAAAGCAAATGAACGGAAAGGAAAGGAAGCCTGCCAGCCAGCCATAGTGGTACAGTTGTTACAATGCAGTGTTGCAGGCTAATTCTGCCCACTGCCAGGAGTTCAATCCTGATCGGCTCAGGGTTGACTCAGCCTTCCATCCTTCCGAGGTGGGTAAAAATGAGGACCCAGATTGTTGGGGGCGATAGGCTGACTCTGTAAACCTTAGGGAGGGCTGTAAAGCACTATGAAGCTGTATATAAGTGTAAGGGCTATTGCTATTGCTATTAGAAACCTGAGCATAGTATTATTAAACTCTAGAGACATTATTCTGCTGCTCAATGTATTCAATGCAATATTGCAGGCTGACTCTGCCCACTGTCAGGGGTTCGATTCTGACCGGCTCAGGGTTGACTCTGCCTTCCGTCCTTCCGAGGTTGGTAAAATGAGAACCCAGATTGTTGGAAGGCAATAGGCTGACTCTGTAAACCGCTTAGAGAGGACTGTCAAGCAGTATATAAGTCTTAAGGGCTACTGCTATTGCTATAAATACAAATAAGACAGCTGCAAGCATCACAAACGCATGTCGGTTGCCAAGCGTCCGAAGCGATGGTTGTAATTCCAGGGTTACCTGCACTTTGTCTCTATTCTATTCTTCCCGTTATTTATTTAATTCATGATTTTGCTACATTGCTCGGGTCCGATTTATTTATTTATTTTGTCCTTTCTCACCTGGAAATGGAAATCAACGTCTTGAGTCTTACCTTTCGTCAAAGCAACCGGACCAAAATAATTGGTTTCCATCACTTTCCGGTCCACCTCTACCGCGGTCTCTGTTATGGTGCCCCGGTAGCTGATCCCAGCGTTGTTAATTAAAATATCAACATGATCCACGCAGCTCAAAATCTCCTTCGCAGCACTAACGACCGCTTTGATATCCGAGAGATCAAAAACCACAATGTGATGTTTGTGGCCCTGTGAAAATTGGGGGGGAATCAAAACCCCACAACTTTTTGCACCCAAATCTTTTCAGCTACAGGATTTGCAGCCTAGCCTTTGTTCAGGTAGTCCTCGGCTTATGACCACAACGAGCCCAAAATTTCCGTTGCTAAATGCTAAACTCATTTGTGAAGTGAGTTTTGCCCCGTTTTGCGGCCTTTCTTGCCACGGTTGTTAAGTGAATCACTGCAGCTCTTAAGTTAATAATGCGGGGCTATTAAGTGAATCTGGTTTCTCTTATTGATTGTCAGAAGGTCGTAAAAAGTGACCCCGGGACACTGAAACCGTCATAAATATTTTGATCAGGTAACCATGGGGATGCCGCAATGGTCATAAGTATGAAAAACAGCCATAAGTCACTTTTTACAGTGCCATAACTTTAAAATTAACTGTTGTAAGTTGAGCATTTACTTGTATACCTGCATCAACTTTCTATTTTGCAAGCTTCTCCAAAGGTATTACCAGGAACAAGGAGAGAAACTCAAATTGAATTCTCCCTGTATCCAGAGCTGTGTATACACCACTGCTGTCCCAAAGGTCCTTTTTCAAAAGGTAACTGTACTTTCTTGTTTTTCTTTGAAGACGTTTCGCTTCTCATCCAAGAAGCTTCTTCAGTTCTGACTGGATGGTGGGGAATGGAAGGATTTATATTCCTTGCAGACAGCTGGTCATCTGCATCCTTTTAGAGGGTTGTTGAGGCCACTTGGAGGTTTATCTGTGTCCTCAGGGTCATTCAAGTAGTGCCAATGGGTGTGGAGCCCTCTTGGAACTGCTGCAGATGAACCTCCAAGTGGCCTCAACAACCCTCTAAAAAGGATGCAAATGACCAGCCGTCTGCAAGGAGTATAAATCAGGGGTGGGTTCTAACTTACCTTGCTGCCAGTTCGCTTCCTCCCGCGCTGCGTGGCCGCGCCTTGTGGGCGCTTCGCGAGCGCTTCGCGCTTCGCAAGCGCAGTGCAAAAAAAAAAATTTAAAAAAATTCTCAAAAAAAAAACAAAAAAGCCAAAAACAAGATGGCGACGCATGCGCAGTGCCGGAAACTCAGCTTCTGCACATGTGCAGAAGAAAAAAAAAAACCGGAAAAAATTCCAAAAAAATAAATACCCCCCCCAAAAAAGATGGCGGCGTCCACGGACCGGCACCGACCGAACCGGATCTGTGATGTCATCGTGATGTCACCAGCGGGTCGCTACCGGTTCAGGCGAACCGGTCCGAACCGGGAGGAACCCACCTCTGGTATAAATCCTTCTGTTCCCCACCAGCCAGTCAGAGCTGAAGAAGCTCCTTGGATGAGAAGCAAAACATCTTCAAAGAAAAACCAGAAAGTCCAGTTGCCTCTTGAAAAAGCACCTTCGGGACAACCATGACCTGGAGGACTGAGAATCTCCATAGACACCGCTGCTGTTATTTTACACAGACCCAGTTCCCAGAAAGACCTTACATCCTCGAAGTCAAGCGGGTGCGAGCAACAATATTAATTTCCCAACTTGCCTCTTGCCTTCTCCCGCCACTACTCACGTTTTTGAGGGGCTCAGCGGCAGCAGATAACTCCTGGATAACTTCCTGAAGCCTCTCCCCATTTCGGCCACACAGCACCAGTTGGGATCCCGCCGCGTGGAAAGCTTTGGCGCATTCTGGCCAGGAAGAAAGCAGGAAGAGAGAGTGTGTCTGTTTGATTGTAAGCCCGGGATGCCCATCCAACCTGATGCCCTTTAGAGGTGGTGGTGGACTATAGGTAGTCCTTGACTTACAATGGTTTGTTTAGTGACAGTTGAAAGTTAGAACGGCACTGAAAAAAAGGGACTTATGACCGGTTTTCAACAGAAATTTGGGGGCTCAATTGCGGTCGTAAGCCGAGGACTAACGAATCACTTTTACAAGCTTTTTCTATTGGCCGTTCTGGATGGATCCCACAGGAGCCAGCCTGCCCCCCCCCCCCGAACCATGTTTTTAATTGATGCAGTTGTTCAGTCCTGCTAACTGGAGCGATAAGCACTTCTTTTCTTGACATAAATAAAAAGGTATTTTACGAAGGCAAAAAGTGTATATTGCCATGCTTATGTAGGTGTTTAAGAAGGTAAATAACCCGGGCAAATAATGACCTAATTTTTAATCCAATACAGTACTACTATTTTAACAAATGGTTCTTGATTTTAGAAACATAGATAATTGTTTTTTTTAAAAAAAAAAAAAAACCTGATTGCAAGATTAAAAATAAATAAATAAAGTTCCCCTTCACAAATAAAGAATGCAAAACATTTTTCCCCCCTGGCCACCTCTTTCCCAATTATCTTGGATTCCTGCCTCTCAATGCAATGCACAGACTAGGTAGGTTCCCATCCTGTGTTAAACCATAGTTTGCTCTCTCGTGGTTTGTTAGTTAAGCCAGCAATGGCTGGGTTGACTCGACTTGCTAAGCTAGAAACGAGCCAACCACATGCTGGTTTAGTCTGCAGTGCAGATCTAACTATGGAAAAGCAGGAGATCTGTCCCTCTTCTTTGCCAGATCAAATTTCAGGAGAAAACCCTTACCTTTCCCCAATCCAGAAGTCGCTCCTGTGATCACCACTACTGCGTCCTTCAGATAGGCCCTTGCCTGCATTCTTCTGACCAATCGTAAGATAGTGAAGATCCCTGCGCCACCGAAAAGCAGCGGAAGAAGGATCCCAGTGGTGAAATCCATGAGCTTTTGATTTCTCCTGGAGGGGCAGAAAGGAATGAAGAAGAAAAAGGCATGTGAAATAGATGGATCACTAACTCTTTTAAGTCAGGGATTCCCAACCTTGTCCACTTCAAGACGGGTGGACTTCAACTCCCAGAATTCCCCAGCCAGCATGTTAAAATTATGATTAGTGTAAAAGTTAAGATTTTAAACCTAGCTGTCATAGAGGTTAGCTTCGTAATGCCCCGTGCATTCCTTTAATTTCATTTGCAAAACTCGCTTAGCTTCTTTGTATGCGCAAAGTGGAATGCCAATCGTTAAACAAAGCCGTCTATGAGAGTGTTTGGGAAATAAAATACAGGAAAATCAACATTAACACACACACACACAAAAGAGTTAAAAATCAGACAACAGCAGCTTCTGAACTGAATCCTGGGCGATAGCAATAGCAATAGCAATAGCACTTTGACTTATATACCGCTTTACAGTGCTTTACAGCCCTCTCTAAGTGGTTCACAGAGTCAGCATATTGCCCCCAACAATCTGGGTCCTCGTTTTATCCACCTCGGAAGGATGGAAGGCTGAGTCAACCTTGAGCCGGTGAGATTTGAACCGCTGAACTGCAGCTAGCAGTCAGCAGAAGTAGCCTGCAGTACTGCACTCTAACCACTGCGCCACCTCGGCTCGATCAAGCATGCCTCGAGTTCATGCTGAAAGGTTTAAGAGCCTGGGGGCCAATTTTACAACTGGGTTATCACGTTATCAAGCAAGCTCCGATTCAAACAGGAGGCAAAACCCCCACACACACACGCTGAACAAATCAAACTCGAGAAAATGCCAAGACCACCTTGCCATCCGTCGCGTCCACCTGAGACAAGCCACTGGATCCAGAGTCAGACAACATGCCTTACTATACTTGGGATCGCCTGGTTCTGGAAGGTGGTTTGCTCCAACTAAATCAGGTGCCAAGTAAACCATTCCCGATCTTCTCACTAGAGAGAAAGTTCTAACAGTAAGTCTCTACAGCAGCGGTTCTCAACCTGTGGGTCGCGACCCCTTTGGGGGTCAAATGACCCTTTCACAGGGGTCGCCACGCACGCTACCCCGCCATCTTGGTGCCACCGTCAGCAGGGGTGAAATGCTCCCGGTTCGGCCATGCCTGCAGGTCGCCAGACAGCCGGTAGCGACGGAAGCGGGAGACTTCACCCGGACGCCGCCATTTGGGTTCTTTTACCCTCTGCACATGCGCAGAACGCTTTGCGCATGCGCAGAGGGGAAAAGTACCCAAAATCAGCGGTTCTCAACCTGTGGGTCGCGACCCCTTTGGGGGTCAAATGATCCTTTCACAGGGGTCACCTAAGTTTCACCCCTGGTGCCACGCCCCCTTTGTCACCTCATCGTGCGCGGGGAGGGGGCGGGGAGGGGGTCGCGGCGGCGGGGCAGGGGTCATGGGGGGGTCGTGGCATTAGAAAGGTTGAGAACCACTGCTCTACAGGGAGATCGTTCAGGCAACGTCAGGGACACGAGAACAGCAGCGGAAATCCCAAAAGCTCTTTGAAATGACTTTTTAAAAAAATTATTGTCTATAGGTAGTCCTCGACTTACGACCACAGTTGAGCCCAAAATTTCCACTGCTCAGCCAGGCAGTTGATAAGTGAGTTTTGTCCCGTTTTACGACCTTTCTTGCCGCAGTTTTTTTACAGCTGTTAAGTTAATTGTTACTAACGTAATAACTGCAATGAATGGTAGGTGCGATAGGGATATCATAGAAACCACAGCTCCTGTTCAAATCAACTCAAGTTTATTACAGTCGAAGACCAGGGACCAGAACAAATAAAAACACTCAAGGAATATCCAGTTAAAAATTCTAGAATAAAATAATAAACTAACAGAGAAAATCTATATTAAAACTGCAATGAATCACTTCAGTTGTGAAGTTAGTCACGGGGTTGTTAGGTGAACCTGGCTTCCCCCTTGCTGGTCAGAAGGTCGCAAAAGGGGATCACGTGACCCCGGGGGACACTGCACAAGTCACACGTGTCTTTTTTCAGTGCCGTTGTAGCTTCAAACGGCCACTAAACGAATAGATGTAAATTGAGGATTACCTGTATTTTGCTTATTAAGAAAATTTACATGGCCACCTGGACTTGACTTGACTTAATGTATAATATAGATCAGTGGTTCTCAACCTTTCTAATGGCACGACCCCCCCCCGCAAGACCGCCGCCTGCCCCCTC
>QLTV01003104.1:449601-524251 GCA_003457575.1 Thermophis baileyi | reverse complement strand
CTTGCTGAATTCCATTCCATTCCATTCCATTCCATTCCATTCCATTCCTCTCTCTCTCTCTCTCTCTCTCTCTCTCTCTCTCTCTCTTTTGGGCTGCCCAAATAAATCATTTCGTATCAGATCTGCATTCCAGTTATCATTTTCACTAGTAGCACTGCACTGACTTTGATGTGGGCTAATTAAATTTACATTTCTTGCAGAGAGTTTGCAGTGCTTAAATAAATCAGAGTTGAAGAGTTTGCTTGCTTGCTTGCTTGCTTGCTTGCTTGCTTGCTTGCTTGAAAAACATGCAGTAAATTTCTAAAGGGTTTGATCTACATTTCATTTAAGTGATAGGATGCAACTTGAAGTAATAGGCAGGCTCCTAAAAGCATAGCTTTCTGCTCCACCCCTCCCCAAATCCTAGGAAAAGTACTATTTTCCCGCAGTGTGATCTTATCTTGTAAATAACATTTTAGCAGTATGGGCAGCATTAAGTGAACATCCCCGCTCAGTGGTTAGGTAAGTAAGGCTGCTTACTTTGTCTGCTGCGTTACTATTCAAGTCATGTGTATCTGAAGATTCTATTGGTACATTCCTTAATAGTGTTAGGGTTGGGGTTAATAGAATATTTTAAAACACTGTCATGACTTGCTGACACAGAGAAATGATGAAGTCATCAATTTTTATAATCTGTTTTAGAACATACCACTGGCTATTGCAAGTCATCGTCTCACTGCAGTGATGCATTGCAGGATAAAGTCAGCCTACAATATGTGTATATTAAACATGGTTCTGAAAGCAGCGGGGCCTGCAGCCCGAACTCTTTTTCTGTCTCGTGTTATGCAGAACATATCCTTTCAAATACACAGGCAGGCAGCTTTTTCAGCCTTATTTAAATCTGCAGCCATGTTAGTACATCACGCACAGCCTAACGTGTGTCTTAGCTGGGGCTCCTCCTGCAATTGGGTGTGGCTAATGGGTCATATTTTTTTTCACCATTGAGAAAAAAATTGGGAATTGTATCCTATTATAGATAGAGGTAGTCCTTGACTTACGACCACAATTGAGCCCAACATTTCTGTTGCTAAGCAAGACAGTTGTGAAGTGATTTTCCCCCCGTTTTACGGCCTTTCTTGCCACCGTTGTTAAGTGAATCACCAGTTGTTAAGTTAGTAACACTAAGTGAATCTGGCTTCCCCATTGACTTTGTTAGAAGGTCGCAAAAAGGGATCACGTGACCCTGGGACACTGCAACCGTCATAAATACGAGTCAGTTGCCAAGTGTCTGAATTTTGATCACTGCACCGTGGGAATGCTGCAACAGTCGTAAGTGTGAACGATGACCGTAAGTCAATTTTTTCAGTGCCATTGTAACTTCGAACAGTCACTAAATGAACTGTTGTATGTCGAGGCTTTACCTGTATTGCTTGATTCTCTGGGGCAAATCTGGTATGTATGTGATAATGAAAGTGAGTATATAAAACAAAATTGTCTTCACTTTCCTCCCCGCATTCTGTGTCCATATTTTAGTTGATAGATATTTTATAAGTGTTGGGAATTGTGAACTCTGGATTTTTTTTTTTTGTATCGTTGCTTTTATAATATACGATGTTTTATTTCTACTATAGCTTACTGCAGTAGAACTGACATTCAGTATGTATGAAAGCGCTTTTAAGATAATCTTGAATCTTGGCAAATAAAGCAGATTTTCAGATAAGTGCATAGGCTCATCTATTTCTCATTTCTGTTTTGCACAGAACAAAGATGTTGATATAATTTCTTGTTAAGTGAACTGCTGAATTCATATGCATCCACAGCTCCCTACCCCTAGTTTGTGTTGTCATAATTTAAGGCTTCACAGTAGAATGACGTAGCACCCTTTTTTCCAAGTAGGTATCCTCCTGATAAATTGAGAATATAACTCTCAGAATTTTGTGCAGATGATCAGTGCCTGGAAACTCTGGACTTGTGGTTCTAACTTACCTTGAGGACACCAAGTTGTGGTAGTGACATTTGAAACAGTGACGGATTTCTTATTATAGTAAGACAACTAATGATGGCACTGTACATAGACGCCTCCAAAGCAGCATTCATAAGTATATTCCTTCATCTGAGTGGGCTAAACCACTAAACAGTGTTGGTATTTACTAAGAGGAATGTTCTCAATTTGGTGCTGAACTGCAGGCTAGAAACATTTCCTATAAAACCATAGTTTTGTGAGAAGCACTGCTAAATTTCAGAAATGGAAACTCTTCTACATTTTAAAACTCCTAGGTAACAGTTTATAAGAGCTTATCATGAACGTTTATCTAATTATTTATCTTTTTATATAAAATTGTGACTTAATAACAATATTAGGATGGTAAAGTCCTGATATTTTCAATAAGCTTTTTAATTTACTGTGGCTTATATGCTGCTCCAGTCCAGAGGGACTCCCGAGTGGCTTACATTCCTTTCTTTCGGTAAGAAGATTAAAACAACAAAACAATATCACAAAAAAGAAACACAACTTACAATAGCAAGTACAATTACAAATAAAACTCTGGCAGCTGATGAATAATAAATGCCAAATCCGCCTCTCAGGGTTTTCTTTAAAGGCCAAGTTTTTATCGGCTTCCTAGTTTGGTGTAGTGGTTAAGGCATCAGTTTAGGAACTGGGAGGGTGGGACTTCTAGTCCTGTCTTAGGCGCAAATCCAGCTAGGCCAAACTGACCTTGGGCCAGCCAGTCCCTTTCTCTCGCGCTTTCTGAGAATCGGACATAATTGAAAGGAAGAAGGGGAAAAAAGCAATAGGATGGGAACTAATCTGATTTGGAGGTAAATTATTCCATAGAAGAAGAGTTGCAGCTACTATATCTCAAGTTTATTATAGTTGTGCCAATTTTTCTTTCACATTATGCTCTCTGATCCTTGTTCCCACCTATTGGGAATCTCTGCATCTGGAATTTTAGGGGGCATTGATGTTTAAGACACTATTTATGATCTTCATGCTGTTATCCCTACTTCATCCATCTGTATGTGTGGTTGTGCATGCCTGTGGCTGCATAAAGTTAAAAGGAAGTTTTACTTTTCCTTACATTTTTAATAAAAAGTTTTGTATGGTACTTTCTACTTTTGCTTGCAGCTTCTGAAAAAGGGAGTGGGAGTTGTTTTTCTTTGGGCCACATAAGTCAAAGATGTGATACTGCAGATTTTTTTCTTTGTCATCATCATCATCAGTTTATTAGTAAATAAATGCTCAGGATATGAGTTGCCTTATCTCTCTCTCAAACCAGCATTAAGAGGAAGGATGCCATTGCCCCCCCCCCCCCAAATAAATGGTGGCACTGGAAGCAGAAGGACTACAAAATAGCTATGTCACAGCAGAAAGGATCAAAAGAGCGAGTGGTACAAAAGGCTGTGTGGCAGTCGAGGGACAGCCAGTCTCCCTACCTAAACATACCAAGTTCTTGACCCAACATTTTGGAATGGAATTTAATTCACAATCCTGTCTGGTTTTGTTTTAGTATTAAAAAATAGAAATAATATCTAAGCTTAAAGTTCGAATTAAAGCCTGGTTGTAGATTGGAAAAATGATGAAATGTTTGCTGCTTTTAATAAACATCTTGTTTATATTTTAGGCAAAGTCGTGCATCTGTCATATGTGCGGTGCCCATCTGAACAGACTTCATTCTTGCCTGTACTGTGTCTTCTTTGGCTGTTTTACAAAGAAACATATTCACGAGCACGCAAAGGCAAAGCGACACAACTTAGGTAAGTAATTATCCTGGATTCTTGCATTAAAATTATTTGTTTATGAAGGCATGAGCTTTACAATATGGAAAATCCTGCAGTTAGATCGAATAAATTCAGACAGGTTGTCTCTTCTGGCTAAGGAGAATATTCCATATAATCCACGCAGGAGTTTTTTTTAAAAAATAATAATAATATTGAAGTTACCCTGTAATTACGGCCATGATTAATTGAAGCTAAATATGTATAAATAACCAAAGAGCAGGCTAATGGAAATAAAAGTTACATAGTTTCTCATTTTTATGTTCTCTACTGTTATAAAATCTGAAATTACAGAAAATGTTGCAATTCCTGTGGATTCGTAGTTGAAGAGTTCATCATTTTAACAGAAAATAGGGAAACGAAACACAACTCTTGATTTGAATGGGATTTCGATATTTATTAAACGATGCAATTTTTTTGTCTGTGGCCTGTAGTATATAGAAACCTTAGCTAGTTTCAGATTTTTTAACGTCCAAAATTTCATTTATTTGTAAAGATACACATTTTTTATCGAGTTCACTTCAGAGTTTTTCCTCTTTCTTTAACCCATCTATGATTTACATATTTTATAATTGCTGTATTTTGACTGAAATAGACATTTAGCTATAGAACCTCCTTGTAGGTTTCTTTTTACTGTTGTGTATTTACTTTGTTAGCCTCATCTTCCTGGATTGGCAGATGCTCAGCCTGATAGGATTCAGCCAACAGTATGTCATCTTCTTATCCATGTCTATATAAATGCCCTACTGTTTAAACAATTATATATAATTCCTTTTATTTTTGATACCAATCTGGAAACTCTTAGAAGCCAAGAAGCCTGAATTGTTCATCCATAAGTTCAAATACTTGCAGTCTGTATTGAAGAGTAAATCCAGTAATGTTTGCAATGGCAGCCACCATATCTACTTACTGTGATGTGGCTGTTGCTGCTACCACCACCGCTGCCCTTTGGCTCCAGTCAGTTACAGGTAGTCCTCGACTTACAACAGTCCGTTTAGTGACCATTCAAAGTTACAATCACACTGTAAACTTATGACCATTTTTCACATGACCATTGCAGCATCTCCATGGTCACGTGATGAAAATTCAGACAATTGGCAACTGATTTATATTTGTGACGGTTGCAGTATCCCGGGATCATGTGATCCCCTTCTGACAAGCAAAGTCAATGAGGAAGTCAGATTCACTTAACAACCATGTTACTAACTAAACAACTGCAGCGATTCACTTAACAACCGTGGCAAGTTAGGTTGTAAAATGAGACAGAATTCACTTAATAAATGTCTCGCTTAGCAATAGAAATTTTGGGCTCCATTGTGGTCGTAAGTCGAGGACTACCCATACTCTTTGACAGCAGTGGTTGCAAAATGTCACCCCAAATACAAAATCACTATTGCTCAGCTCTGCTTCCAGTTCATTCTCAACTGGGCACATACCAGAATGAACGAAATTTCTTCTTTGAAGCTCTTAGTGACTCTGCTTAGCTAACAGCAGTCTCCATGGAGACAAAGAGAAATTCAAAGTTCAGAGACCCAAATGCACATCATTAGCAAAAGCAGTTATATGTATATTTGCAAAATGAAGTATTTGCACGTTTTGCACCCAGAGGTCCAAGAAGGAAGGAGTGAACATTTGAGGGATTTGCCACCTTGTTTTACAGGGCTTGTCACTGACAACCTTCTTTCATAGGTCATCAGCATTGGGCTCACATTTTTATATTCTGAATTGTGTTTTGTCTTTTTCCACATGGTTAATTTGGCTGGTATTGAACCTTGCACTAAACACTCTACATCTCCTGATCTCTGTGGTAGCTGGAGATGAACTTTGGTAAAAAGCTCTGTTTTTCTGGCTATGGTAGCCCGTACTCCATTATCCCTTGAATTAAGGAAGATATTATTTATGGTGCAATGTCAAAAACAAGTTTGTCTTCTTCAGAGGTTTACCTAGCCATACAGATGAACTGTACTCTTTTCAAACTCTATTTGAAAAGTTCTAAAAAAGGAGAAGAAAATTGAGCTCATAAGCTGTTATCACACCTTTATTGCTCTTTGGAAAAGCAGGCCAGGTAGCTTTCATATATTTCAGCAGGGCATAAATTTGCCAATAGTAAGAATCTTGAACTCTGAAGGAACTTTGCCCATATTTCAGACATTAGCATCTCTTACAATCTTGTAACCATCTGGTAGCAAATGAATCCAGGTCAAAATTGCTTTACCTGTTTTGAACAGGTGCAAAGGCAAGGATGCTAAATTTGGATGTGGGAAATTAAGATTCCAGTCTCTACCCAACTGTGACAGTTGCGAAATAACTACAATTTCTTACCGTTTGTTCAGCGTCGTCATAACTTTGAACAATCACTGAACGAATCGTTGTTGAGTGTGCACCACCTGTAGGCATACTAGTGTAGGAATCCACCCTTATTTTCTCTGTTACAAAAAAAATCTTAATTTGTTTAATATATTAGCCATACAACGTAGATAACTCGGTCTTGCAAAATCTGTCTCACAGTAGACACTTCAAAATCTGCATTCCAGCATCCAGATGACTTTAGAGTATAAACTGTAAATCTTTCTGGTTAAGGAACTGAGTTATTGGTATTCTCAATCCTGGCAAATAGGAGGTTGGATAAGTGAGCCCAGATTGGAATGGAAAGAGCATAAGCAGACTCTCAGTGATGGGTCTGTTATGTATAGGCTACCATAAGAAGCCATCTCAGTGGTTGCTTCCAGGATGTGAATTAATAAAATAGTTTAATCACTGCTAAAACATCCCATTTGATGCAAATTAGGCTAATTATCGTGGATGATTTGTATAAGGCAGTGATGGCGAACCTTTTTTTGCTTGGGTGCCAAAAGGGCGTGCGCGATAGCGTGCGCGTGCCCACACCCATAATGCAATGCCCTGCCCCCTGTGCATGCGCGCACAACCCCCCCCCCATGCTGCTTTCCCGACTTCTGGTGGGCCTGATAAGCCCGTTTTTCGCCCTCCCCAGGCGCCTGCTGATTTTTGGCCTTCTTTTCGGCCATTTTCGCTGTCCGCAGGCTTCAGGAAAGTTTCCTGAAGCCTGGGGAGGGTGAAAAACGGCCCAACGGACCAACTTCTGGTTCGGAAACGAACTTCCAATTGGGCCGTTGGATCCGTTTGTCGCCATCCACAGGCTCTGGAGGCTTTCCTGAAGCCTCGGGAAGGCGAAAACGACCTCCACCCCCACCCTCCGGAAGGCCGAAAATCAGCTGTCCAGCGCGCACATGCACGCTGGAGCTGACATAGGGCAACGCCTCGCGTGCCCTCAGATATGGCTCCGTGTGCCACCTGTGGCATGCGTGCCATAGGTTCGCCATCACTGGTATAAGGCCTTTATACAAATATAAAGATACAGAAATACATAAATACAAAAGGGAAAACTTGTTAGTGAACAGGGATTACATGATTTGATGGTGGATGTGTAATAGAATCTACTTCTGCTATTTTTATATTTTTATCAAAATCTTCATGAAGATTTTTTTTTTTTTTGCGCTCAATTTTCAAATGTCAGTTGCACCATTTTTATACTAGAGAGTTTTGGGATAACTGACACTCCTGTCTTTTGTTTATTTACTTCTAAATATTATTTCAAAATTACTTTGATTTGTAGCCAAGTTGCAGAGTAGAACATACATTAAGATCTATAAGAAATGCTCCAATTTTAACAACACTGAAGCTTTATTTTAGGGTATAACATTCAGATAATCATATTGTAAGGCTCTTGACATTCATCCACCCATTATATTGCTATAGCAACAGTTAACTTGGATGGGTTATATAAGCAAGAACTGCATTCTATGCTATAGTTAAAACTGATGTTTTTCATTTTAAAAATCATTCCCATCTTCTCGTTATATGAAGAGAAAGGAATGTATGTGTATGAAATTAAGATAAACAAACCTTCTCATTCATCTTTTACATTAATGAACAGCTTTACCTGTTAATTCTAGTGTGCATAAGTTATTTTGTAAGCAAAAGCAATTCCAACTTGGTACACACAAAGATTTTATTTTTTTTAAAAATCAATCTGCTTTAAAGCTAAACCTTGTATTGAAGCCCAGTTATTGGGTGAACCGCCTTTTCAAATAACAAGTCTACACAAATCCATTTTAAGATGCTATGGGACATGGGTGTCCCTGACCCTCTTTCAGATCCATTAGTAAATCTGCCAATTAATGATGGGAACTACTTTTATAAAAAATCCTTTATCTAATGTTTGGATTTTCAGTTTAATCTAGTGGAACTAATTATTTCAATTTCAGCAATGGAATAGAACATTTATTTGTAAATTGTGATAGAACAGTATTAAGCAGCAATTTAACCTAAGAGTTTTGAAATCTTTGTTCTTAGTTCGGTATGACTTAGTAGAGCATCAGACTTAGTTAAATTAGAATATGGAAATGATACAAGATCAGAGTTGTATGTCTTAATTAATCTACTCTTCCAATCACGTGTAACTCAATAGTTAAACAAGGAAAATAAATACATCCTCATTGTAAAGGGGTTTGTTAATCTTATTTTAAAATGTAGTAACCTTTAGAAGGCTTTTCCTAGTGAAAATAGATTTCAGTTTTCTTTGTATTAAAAGATGCATAGCTCATTGTCAAATTGGAGGTCCATTGATTATAAGAATACATAGGCAATGCATTTTGAAGCTTATTGCTAGCCTTGATCTATACGTAAAATTGCATCGCTTTGTAGATCTAGCATGTATACCATTCAGGACCATCAGACAATTCTTGATTTAAAATTCGCTTTTAGAAATTTGAGATTTAGCTCTCTCACATTGCTTAGAAACAGTACAATCCACTATTTCTATCTTTCCTTAACACGATGGAATTTTTTGAGGCTTGCAGAAAAGGTATGTCCAAGCACAAAATAATTCTGTAGTAGTTTCTCTGCTTGCTCTTATTCTCTGCAGGCTGATGAACATAAACAGTGACATAGAATTGATTTTCACAGGGAATGTGAAGCTATGCCTCGGCTGCTGAGAAATATTTTCATATCATTGGTTGTGTCAGAGATTCATACCTTGGAATCTATGTTAATTTAATCAGGAAGATTTTTAAATGTTGCTGCTTGTCTGAGGCTTGGCAATAGACATATAAAAGTCATAACATTTGTCATGTGACAGTAGTCCATGTTGCTAATAAGGAGAGATTAATTATAGACAATTCTTTATTTTCTTAATTTTTTTTAAATGTTTCTTTTTCTCCATTCCTTCTCCTTCTGCAGCCATAGACCTTTTGTATGGGGGTATATACTGCTTTATGTGTCAAGATTACATATATGACAAAGATATGGAACAAATTGCCAAAGAAGAACAGCGGAAAGCTTGGAAGCTACAAGGTTTGGTTTTCTTTAAGTATCTCAAAGAAGTTTTCATTTCAAGTCGTACCTGGCCCTTTTATTCTTGCAAAAGGAAAATAAGAAAATTTTAACGGAAGTTTTGGGAGAGAGAGAGATGTAGAGATTATTTCTCTTCAGGAGTTAAACTGAACACATCATGAGAAAGCATAGCCAAACTAAATTTAGGAAGAATATTTCAGTAAAATACTTTCTTCCCTTGTGATTGTGCAGAATTAACGATAAAGCAGAGTATTCAGATCTTTTTGGAACATAGTAGACAAAAATTTATATTCTTCATACAAAACGCCACGCTTTCCCTAGGCAGTTACTGTGCCAGCTTAACAAAAATGTCACTTTGTTTGCACATACAGTATGTATATATGTAGATATTAACACACAAATATATGTACACACATTTGTTTTATTATTCAGTTTTCTTTCCCTAATTCTTTTCTTTTTTAGCCTTCACCCCAACAATGATTTCTCACTACCAGTGTACAATGACAGGTAAGAAGTGTGAGCTGGCGACACATTTCACTAGCAAGCGTCCCTTTACTGATTACCTGCCATTTTTCAGCAAGAGACAGAATTTGCAATGTTTTCATATTGTAAAGAATGTATTTTGTGATCCAGGAAATAATACATTCTGCAGGACCTTCCTGTAGCTGAGTTGCTGCTCCAAAATATTCTCCCTTCACAGCAGTTAAAGATTAAAAAAAAATCCTGTCTGTCTAGAAGGAATTGCACCATTTTTAGGTGGCTGTTAAAAATAGGTATGCAGGTTGCCACTGCATTGTTCATCATTCTCAACTGGCATTTTAAATCTTATTTTTAAAGTAGCTCAATCAAAGGAAGAGAGGGAGGGATAGTGGATAGTTCTAAGATAGTCTTGGAACAAGAAAATAATGTCACCAAATACTTGGCAAAGTATCATTAAACTTCTTCTACATGACAGTCAAGTAACCCCTTATCAATGCCAAGTTGTGCTTATTAATTCAGAAGCAAAACAGCTCTTTTGCTGAAAATTGGCAGTGATACCCCCAATACTTGAGAGTGAATCCTCAGTTTGCTATATATGTTTCTCTAGTAAAACAAGGCATTTTACAGGAAGACTTTTCAACTTGCAGCCCTTTCGATGGCTGGGAGGGCTGTTTTAACAGTTAGAGGCGACATATATCTAAAGTTGAATAAAACCTTTTCTTCCTCATTAAAATAAATAGTTGATAATTATGTAAGTCCTTGTCCTGTAAATATTTGTCCGTGTATTTAACGATGTGTCTTTATTGTTTGCTCCTTACTTACAGAATCTTGTTTCTGCCATTAGCACTAATCCAAACAAATATGTACGCAAATTCATCTTGATATGCCATGTCTAATATATGCTTACTGTGCAGAGTGGATATAATTCTCAAGATCTTCTTTAATCCACCCCTCTGGTTGATTTGTGCTAAGTCCTTCCCTTCGTGCCAGTTGTTTCTGCATTCTAGTTTTATAAGATTTCAAAAAGTTAAAGCACTGGTCCTTTGGGTTTCTTGTGAAAGCTCAATTTTTGAAAAGCTTTGCTGAAGACTCTAGCTAAGTCTTTTTATCTGTCGCGGTAACAGTGCCTCGTTCATCTTTACAAATGAAGAATTCATATTGTATTTGTTTATAGTTATTCCATCCAATATTTCATGGAAAGCTACTTTAGTTTTATTTCCTGTAAGGTATATTTTTCTTTTGATGGTTAGAATATTAAGAGCCGAGGTGGCGCAGTGGTTAGAGTGCAGTACTGCAGGCTACTTCAGCTGACTGTTTAGCAGTTCAGCGGTTCAAATCTCACCGGCTCAAGGTTGACTCAGCCTTCCATCCTTCTGAGGTGGGTAAAATGAGGACCCAGATTGTTGGGGGCAATATGCTGACTCTGTGAACCGCTTAGAGAGTGCTGTAAAGCACTGTAAAGCGGTATATAAGTCTAAGTGCTATTGCTATTGCTATATTAGCTTAGTAGTAATAGAAAAGCACAGGAGATTCTTGTTATTTGAGATGAAGAGTCATCCCCCCTCTTTTTTGGGGTGTGTGTGAGATTGTAGAATATTTTATCATTTATTTATAAGATCATGTATCTTTAATTTGCGTAGTCATCTATACAATTGCATTGTTGGTGTATCAAATTGAAAATTTAAATGCCCAACCGGTATCATTTTATTAATCTGTTTTACAAACATCTCTGATTATAATAATTAGACTCAGAAAGCCACTAAGATGACCCATTTCTCCCCTTTCTTCAAATAGTTATCTCTTCCAAGCAAATTCATACCCAGAGTGTGCATGCCACGCACACACCTGCATACATGTAGATATACACACACATTCTCAGAGACAGATAACAATCATCTGTTTTTCAGCTGCTTATACTCGGTGGATATGTACAGTAATTGCCCGGTAGAATAGCGATCTTTCCTTTCATATTCTCCTTTGAAACTGTAAAAACAGACTTGCTAGACTCAGGATCTATTCTTTCAGGCAGATAAGCTTCAGCAGCCTTACAGAATTAATTGCAAAGTTCTTTGGCTCTCAGCCTATATAATTTATGGTCCAGATTGCAGAGACAGACTGAGGGGGATATTAGTTTTTACATACTAAGGAAATGGTTTGAATATCACCCACATTGTATTGGTCCTATACATCAGCTTTTCAAAATAGCACATAGCTAGCTGCCTAATGAATTGGATTATTTATTTTTTGCTGTTGTCATCATATTTTTAAGACATCTCTACACAAAGGTCATGCTTCAGGGGTGGTTTCACCGACAGCATCGCTGTCTTACCTCAAAAGAACAAGCTATATGAAGGGCAACCTCCTATTGTGTTTTTAATTTAAAAGTATTTTCATCCACTGCTAGGAATAAGAAAAGGAGAGGAAATTGTTACTTTAGACATGATTAAAATGCCAATACAGTCCAAGCAATAAGTCTTGTATGTTTTTAACACACATTTGTGGGAACGTATTTAGAAGGTCAGAACTGTAGAGGAAATATATAGGGACAGCTATTTAATGAATGGTGCAGTTTGCATTCCAAAGTATCCTTATAGCTACAAGCCATCTTCTGAAATACAGTCCTATATTTCTTTTCATTATCCAGGTATTGGAGAGAAGTATTCAACTTGGGAGCCAACCAAACGAGAGTTAGAGCTGCTTCGACATAACCCCAAGCGACGAAAAATAACCACAAACTGTACCATAGGTAAGGGAGAGAATTGCATTCCTCACTAAATTCTACAATCATCTGCAGAATTACAGGTAGTCCTCGCTTACCAACTATTCATTCAGTGACTGAGGTTATGGTGCTGCTAAAAAAAATAACTTTACAGACTATGTATGACCTTTGCAGCGTCCCTCAGTCATGTGATTGCCATTACAATCAATGCGCCTTGGTCTATGTCTGACATGTTTCTTCCTTTCTTTTCCCCTTTGCAGAGCAAGAAAGAGTTGAGAGAAAGGGATTACAAGAGAGTAAGCCGTTTGCTCTTCTGTTCATCAAAAACAATGTGATCATACTGGCGGCCTAGGGTTGGGAGCCACGGGTATACTATACAAGTTTGCAGTACTCTCTTGAAACCTCTTTCTCTCCAATCTCTCCACTCTGCAGAGGGGTGGGGAAGCAAGAGGTTTCTGTAGTCTCCTTTGCCTGACTCTCCTGTGTGGAGCAGAGAGATTGAAGAGGGATTTCAAAGGCTGTGGCGCATTGCATTGCATCACATCGCTTTTGATGTATACAAGAGAGTAAGCAGGCCCAGACACAACAGCTTTCTAAAGCAAGGGGGAATGGTTAGGAGGCAAACACAGTCCCAAGGTGTGAAACCGAGTAGTCCTATCTCTTTCCTGCCAGAAACCCATGGTATTTCCAACTTAGTGGCAGAACTGTTGGTCCCAATTAGGGTCATTAAGCAAGGATTAATATTCATGCTTTTATGTATTGATTTCCCATGTATTGCACTTTGACTTCCCTATATCAAAATATTGATATAGTCAATCTCCTTGTGAAGTCTTCAAAGTTGGAGGCTTGGATATTGTTAATACTTTGAAGGGAGCCAATTTTGTCTTTTTTACTGATCACTTTGGTGATACTTACCTATTTGTCTCTTTTCTCTCTCCTATTTTATGATCCTCTTATACTCTTTCCAAATGATTTATCTTTTGTTCTTTCATCTTTTATTTGGTCTGACATATTTTTGTTGCTCAGATGCTTTGTTGTTACTTTATCGATGTATTCTTTCCCAAAGAAAAAACTGAAAAGGCAAAATCTTTCCTCCCTCCCTCCCTCCCTCCCTCCCTTCCTTATATTTCATCCAATTTCTCTCTTGTGTTGCTGTTCCTATTTTTCTGCATAAATCCCTTGTGGGCAGGGTGGGTCTTAACTCTTCTTGGGTGTAACTGTTGTTGGCATTATACACTTTCAAACTACAGTAAGTAAGGTATACATTCCATTTTTTCTCATGTTTTTGCAACTTTGGAATCCAAATACCATAAAAGTACTACAGCCTTGGAATTGGGTAGATCTCAGTTCTGAAGACAAATGTTAAACTCAATGTCTTGGGAATGTGGCTTATGAAGCCATGTCTGTATGCTGAAAATGATGAAACGGTGGAAATAATTCATTTCATATGCCACTAGGAAACTTAGGACAGAGTTCTCTACCGAATGTTCCATTATTGTAAAGAAAGTCCAGCCATGTGTCAAGTCAATAGCGCTGGACAAGATTGTATTTTGATGAATTGAAAGTTTGAGTAGGATCACTAAACAATGAAACCACTTTGCTTGCTTGTTCTGGTGGCTATTTTGACTTTCGTTGAAAGGTTTCTAGCTTTCCTTAAAATAGAAATCCCTACACTCAGGAATGTGTGTTGAAGTGAGGAATCCAGAATGAAAAGGATAAGAGAAATAACAATTCTTCATTCTTCTGCATGCAAAATATTTAATCATTTGTATTATCTTTATGTCAGTTACACATTTTACTTGAATGAAACTTGGAGTTTTATCAGTGAATATGGTTTGCATGAATTTTTATTTATTAAGACTCAAGCAAGCATACTCAGATAAATTGCTTATATTTTCACTGTCCTCTGTGAGCAATTAAACTGTCCAAGATACCCCATCTCTGGTGGCTATCTACCCCTAAAACCTGCTCATTTTTTCCCATTGGTATCTGTGTTTCTTACTGAATTCATTCAGGAATACACATCAGCAATCTAGCTCCATCAACATTCTTAGAACTAACTGGGTTTCCTTTAAAATTGGTTGAATATTTCCCAGCAATACAGACATTTAATAATAATAAATGTAAGCCTTTATCATTAATTCTTTAGAGTTATTTGAGAGTCTCAAGAAGTATTTAGTTTGTTTGTCTGAGGTCCATAGGCATGAAAGATCAAGTAGATTGTACCTATATTTTTTTTTGAAAAATGATTACATGGTTAGACATACAGGTAGTCCTCGACTTACAGCAGTTCTTTTAGTGATCATTCAAAGTTACAACGGCACTGAAAAAAAGTGACTTATGGCCATTGCAGCATCCCCATGGTCACGTGATCAAAATTCGGGCGCTTGGCAACTGATTCATATTTATGACGGTTGCTGTGTCCCATGGTCACGCGATCCCCTTTTGAGAGCTTCTGACAAGCAAAGTCAATGGGGAAGCCAGATTCACTTAACAACCGTGTTACTAATTTAAGAGCTGCCGTGATTCCCTTACAGATGTGGCAAGGAAGGTCATAAAATGGAGCAAAACTCACTTAGCAACTGTCTCACTTAGCCATAGAAATTTTGGGCTCAGTTGTGGTTGTAAATTGAGGATTACCTGTACGGAGATATTTCAGCCAAATTTCTAATCCCGTCTTAAGTAAAGGTAGCACTTGTAGCCTAGGCTATTTACCCTGTGAGTAAGGCTCAGGAGGCAGAATAGGAATGCATAGATGTCAAAGCAGAATTAAGCAGGAGGGTCAGCTTATACTTAAATGGTCTGACATTAGGAGTGAATAGAAAGTTGGCAAAGTTTGTTGATAACCCCAACTTTTTCAGGATAGTGAAAACTTAAATCGGATTTTGAAGAGCTTCACAAGAATCTCCCCAAACTGGGTGAATGGGCAGCAAAATGGCAAATGCAGTTCAATGTAAGTAAGTTTAAAGTGATGCACATTGGGGCAAAAACGTTACTTTCACACATAATCAAGGAACTAATTTAATTTCCTAATTGGCAGAGGGATTTCGGGATCACGGCAGACAGGGACATACTGTTCCAGGGTACAGTGGCTGTGAAAAGGTCCCTCTTCCCTCTAAACATT
This sequence comes from Thermophis baileyi, assembly GCA_003457575.1. Lineage (NCBI taxonomy): Eukaryota > Metazoa > Chordata > Lepidosauria > Squamata > Dipsadidae > Thermophis > Thermophis baileyi. Next base: position 508,799 of record QLTV01003104.1, on the reverse strand, counting down.
ATTACGAACATTCGAAGAACTTTGTTATATATTCAGGAAGATTTGTGGTGTGATCTCTTGGAATATGTGCTGTTCTGACATACCTTCAGATCAGATTTGTGGAAATGGGAAACGAGCAATACAAATACCGTGAGTCTGGTACAATTTCCTTATAAAAAAATAAACTTTGGCCAAGAGCATTTTAATTGAAAAGAGTGATGAGAGATTGATGTTCCTAGGAAGAGAGAGAGAGAGGTATTTCTTTGGTATGAATTTCATGCAATGAACTAGAGAAATGGGAAATTGTGGAGTAAAAAAAGTATTTTGTAAAGTGTATATTGTTGTAAACTGTCATAGCACCCTGATAATCATCTTAAAGCAAGCTGAATAAATAGACAAATAATCCACATCATTTATTACTTTTTGAGGCTTGTTTAACACAAAATCTGTTAATAATATACTTTATATATCGCAGTGTATATAAAAGGATGCATATTGACTTCCACTCAATACAGCTAATCTGCAAACTTTTAAATAGGTCCTGCATATAACGCTCTGAATAACTTCTGGCTTCTAATTCAGGACATTACTGTTCTGCTGTGTCGTATCAATCTTATTTGAAATCAGAAGCCTGATAATGTTTTAAGTAGATTAACTTCCAATGCTTTCTAATTAAAAAAAAAGGGGGGGGGGAAACCCCAGTTCATTCTTCCTATTGTGCTGTATCTTATTCATGTGATGTAAATGAGCACATCAGATTAATTTCAGATACCAGGGATGTAAGCATGGTGTTGTGTATATGTGTGTGTTTTTTCTCTGTCCTTGCACAGCTTGTATATTGTTACCCTTCCCCTTTTTCCCCCCTCCCTCTGTAAGAAGAGTCTTCCTGAACAGCCTTGAGGTATTAGCTAGAGAACAGTCTGCTTCTGATTAGCATATGAAGTTACTTTGTGGCCGAAAGACTATTGTTTTCACAATAGGCAGAATTAGGCTTCCAAAGTACAGGGGTAATTAGCTAAAGCCACCTGGGATTCTCATTTGTTACTTCGGGCCAAAAAAATAAAATAAAATAAATAAAAGGAGAGGAACAACCTCTTTTTTTTTTTAAAGAGGGAAATGGAGGAGGAAATAAAAGGAGGAATGGAAGAGATGCCTCTAACAATAGAGGCAGAACAGTGGCAGGTGTCTTTTGCAGCTGTGTGACATTTGGCAGCATGACCTGGGGTAGGAAAACATGAGTGGAATAAATATTGTAATAATTCTTCAGCCTAAAAGTGGCACCCAGAAGGTTTTGTAGGCTGAAAAGTAATTAAGACATTACTTCTGGTTCTCTAGGCAACATCCAGAAACATTGCTTGATCCTTCAATATTATGTAAACTGAAGCATGAGTGTCTGAGCACAAGGACAGAGGTGATGGGAGGATGTTGAAAATTGCATGAATGAATACTTTAATGACTACTTTTAGACTAGCTGGTTGGTGAACTGGGCCAAAAAAAATAAAGAAAAAAACCCAGCACTGGCTTACTTTAAACTTGAGAAAGCAAGGGTAGGCTTTATTGTAGTTTTGGTCGAAATGTAGTGGTCTCTTAAAAGCCCATGGTTGAAAATGGATTTCTGTTAATTATGATGAACATACTGTAATTCAGAAGTGGTATTCTGTCTATATGAGACAGAAGTTAAATAAAACATACAGCCTCTCCATTAGTGAGAAATGGATAGAGTTCTTGCTAAACAAACCTCTTTCTAATTTAATGCCAATTAACTGTCTTGTTTTCAGTTTACTGAGATCAATATGGTTAAAAAAAAATATTTCTCTGCAAATAGATTGTTCCCAGCATAACTGGCTTGTATGGAAACAATCTGAACCCCCTATCTAAATTATTTACAATACCAGAAACCCATCCATTTAAAATATTTGTGTGTGAATCCAATTCTACCATTCCTATTTTAACTCCCTCCTGAATTAACCCCCTTCTTTCTAACTTCTCAATAGAATGGACCGATGAAAGAATAACTTTCAATGTTTTATACACACGTAAGTCACAAAAATCTAAACCCCCTCTTTTTTTCAATGCCTTTTTTTTCCCCTAATTTGAAAAATGCAGAATCATGACCTTGGTTTGGCCTGTGGTTTGTCCTTTCACTTATAATTGTGTTTTCAATTCTAATATCCGGGGCCTTCTGGTACTTGATTCACATAAGTCATGAGAAAATGTGAAGCTTTGCTGTGTATTATTTTTTCTTCCTTTCCACCCTCCTTCTGCATGCTCCCTAAAAGGCATGTGCAGAAACTGCCAGAACGCTTTTCTGAAATCTGGCTGCTCCAGGAGGCTCAATTGTACCAGCCATCTGTGAGAGAAGAATCACACAGCTGCTTCCAAATTCTCAGAGGTTTGTTGGCTCCTAGAAATCTATGGACGACATCGACTTTTCGATCAAACGAAAACTCCCAGATTTGCTGTCCAGCAGGCTGCATCTCATCTGGTGATCGGGATGCAGTTCCCTTAAGTTGCATTCATAGGCCTGGGGTGATCATGTGCCTTAGTGATGCTGCTTGCCGATTTCTATTTACGGGATGAAATGATAAATCAGAACTTGGATAATAGGTTTCAGGAAGGGATGCCAAGTTAATATAAGAATTTGTTGCCTTCTGAATGAATGCTTCTTTTTTCTTCTTCAAGAATTCATATTCCCTCCTTAACGGACGGGGTCCTAAAAATAAAAACTCATTCCTTTTCTGTTGTTCTATCTTGGGGGGTTTTGTTTATTTTTCACCAACACGGGGAATAAAACGGTTGAGTTTGACACTCACTTGCTGAATAAATTCTGACAGAAAAACTATAATGTAGGTGCTGTTCTTAAGTTGATCATCTTCATTTTTCTGGGTTTCCTATACAGTATGACTGGTTTAAATCAAGTCATCTAATCTTAATCCATATCTACTAAGCAATTCTTTCAGGAACTGCTCGTATAATGTAAAGAAATTAAGAAACTTTTTGGTTTCATTTATTTTGGGAGTATTTAATCTGATCTAACAAATCTTGCATAATTAACAGGGAAACAAAGAACAGAAGAACATGTCTGCTTAGACATATTGCCTTACAATACAGATAGTCCTCGGCTTACAACAGTTTGTTTAATGAACGTTCAAAGTTACAATGGCACTGAAAACTGGGACTTATGATGGTTTTTCAGAGTTACGACCTTTGCAGCATCCCCATGATCATGTGATCAAAATTCAGGTGCTTGGCAAGTGTTTCATGCTTATGACCGTTGCTGTGTCCCAAGGTCACGTGATCCCCTTTTGTGACCTCCTCACAAGCAAAGTCAATGGGGGAGTCAGGTTCATAGTAACTGACGGGTTACTAACTTATCAGCTGCAGTGATTCACTTAACCACAACTGTGGCAAGAAAAGTCGTAAAATGGGGGCAAAACTCACTTAAGTCGCTTAACGGCAGAAATTTTGGCCTCAGTTACGGTCGTAGGTTGAGGACCACCTGCAGTTTCTTCTTAGGGACCCTATTCAGTTCCTTAGTGTGGCTTTTTATAAGTAAATAGATAACTTAATAGGACCGAATCCTATTAGATGTCGCAGTGATGGTGAAGCTTGCTCATGCATTCCAGAATTGCTGTCTAGAAGCTTCCTCTGAAGAAAATCATTGCTGAAAAATCTTAGCAGTCCCATAGGATCAGTAGTTTAAAACCCAGCTCTTTGAGGCAGAAATTTTCATTAAACCACCGAAATCTCTTCTACGCGATATATGTGAGTCAGAGAAGCACATGTGCATGTCTTCAGTTATCTGGAGACAAACTTCAAAGATGAACTTAACTGCGCTGCCCCAGCTTTTGATTATGCTTCTTAAATGAGTCACCAGTTAGTTAAATTCGGATAACGGGAACGTCTTGCATCTCAAATAAGGATTCACTGCACATTTCTAGTTGAGGTGACCTGGCTCTGACCAATTCATAGGGGCTCGGTTTTCCTTTCCTGCCAAGAACATCAGCTTTAGAAAACGTGTTTTATTTAAAGAGTAAATTGCATGCATTTCTCTACTCCACCCTGGTTCTTTTCGCCACTGCTGAACAGGCTGTACAGTCTAATAGCTGGGAGAGAGTCAGTGGCAGGAAATCAGATTCAACAGCTGTGTGCAAACCTGCCAGCCTAATGATTAACGCACATTAAAAAAAAAAGCAACTTTTTTGCAAACTACTTCTCATGATAATGGCCTTCCATGCAGTAGTCTAACCCTTTTCAAAGTGCTTCTTTCCAGATGCATTGAACTTACAACTTCCATATAAGCCTTGGATTGTGGGAATTGTAGTCTGACACATCCCTAAATTGGGCAGCCTGGCAAAAGATAATTTGCAAGCCACAGATCTCCACTTCATTGAAAACGACCAGGGTTAAAATGGATATGGCAAACTAACATATGTGATCTGTTGGTTTCCTGCTAGTCTGTGCCATACAGTGTATGACAGAGTCTCCACCAGCTGCTTTGCATGACTCGGCAAAAGGATCTCTTGTGGGAAACACAATATAGGCATGACTAAACCCCCCCCCTTTTTTTTTTGGCTCCAGATGACCACAGTGATGGCTTCCTGTTAGCACTTATAAAAATTATTCACGTATAGTTCTAATGACTTGCCTATTTTTCATAATTCATGAAATTAAGCTTTCCTTCAAGTTTATGAACGAAGGCCACTAATGATGCTGCATTTGTGTGGTTGTAGATAAGACGAGTTCCTGGTATATTTAAGAAACTCAGAACCCCAAATACATTTAATTTGTTTGCTGGTTTGCATCGTGAGTTGCGATTGCATTTATTTAAACGCTGGCATTGGTAGCAGAAGCTGGCAAAACAGTAAGAGTGGGTGATTTTTGCTTTGTTTTATTATTGTAATGTTAATGAATGCTCTTCCATGCAGCTAAGCAGCATTAGTCCCTTTCTTTTCTTTTCTTTTTTTATATTTGCAGCCGGCTTTGTAAATATTTGAAAACATTTAAGGAACCTCCATATCATGGTAGTGAAAGCAAGAGTGTGCTTTTCCAGCTGTGTTAGAATATTTAAGCTGATAGCTGTTAACTAATTGCTAATTAAAGAATGAGAGCTGCTGTATGTATTGGGACCAGTGTTTTAAATTAAGTTACTTGTCTGTAAAAATTGAGTAGGATTTAATGTTTATTTTCATTAAAAAAAAAATCTTTGACCTTTGCCAATCTATCTGTAAATTGGCTAGCTGCTAGAGATTGGCATGAACTATCATCCTGTCTACATTTGTGGCCCCTGAATACAAAGTAAAGGAGTAAAGGACTCATATAAAACTCCTATTGATTTATATGTACTTGTAATGTTTTTAGTTTTGTACTGACGGAATATTTTAATGGCTTTGGATTATTATTTTTTTGTTTGTTTGTTTCTTTCAACAGTCTACTTGAAACACCCTGATAGAATATTTTGGGCGTGCGTTCTTTGTTTCGAATGTGAAGCAAAACACATTTTCTGTTTGTTTCTTACCCCAATGCCCAAGGAACTGTTACAGGGCACCAATATTCAGTGGTAGAAACAGTAAGCATGATTGCTGGGCTTCTGGAAGAGAATTAGAACATGGTCTGCTTAATTTTATCAAATTAGCTTTAAAAAGCTGCTGGACATAGACACCAAAATTGTCTTTCAGACTGCACATCTCCTTAGGACATTAGGACAAAATTGCAATAAATACCTTAAGTTACAGCTAAAGAAATGTAAACTTACCTAGATCCTTGAATAAACACAAAGATCTAAAGGTGAGGGGGGAACCTTCTGTAATCATAAATCACAGCAAAATGTATAATAATTCCCCTATCTTGTCAGAGGTGCTTATTTATCACAACCTGTTGTTTATGGTGAGGGAGTATTGCAACTAAATACCTGGTTTTAGTACCACCAGAAATGTAAGAATTGCACAGTGTCTGTTTGATATGCTTTCGTACATACTAATACATAATATGTAGGGTTGGCTTGTAAAAGCTATTGGTAGCTGACAGTGTTCTTTTCTTCCCATTTTTTTGAAACATGAACTCTGTTGTGAATAATGATAAGAATATATAAGCAACATATGGTGAGTTACTGGGATGAAGGAGAAAAGAATTTATGTATGAACTGTATTTCGTCAGTTTAGTAGGAGTGAGTCTCATTTTCTAACGATGCCATCTGCACAAATTTAATTCTGGCTTCAGAACTCCAATCGAGTTAATATAAAATCTCCTCTTTATAAAATCTTCATTCTGTTACAAAAAATATGTGCAACACGAAATACATCTATATATTATCTCTTTATTTTACCATTCAGAAAACTTCTAATTTCCACACGGTCCAGAGGAAACGCCCCAATCTTTAAAGAGTAATTGAATATTTCTATACTGCAGTAAGAGTTCTGTGGGTGTAGGTGATAACTGAGGTTAAAATTTTAAAAAGGGATTTAAACATTTCTTACTAAAACTGTTCAAATTGGAAAAGTATATCTTAAACAAATAGGGTTTTCTGCTAAGCAAAATGTTTCTATGAATGGGACGGCGATCTATGTACTCATTTCTAGTTGAATGCTCAGTTGACTCCGTTTCACCTAAAAATAGGAAATTGAAACTGCATCTCCTTTGGCTGGTTTGTTTGTTTATTTATCACATCCCTAAAACCTCCTGACATCACAACAGCTCTCTAGGAATATTCTCTGCCTACAAGACATTAACTCTTTTCTTTTGCTTTAATGTCTGAATTAAGAGCATCCGACTTTCACTCTGTTATGTCTTCTTTTGCATATACTATCGGCTCTGAAAGTGAAATTCCAACTAATATTGATAGAACACCCTCTAATTCCAGCAAGCGTCTCTCCGTTTTGGTTTTTGTATCTTTTGCCTTCTTGTTTGTCACTTGCAGCCCTTCTTTGGTGACAGGAGGCTTTCATACTTTCTTTGTTTACAGCTTTACCAAAATATTTTTAATCAAGGCAGTTGGACGTCTTCAAAACACAGATAGGGCAGGGAGTTTGTTTCTTGAGCTTTCAGTTTGCAACTTGTGGTTCTGATATTATCATTGGAAGCAGTAATGAAAACATGTTGATGATAACTGGAGAATTCCTTGACCCTCTTGTTGATTCTTAGTGAAACACTTCGCAGTGATCACTGTTTTCAGCCCAACCGTGTTCTTAATCATCACTTGTGTGCCTGATTCCTGACTTGTCAAGGAAAAGGATTGGGTTATTTTAATTATCTCTGTTGGAGAAAAACTCAATGCTTTTATCAGTGCAGTTCTGGGAAAACTTCCTTTCTTCCCCCAAATTTCCCAATCTCTCCTGGAGTCAGGAAATACCAATTTGCTCCGGCATCTAAGTACCTACAAGGATCGGTCCTGCTGAGCTTCCAGGTTTATTCTTGGTTGTCTATGTGGTGCCACCTGTCATTATTCTTAGCCTTCCTACTTCACCTTCTACATAAGACAAAAACAGTAGTAATATATTTCTTTCTGCACCCCATTTGGTAAATTGGTAAAAACAGTGGATGGTCTTATATACGAGGATGTACGGTAAACATCCTTTGGTGTTGATTTTAAATAAGGGAGACAATTTGATGCAAGATTACTGCAGAACTCTTTCCCTATTGATCTCCAGGGCCGTTCAGGGCTGCAGAGTTGAACTACTTCCAGAATTTCTGGCAGAAAGCTTGGCGCGAGTTAGACTACAGAAAGTTTAATGACCCTGCATTTGCAAGTCACTCTTGCCTTTTCCCCTTTAGGTCTGCATTTGCTATACATCACATTTAGAGGCCCCCAACCTGCTATTAATCAAGTTACATTCCATCATCAAGAGAGCTGCTTTGTGATATTTCTTCTAATTCCGCTTTAGGAATTTCCCGGTATGGAAATAGCTTTTGGGGCTTCAAGCAGAGCTCTCCAAACTTGGGAACTTTTAAGACTCGTGGACTTCAACTCCCATGCTGGCTGGGGAACTCTGGGAGTTGAAGTCCACGAGTCTTAAAAGTTTCCAAGTTTGGAGAGCCCTGGCTTAAAGGCTAAGTTGTGAAGAAATGCTTATGGAACTGGTGATGTTTAGCTCGAGGAGAAGACAGGTTGGTGATCATTATTTTATAAATTTATTGATCCCAGCAAACCCTGGGGACACCTCAATATAAGTGCATTGAATGCAAAGTAATGCCCCCCGCATAACTTTACTTTGAATATCAATAGTTGAATAAATGAATCAGGGAAATAATGACTGAAACTAATTATTTCATCACTTCTATGTAATTGTCTACCACCATTCGCTATGCTTGTCTACCAATGACAGACAAACTTCTTAAAATCACCACGAACGAACTCCACAATTTGCCTCTTCAGTCAAGTCCTTACTTTTTTTTTCCCCACCTCATCTGAGTCAAACGGATGCCTACCGTGGTATTCCTTCACTTTGGGGAAAAGGTCTCAGAATAGTGTCTCAGAATAACAGAGTTGGAAGGGACCTTGTAGGTCATCTAGTCCAACCCCCTGCCCAAGCAGGAGACCCTACACTATTTCTGACAGATGGCAGTCCAGTCTCTTCTTGAAAGCCTCCAGTGATGAAGCTCCCACAACTTGCGAAGGCAACTTCTGTTCCATTGGTTGATTGTTCTCTCTGTCAGAAAATTTCTCCTTATTTCCAGGTTGAATCTCTCCTTGATCAGTTTCCATCCATTATTCCTTGTCTGGCCTTCAGGTGCTTTGGAAAATAGCTTGACCCCCTCCTCTCTGTGGCAGCCCCTCAAATATTGGAACACTGCTATTATGTCTCCCCTGGTCCTTCTCTTCACTTATACTAATAGAAGTTACATGATGCCAGATTCAGGCCTATATAATATTTGGGATAAGATTATGAGATCCAATTTCAGAATTGTCTCTTGGATAGCTGACGAGGTATGAGTCAGCCTAATGTTGCAGTGTTGCAGCAGAATTTCCTTCTTACGCTTCCACAGTCGGTCTAATCATTGTGTTCAAGGTTTGGATGTTACAGTGTGGCACTCTTGTGTTGATAGTGAGTCCGGGTTCAAGGAAACCCATCTGAATAGCATCATCTACGTCCCCAAGAATTATAACCAATGAGTTTTCCTACCGAAGCCTGGACTTTGCGTTTGTTTTTTTTGCAGGTGAAGCTTTGTGATGCTACTCCATGGAACAATTCTTCAATTCTGGCTTACAACAATGATCCTATGTTTAGTTGGCTGTCGCACACGTTGAAGAAATTCCTCAGCTTCCTTCTTATAGCATGACAATAATTGCTGGCCAACTTCATTCAACTCTTGAAGTTTTCACCTCTGCCATTAGCATGCAAGGAAGCCCTCTTCCACAAACCTTCCAAGATTGGAGAACATCAATAATGTAACCCCCCCCCACCCCGTGTTCCTGTGAAATGCCACATCTGACAGCAGTTTCTCTTCAAATGATCCACCAATCGTCCTTAATCAGTCCATCAGCTTTTCTCCTGGGAAACCAGTTGGTTGCTCTCACACATTGTCCATTTTGTTCTTGAACCTACAAACCAGTTCTACCTGGTTCATAGTCTCTTATATTTTTGGTCCAGGGATGCATAGTATTCACGTCAATGCTCTTACCGTCATCCCAAACCTGTATTTGATGGTGAATTTCAATTGGAGGGACTTCTCTGCTAGTCAAAAATTCAGTCACAGCATGTAATATAATTCCCACCCATTGAAGTGAAAGAAGAGATGCTAAAAAACACATCAGAGCTTTGGAGATATCAGTACTGCCATCTGTTGGCCATTTACAGAACTGGATGGATTATTTTTCATTCAACCCTCTTGCATTTAATTTGTAATGTATATTTCACTTCTTGTTTAGGTTTTTTTTACATACTTGCAGTCAAGAAGCAAGGCTAAAAATGCAGTTGTCCTTCTCTATTATCTTATATTTTCTTCTTCTCTATCTCATCTCTATTAAATCAGAAATCATTTGACGTAGTCTACCGTTAACCTTCATATTAAACCTTGTCTTACTCCTATTGTCTCTTGTTGTTTCTTCCACTGTTTCCCATCATTAGAGAGACTCGTAACTGAAATAGGTGATACTAAAACTATAGTAGTTATGACTGAGTTGCGGTTACAACAGCCTCATTCATTGGTGGCAAGGCTATTTGTGGTTTTTGTGTGTGTGTGTGTGTGTGTGTGTGCACTTGTCTACAATACACACTGCAGTCCAAACATAGAACGCTGAATTGTGGTCGTAGGTCGAGGACTACCTGTGCTGTTAAAAGAAATAAATAAGCCTTGTCCCTTTATTCAAATCTGTTTTCCAGAGTTACAGTCAGTAAGCACAGTGTATTAAGTGATGCACTTGTGTCTTGTCTTGTGTAAGGTATTTTGAATTGCTTCTTGTTTGGGAATTTGGGCTGGTTAATAAAGAGATACCGTGGTTTCCCCGAAAATAAGACCCTGTCTTATATTTATTTTTGAAGCCTGAAATAAGCGCTTGGCCTTATTGCCATGCACTCAAAAGCCCGATTGGGCTTGTTATCTATCAGGGGATGTCTTATTTTGGGGGGAAACAGGGTAGCATTACTTTTTGCTTATAACACATGGTTTCTTTATTTCTGCCTCTGTACAATTAGCCTGCAAATCCACAACATTCCATGTCTGGTGCTGCACACTTTCTAAATATGGCAGATTCCATTCATGAGCTAAAAGGCATTCTCAATATTTACACCGCAGATTGCAATAAGAATTAAATGCTTAAATAAAAGTTAAGCAAAAGCCAATTCTTGTTGAAAATAAGAAGTAGCTTGTTGGGCTGATAAGATGATAGCGTTGTATTAATGCCAGTGATTTTAGAACGGCTTCCGTATCAATACTTAATAGGTTGTCCAGTATAGTGATTCACGGTTCTTAGTCTGCAGTATCCTAGCAACAGAAACACATACCTGCTTGGGAAAGGAAGATGAAAGGCTGTTCAGAAACATTTCTGCATATACAAGGCCATTTAATATTACGAGCCATCTCAGAATTTTAGTTGTATTGCTTTGGAGAGGTAAGAATTTGCCAATCTTCAGGCTGGTCATCTGCGTCCACTAATATCCTGATTAGTGTTTCCTGTTTCATGTTGTTTAAGGAGAGAATTTCAGCTGTAATAAAGTCCAAATATTTTGTTACCTCCCTGACTTAAGTTTAAGTCTCTACTTTCATTCCCAGAACAAACGTGAATTTATGTTTTGTTCCTCCAGTCAATGCTTTAAAACCACCCTTCACCAACCTTGATGCTTTCTAGATATGTGGGGTTCCAATTCCCAGAAACCCCTACTAGCATTGGTGCTGCTGGTAGGGATCTTGGATGAAAATATTTATGAAAATGAATATGAAAGCTCTTTTCAGTTTTGTTGATGTTCTGCGGTTTTCATTCTTTCCTGTATTAACGGGGAGAAAAAAAAACTTAAGATCCAAATGATGGCTTATAATTGCTATAGTGTCTTACCAAGATGTGGTTATTGTGATGGGAATTGTGGTTGAACAGTGGCTAGAGACCAAGAATTGAGGTCCACGGTACATGCTTTGATCTTCTCTCTAGTATGCAAATATGGACTGCCAAGCTTAGCTTTCTGCAGCATTTTTAGAGGGCTCAAGTCTTCAGTACCTCATAGTGATAAAGATTTAAGAAGCTCTAGTTTTAAACATGCTACAGTGAGCCCTAGGTGCTTTTGCTCAGCAGTGAAAGTAAATTCTTGTAACACAGATGCCTGCATTGGGGGGGGGGAATCACAATACCTAATCACATTGCCAGATGTATTCAAGCCATTTGGTTATTATAACATTTAAAAGCTAAAGTGGAAGGAGATGAACAAAATACAAAAGAAATAATAATTACGATTAGAAATTGGTTTTGCGGTGATTGAAAGTTTGAGCTGAGCTGACTTCCAGTTGTGTGAAACTGAACCACAGTTCACTTGTCCTCTTTTTGTTTCCTTTTTATACAGGTCTACGGGGGCTAATTAATCTTGGGAACACGTGTTTTATGAACTGTATTGTCCAAGCACTTACTCACACTCCACTGCTGCGAGATTTCTTCCTCTCCGACAGACACAAATGTGAAATGCAAAGCCCCAGCTCATGTCTGGTCTGTGAAATGTCTACGCTTTTTCAGGAGGTAAGTTGCCCCTTTTCGCCGTTGTTGAGAATGTCACACTTTCATCTTTGCGGTGGGTAAGAGGCAACCAGAGAGATCGCTCTCCTTAATATTTTAGGCTTCCTTCATTTCCTCTTCCGTACGCTCCCATTTGCAAGGTGCCACGGGCATTGACGATAATTTGTTCTTATCGGTTAAAAGTAATCATGGATGTAACTTCGGGTTGGTAGGTTGGTTTGAAAACGTATTTTCAGTGTGGTCAGCCGATTCTGATCGATTATAACACAGTGTTGTGGCCCATCAGCAGAGTCAGGCGAGGCTGGGTCAGAACACCCAGGTCAGTGTTAACTCTTAGCAACCACGTAGATAGGTTTTCTCCATGACAGTCCTTCCCTAACAGGGTCTTACGGTGTTGCGTCCATTGTCACTGTAACTGAGTCCCTTATCCTCTTGTTCACTTTTCTTCCACCTCTTCCACCGTCGGCACCTTCCCCAAGGCGTTAGGTCTTCATATAATGTGTGTGCCTTCATGCTGCCGTGTCTTCTGAAGCATTTCCTAGCCCAACATACATGCAGACCTGTTCTAAAGCCCTTCGAAACTGTGGATTAGTTGAAATGCTAAAGTGCTACAGCTGCGCACACAGCCTAACTTAACACTCTGTCCCTGCAGGTCTGTCGGTTAAAAAGCCGCCTGTTCAACATAAGAGGTAGTTTGAGAAAGTTCCTTTAGGTTTTTTCTTTTTTCTTTTCTTTACCTCTTAATGAAACGCTGAGGAATACATATCAGGAGGCCCAGTGAAGTAATTATGGAAAGTACCACTGGGTAGAGTAATTGGATAATTCCAGAACTAATTGTAAGAAGGGAGAAGTTTTCTTGCTGCGGTTCTCTGAATTATAGTGTCACAACTGCTGTATCAGCAGATTTCGGTTATGCTCAGTCTCTGTGCCATTCCTGTTGGCATCCTAGGATTGTGTATCGATCCTTTGGAATATAAAAGGCACTTGTGCATTGTTGCGTTGCTGCAGTGTGGTTTCAAGCCAACAAAACTCTAGCACGGCAAGGAGGAGAATTTTCCTCCCAGATGTATAATATGATGTGTGTAAAAATCTGTAAACTTAGGAAGGATGTTCCCTACTCTAAATTCTGGATAACGTATTGGCTGACTCATATATACAGAGTTTGGATTTGACTTACAGTAATATACTATTAGAGAGCCAGTTTGTCTAGTGGTTAAGACACCAAGCTAGAAACCAGGAGATTGTGAGTTCTAGTCCCGCCTTAGATTTGAAAGCCATCTGGGTGATGTTGGGCCAATCACCAGGTGACAGTGAGTTCTAGTCCCACCTTAGGCATGAAAGCCAGCTGGGTAACTTCGGCCCAATGCTTCACTCTCAGCCCAACCCACCTCACAGGGTTGTTGTTGTGGGGAAAACAGGAAGAGGAAGGTGTATGATATTTAAGTTAGTTATAAAAATAACAAAATCAGGATAAAAAAAATAGGTAGGGAATCATTCTAATCTTTCCACGAAGAGTTGTTATGTATTTGCTGCTTTGGAGAAAGAAAGAAAGAAAAAACAAAAAACGCTGCACCTTTTGTTTCCTTTCCCGTCCTCCCCTCTGACCCTCCCCCCCTCCCCTCCATCCCGGGCGCAGTTCTACTCTGGGCACCGATCTCCTCACATTCCATATAGGTTATTGCACCTGGTATGGACACACGCACGGCATTTAGCAGGGTACGAGCAGCAGGACGCCCACGAGTTCCTCATTGCTGCCTTGGATGTGCTACATCGACACTGCAAAGGTGAGGCTGGTTCCTCTTGTTAGTTAATGCTCCCTGGCGCGTCTCTGTGGGTTCAGCCTTTGCAGGCGGTCCTCAGCTCAGCCCAACATTTACCTTGCTAAGGGAGACGTTGGTTAAGTGAGTTTTATAGCCCCACTTTACGACTTTTCTCGCCACAGTTGGGAAGTGAATCACTGCAGCTGTTAAGTTTAGTGACACTGTTGTTGTTTGAATCTGCCTTCCCCGTTGACTTTGCTCGTCAGAAGGTCGCAAAAGGGGATCCCGGGACCCCGGGACGCTGCCGCCGTCATAAATGTGAGTCAGTGGCCAAGCATCCGAATGTAAATCACGTGACCATGCGGATGCTGCAGCGGTCGTAAGTGTGAAAAACGGTCATGAGTCCCTTTTTGGGTGACTTCGAATGATCCCTAAGAGAACTGTTGTAAGCCAAGGACTATCTGTCCTTAGCTGTAGGATATCAGAAGGAGGTTTTTCTGCTTTGGTCTTTCTTAAATTGGCCAGAGTCGACCCGTCTCTCTTCTTACTCATTTTCATTGTGGCTTTCTTAACTATCTTCACTCCTAGCTGAAAAAATCCTCGGATTTTGAGTTGTGTTAGATTTTGTAGGTTCCAGCATGAAAAAGGAGGAGTAGATCGGAGTACAGGTAGTCCTCGACTTACAACAGTTCACGTAGTGACCGTCCAATGTTACCACATCACTGAAAAAAGTGACGTATGACCATTTTTTTCCACACTTATGACTGTTGCAGCACACACACACCCATGATCACGTGATCAAAATTCTGCCAGTTGGCAACTAAGTCACATTTATGACGGTTGCAGTGTCCCGGGGTCACGTGGTCCCCTTTTGCAACCTTCTGACAAGCAATGAGGAAGCCAGGTTCACTTAACAACTGTGTTGTTAAAAAGTTTGTAAAATGGGGCAAAACTCACTGAACAACTGTCTTGCTTAGCAACACAAATTTTAGGCTCAATTGTGGTCGTGTGTTGAGGACTACCTGTACGACACTTGTAACTCCCAAGTAAACCTCTTCGAATGTCCTAAATGTGAACAGGTTTACCATGGCGTAAACTCCTCTGAACTAGCATTATCCCCTCCCAGAAGCAACTGCTCAATCCCTGGGAATTCCTTTTCAGCCCAATTACCTTTTTTTTTTGGCTGTTGCTGCTGTGTTGCATATTGACAGGTGCAAGGAGGTGGTAATTTCATTTTGCCAGATGTCACAGGAAGCCCCGTGAGTTTGTCATACCTCCCTGTGTTGCTGTGAACAAGCTTACAGAACAGTCTTTAGAGACCCCCCCTCCTCATTGAGCCTAATTGACTTGGGTAATTGAAGAGGGAGCAGCCTTACTCTCCTGTGGGTGCAAATGATGGTCTATTAAGACTATCCAGCAGGGAGGTTACCTGCAGCCCAGTGAAAATGCGAAGAAGCCATTTGCTAGTTTTTGTGAGCAGATGACAAAAATAAAAGGAAGAAACGCCTTTTACAGGCAAGGGTTAAACCTTTGTCCTTTTTAAAAAAACGATTCTTTGTTTTCCTTTAGGTAGTATCTTTCTCCAAAAATGACACAGCAGTGTAACTTTTCATGACTTCATAAAAGGAACAGGAGACTGTTGTGTTTTTTTGGTCAGTAGTGATTTAATAATGTATCTTTTACTTGGCCAGAAAGTTTAAATCCCAGTTGTTAGACAGTTGCTCTAAATAAGGTGGTGCCATATTTAATCTCAAAACATCAAGTCAGACTCATGCCATGTTGACATTGGCAAGATTTTAGGTTACTTTCATTCATCTCCCTGGGATTTGTTGGTGGTCACGTGTTCTCCTAAGTCACGGTTAAGAAAATTCCCATGAAGTATAGAATAAACATTTTTAAAAATATATTAATTTAGTCAATCTTTTCAGTCACTTTGGAATAGCTACGTTGTGTGTCAAAATTATGAAATGCTCAACATTTGTGAATGCTGCCTTTCCTACCTTACTTGACAGGTAGTGATTTTGCTAGATAGTGTGAATAATGACATGTGTACTTTTCTTAACAGCAAGAATCATTTTTACTTGGAAAGACTTACATGTATTACTCAACCCCTCGAAATGCAGTTAAATCATCATTGCTGCTTACTGCCATAGCAGGGCTACCTCTTCTGGAAGGTGTCCTTGGGGCAGAGCAAAACCAGCCAATTTTCCACTTAATAATAATATATTACGATCCCTATGACACAAAGTTTCTCATACCTAATTTTGGATCAAGTTCTCTACTTTCTTGGTTCGGTCAACCGAGCACAACTCGAAGCCATAAAATAGAAGTAGCGTTTTTCATAGCTGTCATTCCTGATGCACTTCCTTACTCTTGGAACATTATTTGTGTAGATATACCACAAAAAGTAAGTCTTAGGTCTACAGGCAGTCCCCAACTTATGACCGCAATGGGGACCAGAATTTCCATTGCTAAGCAAGGCAGTCGTTAAATGAGCCACACCCAATTTTATGACCTTTCTTGCTACAGTTTTAAGTGAAACACTACAGTTGTTAAGTTAGTAGCACAGATGTTAAGTGACTCTGACTTCCCCGTTGTCTTTGCTTGTCAGAGGGTCACAAAAGCTGACCAGATGACCCCAGGACCCTGCAATTGTTATAAATACATGCCACTTGCCAAGTGCCCAAATTTTGATATTGTGAACAGTGGTTGTTCAGAAACAGTCATAAGTCCCTTTTTTCAGTATCATTGAGGACCCAGATTGTTGGGGGCCAAGGAGTGGTGCGGTGGCCTAGAGGTGAAGCTCTCGCCTCACAATCTGGAGGCTGTGAATTCGATCCTAGGTAGAGGCAGATATTTCTCTCTCTTGGCACACTGAGAATTTATCTGCTGAACAGAATTCTGCATTGGCGACAGGAAGGGCATCCGGCCATTAAAACACTCTGCTAGCTCCCTTCAGTTGCCCAGACTCCACCCTGCAAGGGATTATGGGGTCGTTAAAAGAAGATGATTGTTGGGGACAAAATGCTGACTCTGTAAACAGCTTAGAGAGGGCTGTAAAGCGGCATATAAGTCTAAGGGCTATTGCTGTTGTAACTTTGCACGGTCACTAAACAAATGATTGTAAATCAAGGATTACCTGTATGCCTGGCATATAAAGAGCGTAGTTCTCTGCACGGCTGCAGGCAAATACTCAGAAGGCTTGAAAACAAAGTCTGCTTAATTTCCTTTTCTTCAGGTGACGATAATGGGAAGAAAGCCAGCAATCCCAACCACTGTAACTGTATCATAGACCAAATCTTCACAGGTGGACTGCAGTCTGATGTCACTTGTCAGGTCTGCCAGTGAGTATGATGGGCAAGTCTTTTAAAAATGGGCAACCCCTTGAGAATAAAATGGCCATCTCTTCCTGTTGTATATAGAGAGCGAGCCCAGGCAGGAAACTTAAGTGAGAACCTGAATGAAATAAAGGAAAGATAAATTGTGTAATAACTAACCTACTGCTCTTAAACCTGCTTGCATTAAGGCAACCTTTTTTTTTTTCCCCCTGGTGAAATCGTGATGGCAATCTTTTTCAGCCATATGTAAATAAGAGCCGAGGTGGCACAGTGGTTAGAGTGCAGTACTGCAGGCTACTTCAGCTGACTGCTAGCTGCAGTTCGGCGGTTCAAATCTCACCAGCTCAAGGTTGACTCAGCCTTCCATCCTTCCGAGGTGGGTAAAATGAGGACCCAGATTGTTGGGGGCAATATGCTGACTCTGTGAACCGCTTAGAGAGGGCTATAAAGCACTGTAAAGCGGTATATAAGTCTAAGGGCTATTGCTATTGCTATAAACATCACCAGGAGTTTAAAATCAGCCTTGGCTTGATTATAAAGCAAGTGGGCAGCCAATGTGCTTTTTTTTAAAGGAAGATCTGAGCTGCCGGAACTTAAAATAATTTTGTTAAATTATACAGACTTTTCATTAACTCCTCTTGCTGGTTTATATCTGATGGCTGATACTTTGTCCGCTCCCTAACATCCTGCTCTTGTTCCATATTCTTAAGGTCCCCATTAAAGAAATTTAAAATGTTCTTTGTTGGAAATCTGTTTTGTGAGCACCCCCTAGAGGTGAAGTGCCAATTTTTCTTCCACTTCTGCACATTCATTTTGGACGTGGATGTTTTTCCTCTCAGTGAACCTACTATTTTGTAAAGTAATATCACACCATTTTCTGGATCTCTTGATTTGCAGGGATACCCCCTTAATATTTATTCTCTTTGTCCTCTCAATTTTAACAGGTAAAATGATTGTTACTGATAGAAGATAATACTTGTAACACAGGGTTGACCTATGGGGTCCTTGGTGCTCTCTGAGCTTGGTGGTTTTCTTGCAGATGTTTCATGACCCAACTAGGTAACTTCATCAATGCTAGAAGGAAGGGGGGGGGGCAAAAGAGGAGAAGACTGTGGGGTCCTTGGTTTTGGTTGTTTTCTTGCAGACATTTTATTACCCAACTAGATAACCTCATCAGTGCTAAAAGGGAGTAGGCTTTCATCATCATTGCATGGTTGATGTTACTTAGTTGGGTAATGAAACATCTGCAAGAAAACAACCAAACTCAGAGAGCACCAAGGACCCCACAGTTGTCCTCCTCCTCCTCCTCCTCCTTTCTCCACTCTGAAAACCTCACTACCTTCTAGCGCTGAAGTTGTTACCTAGTTGGGTAATGAATCGTCCACAAGCAAACACTAAGCTCAGAGAGTACCAAGGACCCCACAATCACTTCTGTCCAAACTATCGCTTTTCATGATCCTGTGGCTGAACTCTTTTTTTTTTTTCTCTCTCCCTAGCGGTGTGTCCACAACGATAGACCCCTTCTGGGACATCAGTCTGGACTTGCCTGGTTCCTCCACCCCGTTTTGGCCTCTGAGTCCAGGCAGCGATGGCAGTGTGGTGAACGGAGAGAGCCACGTGTCAGGAACCACCACCCTCACAGACTGCTTGCGAAGGTACAGGCTGGCAGACTGACTTTAGAAAGGAGCAATCTTACCTTCCCTCCTCCTGTCTGCAGATGAGCAATTGGCAGGCAGATGGCCCAGGAGCAAAAAAAACATAAAACACACCACCACCACGTCTGCAATTATTTCTGCTGAATCATCGTGCAAGCAACTCAATTCCCTTGTAGGAAAAGAGGCCAGGACAAAAATTAAGCATGTAGCATAAACTTGATAGAAGCTGGTAGGTAACCAAGTCAAACAACCCCCTTAGTTTAGCTTTCCCCATGATAAATTTCAGCACTGTGTATCCTTGATTATGTTAGACAGTAGACGGTATTGCTTCATATGTTGTAAAGCAAGGCAAGCTCAGGATAAACATAAACACCTTTGATCTCTCATCTTACAGGCATTTTAAATAAAACGTTGTTGAACTATGGCCTACATATGCGGTATCTCTGTAGATCGTAGGTACAGGTTCGCAATCCTTGTTTTCCTTAATTCTGGATAGTCTGCCTCTTACCTATCCCTCCCTTGCTCAGTGAACAGAAGTGGAGTCTCTTAGAGGTAAGGAAGAGAAATCCAACATAAAAGAGGAATTGCCAAGCGAAGCAGCCAGCCAAAATGGTAAAGCAGGAAACCTCCATTGTGTCATCAATTTTTGGACCCTGTTGGTTGGCCTTATGAAGAAGAAATTCTACTAGTCTTTTAACAGAATGTTCTGCTAAAATATGATGTGGAATGCATCTTAGTACTGAATTCAAGAAAGATCAACAGATGAGCAATGTCCAGCAGGTTTCATCCTTCTTTCAAAACACAGTAAGCAGACTATTCTTCCGTTCCACCTGATGCAACTGTCACTTCACAAAAGATCTGAGAGGTTATAGAATTATCACACAACCACCTCTCCTTCAGGAAGATTGAAAAAAAAATTGCTGGAGAATTTGTACAACAGTATACAGAAATCCATATGAAGAAGACTGCACAGACTTTCTTGTCTCCAAATGGATAACAGGCCAGTCGAGATAGAGGGGCCTCAATGAATTTACACCCAATTTCCTTGCAAGAATGGGCGATGTTTTCATGTCCCTGTCTGGGCTTTCCTCTGTGTAATTATCCATAGTCTCAGTTGAATATTGAAAATATTTCCACAGTTTTTAACTGTTTACCTGTTCACTGTTTAATTGTTTGCCACCTGTTTACCTGCTTTGAGGTCAGTTAAATGGAGATATTCATGGGGATATCTTTCTTTACTCACTGAATCACCGCACTGTAATTAGGACATCGAGACTAAATTGTTTAGGATTATAGATTGGTTCCTCCCCCTAAGATTCTTCCATTTTCTTGGAATCTGGCAAGCACCTTCAGAACAATGCTAACCAGATCCATTCAGCTATCACTATTATAATAATTAATAGCAATAGCACTTAGACTTATATACCGCTTCATAGTGCTTTACAGCCCTCTCTAAGCGGTTTACAGAGTCAGCATATTGCCCCCAACAATCTGGGTCCTCATTTTACCGACCTCAGAAGGATGGAAGGCTGAGTCAACCTTGAGCCTGGTGAGATTCGATCTGCCAAACTGCTGGCAGCCGGTGATCAGCAGAAGTAGCCTGCAGTACTGCACTCTAACCACTGCGCCACCGCGGCTCCTTAAGGTCATAGGAACAGCCCTACTGGATCAAACTTCCATCTAATCCCATAACTGTCCAATGGTACATATGTTGGTGGCCACTCTAAACAAATTCTGGAGTTCACCTTTAAACCTTCTCCTTTAACATGGAAGTACTGTACAGTAACAAGGCCAATAGAGCTATGCTTTTGTCTTATTTCTTCATACTTTATAGGATTTATTTGTTACCTTAACACCAAAGCCAATAATACATCGTCTTGCTTTCTAAGTAATTCTGCTGCATTCATCAAGCAGGAAATTTCAGAAGAGGTTAATCTCACATTCCAAGTTAGTTTTGGCCCTCCAGAGATTTTAGGAGGCCGTTTCTTTCAAGTCAAAAGTAGATGATGGCTAATCTGGAGCTGTTGTAGCTTTAGGCAAGATTGGAAGAGAAATGATGCAAATATGAAAACCTTGAGACTTCTGGATTCCAACTGTCTTTAGCTGTAACCACTACAGTCAGCAGCCGCAGTTGCTAAAAGATATAATTCATTTAGAAGTTCCATACCATTTCTATAGAGACTTGAGGATTAGTTCTGTGTAGTGTGTGGCTCTCAAATGGTTAGTTTGGCATGGATGTTCCATGCAATTTATTGTATGTAGAAGGCCTGTTACCAAGTGATCCTGATGGATGGAGGACACTCATTTGTGTGGAAGAAGGTTTAGTGTTGGTCTTACGTACTGCCCCAGTACAGAATTCAGATTTACTGTTTCAATAAAAGAGGTCTTGATCCAAGCATTGCCTCAACAATTCCAAGGTTTGCATATTCCTTTTTTAACCAGTTGATCTCTTTGAGTCTGGAAGGTAAGGATGGCAATTATAAAAACATGCATTTAGATTTCACCCAAGATAATTTCCAGATTTGGGAAGGTATGTTGTATTTTGGCTATGTGAAAAAACTTTTAATCTGTCCTCAAAAATGCCACAATTGTGTATGTTTAAGCACATGCAAAACACTGGCCTATTGACCTAATCAAAGCTTAAAATCCCCCCCCCCCCGGTCTGTGGTGATCTCTTCATATTAGCCATTTTGTGATAGATTGGCCACTGAGCCAAATTTATTTTTATTGTCATATTTTTCAGGTAAGCTTGGCTTTAAGAACATAAACAAACATTGTGGGAAATGTCTTAAGGAACATTTTAAGATCAGTTTGTATAGTTTACGTATAATTTGTGGGTTTTTTTAAAAGAAAATTAAATCAAGAAACATAATAGCAAAGGATTTGAAATGAATAAAAACTCCGATTAAGCTAGTATTTTAAATGTAAAACTTGTAGAAGATTGTAGGTAAAAGATACTAAATGGAAATTTAAAGTGAAATAGTTACTTGTTCTGGTTATCCATTCTGTTTTAAACATATTTTTTTCAGGTTTACAAGGCCAGAACATCTAGGAAGCAGTGCCAAAATCAAATGTAGTGGTTGCCACAGCTACCAAGAATCTACCAAACAGCTCACTATGAAGAAGCTACCCATTGTGGCTTGTTTTCATCTCAAAGTGAGTTGCTAAATGATGATTCCTGAAAGCGGATCTTCCTCCATGGAATTGGTTGACTTTCTTTATTTTGTGGATTTTATCTTAAATCTCACAGGTAGACTGAATCTCAGTTTTGAACTGAGCGTGTACACTTAAGAAATGGGAACATACCTTGTGACTGTTGGATAATATATTTCTAGATTGATTAGATACCCAGAGTTTAACATTTTGCAGTTTCTGTCCCAAAGGTGCTTTTTCCAAAAAGCAACTGGACTTCCTTGGTTTTTTTTCTTTGAAAACGTTTTGCTTCCAATCCAAGAAGCTTCTTTAGTTCTGAAGAAAATTCTTGGTTGAGAAGCAAAAGGTTTTCAAAGAAAAAAAAACCCAAGAAAGTCCAGTTGCCTTTTGGAAAAAGCGCCTTTGGTTCAGTCATGACCTGGATGATTGAGAATTTCCATAGACATTGCAGATCCAACTGTCTGCTGTTATGTGATCCGTAAAGCCATATGTTGCTTGCCGAACTTAAAACTTTTAGCCTTGATTCCATAACTGTCCAGAAGAATCGAATTAGAGAATACTAGAGTAGTTTAGAGGAAGTGGGTTCTTTTGCAGTGGTCTTTGCTATTAAATTATTTGCCCTCCTCCAGTTGTGTAACTGGTGCAACAACCTATCTGACCCATGTAATTTGATGCTCATGAGGATATCTGTTCAATTGAGGCATACTTTCAAATGCCTGCCATTACATGTTTCCAAAACATTCTAACTATAACTACGATAGAGCTTCAACAGGCATTTAAAAGGTTTTGTCAGGGTTACCAACCAGTGGTCGCTGAAGATTAATATTTTATGAAACTTACAGAGTTGAGATGCTAATAATAAAGGAGAATATTTGTAGCTCAGGGTTGACATGAGGGGTCCTTGGTGCTCTCCTGGCACTCTTGACAAATCAGTCATCAATAGACACTAACAAGGTCTGTAGACTATGCAAAAGGGACTATCAACCCAACCCAAAAAAGAACAGAAAGACCCAGCCCCTCTCCACCAGCAATCGGCACCCAGATCAGGATAGATGAACTCCAAGGTTAACTTCAGACCAACAACCAAGTAAACAATACCCCAATCAAGAAACTGCCAAAGAGCCAACAGTAAAAAGAAACCTCTTAAGACCCCCCCCCCACACACACACACACACCAACACTGACAGGCCAAGCCACCACAATATAAACTGACAACAAACTTCACTTCTTACTAGCACTGATGATATTACCTAGTTTGGGAAATGAAACGTCTGCAAGAAAACAAGCTCAGAGAGCACCAAGGATCCCTCAGAGTTGAGTTGCTTTTGATGATCATCATATTCCACAGCAGAGAAACACAAATAGCCATATCTAGTATATCCAAATGTCTAGATTTCATAAAAGTGAACACAGAGAAGGATATTTTGGAAACAGGCAGCATTTGTATTGAATGTCAAAGGATGATCTCTTGCCATGAATCACCCTGTCCTCCTGTCTGTTCAGAATTAAGATTTTAATATTTAATGCCTCAAAACAGCGCTCAAATGCCAGCGAACTAATATTGCTAAATTCCGGCAGCTGAAGTAATGGATAGGGGGCTGTACGTTATTTATAGCCGAACTGTTATCAGAGTCATGATGAAGAGCTGTGTCTTCTGACAATGTTAATAATGTAATATGGCAAACAAAAAAAAAATGTGAAAGGCTATCTCGTCTGTGTAATTTCTTTTCTCGTGCTCGGAAAATAGCCTGGTCTGTTGCTAGGGAATTGTTCTGCTTCTGAAATTGGAGTACAATTACCTACAAAGGTAAATAGGACAGGAGTTTTTTTTAGAAATTTGGAGAAACGCTGCCTTTTGGAAGAAGAGTTCATTAATCTTTCTGCCCCCTGTTCACATCCGCTTATAGCATTTTATTCAGATGATGATAAAGTACGGAGCTTATCACATTTCCCATTGTCTCTGAAATTAATCTTTTCCAACCACTTGTGTCTTGGCAGCATGAGATACCTAGAATATTATTTGTCTTGCTTTTTAAATCACAGCATACCTCAGTGCTAGCTTTGTACAAAGAAGGTTTCAGGCTGAATCTACTCCTAAAAATCCTAGAATACCCCAAGAATGATAAAGAATTGTTTTTAAAACATTTTTTTCTCCCTTTCTGGTACATTCTGATCTCTCTTTTGTTCCAAAAAGAAGAAACAATAGGCAACCATACAAACTGTATAAAAGACACTCACTTCTGACACACTGTTGTATTCATATACAGGTAGTCCTTGACTTGCGACCATTCATTTAGTGACCATTTGAAGTTACAACGGCACTGAAAAAAGTGGCTTAGGACCATTTTTCACACTTACAGCCGTTGCGGCATCTCCATGGTCACATGATCAAAATTTGGTCAGTTTGGAAACTTGACTCGTATTTATGACGGTTGCAGTGTCCCGGGGTCACACGATCACCTATTTCACCCTTCTAACAAGCAATGTCAATGGGGGAAGCCAGATTCACTTAACGACTGTGTTACTAACTTAACCACTGCAGCGATTCACTTAACAACTGTGGCAAGAAAGGTCGTAAAATGGGGCACAGCTCGCTTAACAACTGTCTTGCTTACCAGTTGAGCAGTTTGGGCTCAATTATGGTTGTACCTCAAGGACTATCTGTAGTTGTTTTTCTACACCCGAGCTAACTAACTTTCATTATCTAACAAAATGAAATTCAATGGTGAAAAAAGTAAGGTTCTACATTTAGGCAAGAAAAACAAAATGCACAGGTACAGTATATGTGGTACCTTGCTCAACAGTAGTAATTGTGAGAGGGATCTTGGAGTCCTAGTAGATAATCATTTAAATAGGAGCCAGCAGTGTGCAGCAGCTGCTAGAAAAGCCAACACAGTTCTAGGCTGCATTAACAGAGGGATAGAATCAAGATCACGTGAAGTGTTAATACCACTTTATAATGCCTTGGTAAGGCCACACTTGGAATACTGCATTCACTTTTGGTCACCACAATGTAAAAAGGATGTTGAGACTCTAGAAAGAGTGCAGAGAAGAGCAACAAAGATGATTAGGGGACTGGAGGCTAAAAAATATAAAGAACAGTTGCTGGAACTGGGTATGTCTAGTCTGATGAAAAGAAGGACCAGGTGGACATGATAGCAGGGTTCTAATATTTGAGGGGCTGCCACAAAAAAGAGGGGGTCAACCTGTTCTCCAAAGCACCTGAGGGCAGGACAAGAAGCAATGGTTGGAAACTAATCAAGGAGAGAAACAACTTAGAACTAAGGAGAAATTTCCTGACAGTTAAAACAATTAATCAGTGGAACAGCTTGCCTCCAGAAGTTGTGAATGCTCCAACACTGGAAGTTTTTGAGAAGAGATTAGATAACCATTTGTCTGAAGTGGTGTAGGGTTTCCTGCCTAAGCAGGGGGTTGGACTAGAAGACCTCCGAGGTCCCTTCCAACTCTGTTATTCTATTCTGTTCATTCTATTCTAACTGATGAGATGCTGTTACATTAAGGAAGTTAAAAATCTGATCTTCTACCCATTTTTTTTAAATCTAGCGGTTTGAACACTCAGCCAAACTGAGACGGAAGATCACTACGTATGTCTCCTTTCCACTAGAGCTGGACATGACGCCTTTCATGGCCTCTAGGTATGCATTGGAAACCTCTTCTGGCGAGAAACCCTCCATGTCTTAGGCAGTATTTAAAGGGCAGAGAAATTGTCTAGTTCAACTTGTAGGTGGGGACTATAATTGGATGTTCTTTTCAGTGGTTCCGCTGGCATGGATTTCACAATTGAAATTAAGCAGGAGTATCTTTAGTGAAAAGAGAGTGATTCCACCTTCCTCCCTCTAAGGTGCATAGAGCCATGTTGGCGCAGTGGTGAGAATGCAGTATTGCAGGCTAATTCACTGCTCACTGCCAGGAGTTCGATCCTGACCGGCTCCAGGTTGACTCAGCCTTCCATTCTTCTGAGGTCGGTAAAATGAGAAGCCAGATTGTTGGGGGCAATAGGCTGACTCTGTAAACTGCTTAGAGAGGGCTGTAAAGCTGTATATAAGTCTAAGCGCTATTGTTATTATAGTTCCTTTAATTGTTTTATATGTATACTTGCTTTTCATTTAGCTAATCAATTTCCTTTGATTTGATTGTTATGCCAAGAAGAAAAATGGCAAGTTTATTGCCTGACTGATCACTGATACAAAACAAGTACAAAAACTTTTGGCTGTGATAATAAAGGCAGGAAATTTTTTCCTTAAACAGTCAGTCAAAAGTTCTCCAGAATTCTTCAGCCAGCATGACCTTTGTCCCAGGAAATGCTGAGATTTGAAATTGACCTTCCAAGAAGGTGTCCAGGTTGGAAAAATTGCAATGGGGGAGGGGGGGACCTTTGAAGATACGTTTAGGGAGCAGTAAATTTATCTTTCTCCTCTTTGGAGAAAGACGACTTCTAGAAAAGTTCCAAGTATCATGGCATATAGAGCAGGGGTGTCAAACTCGCGGGCTGCGGGCTGGATGCGTCACATGCTGGCCCCGCCCCCGCCCGGTTTAGCGAAGGGGAAAAAAGTCCCGATACATCATGTAACACCGCTGTGACGCCGCGAGTTTGACACCCCTGATATAGAGCATTCGGAATTCACCCTGTCAATAGCCTTAAACGCTGAAACTAGTAATTTAAATCTCCTGCTTTGTGGCTTTGGTGTTTTGCTGGTTTTCTTCATGCCAAGGGTAAGTTATGTCAGTGTTGTCTCTTTACTTAAACACTTGTTTCTCCTCTTCAGGAAATGTCGAGAAAATAAGGAGATCGCTTCAGATTTTAAATGTCTGTTAACTAAAGGGTGACATGATAACCCGCTGTCTTTTTAAATGACACTGAACATGGTGTTTTTTGTTTGTTTGTTTGTTTTTATTGTAGTAAAGAGAGCAGAATGAATGGGCAGTACCAGCAACCAGCAGATAGTCTAAACAGTGATAATAAGTAGGTGGCTTTGTCTTCTGTGCTTCTTGGTCTCAGATACGTCCCTTAAAACAGCATAAAAAGCTGCCTTGCAGAGTTCAGTAAACCTGTTTTTTTTTTAGCACTTTGTGTTCTAAACTAGCTCTGGAAAAAAATTGCCCAGGAACAAAATGCTGTTTCTTCAAACAGTGACTTTTCCATTCCACTTCTTTCCACCGTCCCCCCAGCCTTCCTTCCATCTATTCTAAAGACTTCCTACTCCACAAATTTTACCTACTCATTTGTCCAATTGAAATAGACACTGGTCTAGTAAAGCCCACCCAGACTCTGTAGAGAGGGTGGCACACAAATACGTGCGATAAATAAATTCTTAACACACCTGACGTTTTGACAGCTTGGATTGGCATTGATAGTAATATGTATAAACACTGTTGATGTTTTTCAGAAATACTAGATAATATAGATAGTCCTCTACTTACATCAGTTCATTTAGGGACCGTTTGAAGCTACAGCAGCACTGAAAAAAGTGACTTGCAACCACTTTTCAAACTTACGACCGTTGCAGCGTTCCTATAGTTACACGGTCAAAATTTCAGATGCTTGGCAACTGATTCATATTTATGACAGTTGCAGTGTCCTGGGGGTCATATCTCTTGTGATCTTCTGGCAAGTAAAGTCCATGGGGAAGCCAGATTCACTTAATCACCGTGTGACTAACTTCTGCAGTGATTCACAACTGCGGCAAGAGAGGTTGTAAAATGGGGCAAAATTCACTTAACAGCAGATATTTTGGGGCTCAATTGTGGTCGTACATTGAGGATAACATGTAGTATGTGGAATGTGGCCACCTTGGATGGCACAGCTTACATACAAGTACATATTAGCAAAATGTTGATTATTGAAGGGGCTAAAGGTTCTATGTTGTAAAAAATCAAGCTGTTTTCTATTTGCTTGTTCATTCCGACAGGTATTCCTTGTTTGCAGTAGTTAACCATCAAGGAACCCTGGAGAGCGGGCATTATACCAGCTTTATTCGGCAACACAGAGACCAATGGTTCAAATGTGATGATGCCATAATTACCAAGGCTAGCATTAAAGACGTACTAGACAGTGAAGGGTATGTCAAACTCCCCTTAACACAAAATGCCAGTTTTGCTCCCTACTGTGTCATTGAAATAGAAAAGAGGAGTAAAATTAGAGGGAACGTGTGAAAATAAAATTTTACCTTGATCTGGAGCAAGGGTGTCAAACTCGATTTCATTGAGGGCCGCATCAGGGTTGTGTTTGACCTCGGGGGGCCAGGTTGCACGTGGCCAGGGTGGGCGTGGCCAGCTCGACATCACTCGTGTCGGGGACGCCTGTGGTGGCCCCAGCGCTCTGCCAGGGAAAACGGGCTCCCAAGCTCCGTTTTCAGCTGCGACGGCCTCCTGCAACCCTCTGCCAGCGAAAATGGAGCTTGCCAAGCTCTGTTTTTGCTGGCAGAGGCACTGCAGGCTGGCCCTTCGTTGTTTCCAGGGCGTCCCCGTGGGCCAGATCTAAGCACCCCACGGGCCGGATCCGGCCCCCGGGCCTTGAGTTTGATACCCCTGATCTGGAGGATTATCTCAAAGCCAGTGATGATAATACATTTTTTTAAAAATGACCTATGTTTTTGGAGTGGCCTCAAAGAGAGGAATGGCACCTTACTCTAAACCAACATTTTTCAACTTTGGCCACTTTAAGATGTGCGGACTTCAACTCCCAGGACTCCCTAGCCAGCATATTTTATATTCCCATAATCCCATAGCTGGCTGGGGAATCCTGGGAGTTGAAGTCCGCACATCTTAAAGTGGCCA
This sequence comes from Thermophis baileyi, assembly GCA_003457575.1. Classification (NCBI taxonomy): domain Eukaryota; kingdom Metazoa; phylum Chordata; class Lepidosauria; order Squamata; family Dipsadidae; genus Thermophis; species Thermophis baileyi. Next base: position 479,962 of record QLTV01003104.1, on the reverse strand, counting down.
AAGTTGAAAAATGCTGCTCTAAACAAGCGTTAACACCATTACACTCAGATTGTGCTTTGAAAAGCTCAGTTCTGCAGCCTGCATAAATTATGCAAATGAACTCTTTTCTTTTGGCCTGACTCACCAGTTTTTGCTGCTTTTCTGGTTTCCCAAGGATGGGAGGGAGGGATGCAAAAATGTTATTCCACTTTCTCCTTTTGCTTCTGGGATTTTCACCGGGATTTTGTATTACCGTATTAGGAAAGGAAATTTGTTGTTGTTGGTTTTTGTTTCACAAAATGGGAGAGTCTGTGAAAGCTGATTTCCCTACTTGGGTTACCTTTGTGCAGAATAGGGTGATATGCGTAGCACAGTGTCAAGGTGCCTGAGATACAAACCTTATATTCATAGTAAATCCTTATATTCCTTCCATGGTTGCATAGGTAGTCCTTGACTTACAACCATTTGTTTAGTGGCTGTTCAAAGTTACCGCGGCACTGATAAAAGTGACTTTTGATCGTTTTTCACACTTATGACCATTGCAGCATCCCCATGGTCAGGTGATCAGTATTTGGACGCTTGGCAAGTGCTTCATATTTATGACGGTTGCAGTGTCCTGGGTCATGTGATCCCCATTTGTAACCTTCTGATGAGCAAAGTCAATGGGGAAGCCAGGTTCACTTAACATCCATGTTACTAACTTAACAGCTGCAGCGATTCACTTAACAACTGTGGCAAGAAAGGTCATAAAACGGGCCAAAACTCACCTAACAACTGTCTCGCTTAGCAATGGAAATTTTGGGCTAAATTGTGGTCATAAGTCAAGGACTACCTGTATTGCCAAGGAATGTCTATATACGTAGGTCATTTTTTTCCACCAATATTTTCTTCCTTTCTCTGATGTTCTCTGCTACAAGGAGGATGGGAGACCATCTCCCCCTCCCCTTCCTGAATGAAAGGGAAAGGACTGTTGGAATGGAATGTGTGGACTGTTGCCCACAAAATGTTGTCATCATATGACTAACATTTCAGGCCTCTTAGAATTCATTCATTGTTAGAATGTGTGTTCTGAGCTTCTCTTGGGGAAGGCAGCTTTATTCTTCGGCCCTCCTTCCTAAAAGTGAACCTTTGGAGTCCCGTGTCTTAATTCAGGGCTTCTTTTCTTTTCTTTTCTTTTCTTTTCTTTTCTTTTCTTTTCTTTTCTTTTCTTTTCTTCTTTTCTCTTCTCTTCCCTCTCCTCTCCTCTCCTCTCCCTTTCCTCTCCCTTTCCTCTCCCTTTCCTCTCCTCTCCTCTCCTCTCCTCTCCTCTCCTCTCCTCTCCTATTTGGGGACATTTGGGAATTGCTCAGGCAGACCAGCAAACTTCTAAAACTGAAGGCAACTGAACTTTCTTGGTTTTTCTTTTGAAGATGTTTCGCTTCTCTTCCAAGAAGCTTCTTCAGCTCTGACTTGGATGGTGGGGAATGGAAGGATTTATATTCCTTGCAGACAGCTGGTCATTTGCATCCTTTCAGAGGGTCGTTGAGGCCACTTGGAGGTTTATCTGTGTCCTCAGGGTCACTCGAGTGGTGCTCCTGGTTCCTGTAGTCTGCAATTTTTTTCCTCAGGGAATCCATTCCTACTCCCACCCCATTCAAAGGGTGTTCATCCCAAATTGTATAGCTAAAAGTCTGTAGAGATTCTCAGTCATCCAGGTCAGAAAGTCCAGTTGCCTCTTGAAAAAGCACCTTTGGGACAACCATGACCTGGAGGACTGAGAATCCCTACAGACTTCTAAAACTGAAGCTCCTGGAAGCCCCCTTTCTACTCAAGCCACCCTGCTGAGGATCCCAATGTTGGCAGAATCTCTCCATTTTTGCCGCTTTGAGTTTGTTCTTTAGGTGTGGGATTCGGCCTCAATCCTGTGCCGCTGTCAAGCCCTCAGCAGCCCAGCCATATCCTCTGATGAGTCACTGGCCTTGAATTATTTAGACTCTCACCACATGAACCGGGAACAAAAACCCTTCCCTGAAACCATCCCTCCCTTATTAAAAAAATAAATAAATCCAAATCCTTTCTGCTTTTAACAGGGCTACGCGGGGGGGGGGCAGAAAGTATGCGGAGAGACCCACATCGACCTAGCTCTTACAACCCACCTTTCTTCTCCCTACTCCGCAGATACTTGCTGTTCTATCACAAACAGTTCCTGGAGTACGAGTAACCCTGCTCAGCAGCCGACGTGACAAGGAAAGGAAAGGAAGCGAAAGGAGTGGTAGACTTCCGATAAAACACACAACACTACCTGAAATGAAAAAAAACGACACCCATTCGACACCTGGCCCCGAGCTGCGACAGGACCTGCTTGCCAGTTGGCTCACCGCCTAGAGGAGTTTAAATAAATAAATAAAAATAAATGAATTCTCTTCCTCGGGTTTGCGGTCCTGCAAGGACAGAAGGAGGGGGAAACCTAACCAGAGGCTGCCGTCAGTGACTTTGAGCGAAGAAATAGAATAGCGCGAAGGTTGCCCTCGACGGGGACATAGAGGGGAGCCGAGGAGTCCCGCCGTTCCTCCGAGACGTGCGCGGGAAGGCCGGGGGTGTGTGTGTACGTGCTCTCATCTTCTCCATCAAGCATCTTCTCCATTGGTGCTTCAGCTCCAACTGACCAATCATACGACAGTTAATTAAAAACAAAAATACCCCGAGCCCCGTTTTTTCTTTTTTCTTTTTTCTTTTTCTTTTTTTATCATCATCGCCCATAGGTCTGAAAGCAGTCAAAATGGAGGAGAGTTGGGGACGCCGCGACGAGATGGACTTTGCGAGTACCTTTTTATTTGTGAATTTTAGTTATTAAATAAATACAGTATGAAATGATTAGGCTGTTTTGTTTTTCGGAAAAGCCATTAACCAGAGGCCAGATTGACGGGACCGGCGTGGTGGTGAAGGCACCAAAACCTGCCTCTTTTAAGTCACAGGTAACTTTTGGGGGGGGGGCGGGACTCTTCTTTTTGGAACAGGCTAGGTTTCTGTTTGAGCTCCTCCCCTTCCACCCTTTTTTTGTTTTCTATACATTGCTATTTTATTAATTTCTCGCCCCCACCCCTTCACACGTGTACTTTTGTTCATCGTTTTCCGCCCGTAAGAATGAAATTGCAACCATCAGTAAAATGAATGAATTGGCATGTTTATACTGTAAAAAAAAAAAAAAAGTGGTCTTGATTATTTATTGTGGTTGGGGGACCGGGTGGGTGGTTTGGATGTAAATAAGGCTGATCTCTTGGGGCAGGGGGGGTGTTGGGAGGCGATTGTTTTCCCATCTTCCCTTTCCAAAGAAATATTGCCCTCGTGAGACCCTTGGCATTGAAAAAGGTGCCATCTGCCACTTCTGAGGACTGGGTGCTGTTTTTTGAAATTAGTCTCAACTACTGGACTCTTTTTCCTAAGCAAAAGACTTCCTACCAACTCTGCTTTTATTGGCCTCTTAGTTCTCTCTTTCTCTCCCATCCATCCCTCCCTCTCTCTCTCTCTCTCTCTCGCTCCCTCTCTCTCTCCTCTGTCTCTCTCTGCTCTCTCTCTCTTTCTCTCTTTCCCCCCCTCCCTCTCCTCTCTCCTCCCTCTCTCTCTCCTCTCTCTCTCTCTCTCTCTCTCCCTCTCTCTCCCCCCCCAAAGCCTTCTGGCTTTGTCCTTTCTTCCTGGAAACTGGGAGCATGTTTGCTTTTGTTTGTTTGTTTTGTCAGAAATGCATTTATTTTCTCCCTTTCTCTACCCCGCCCCCCTGTCTAGACACCGCCAAAGCCCATATGGGCTGTATATTTTATCAAGAGGCGGAGCCATGTTTTATTTGTCACTTAGGAAGAAAATGGCTTCTTTGCCTTGTTAAAATGAAAAAAAAAAGAAATAAAACCCCCTCAGGCTTAACGTGCGTGTGTGTGTGTGTGTGTGTGTGTGTGCGCCCAATAACCGCAGGGAAGTGGTTTTGTCATACCTCTTTTTATCTGTACAAAACAAGTTTACCTTTCTGTGTGAAGAAGGGACATGAAGAAGAAAAAGGCCCACCGATGACTTGCATACCAGCTGGATTTCTGTTCAGCTGACAAAAGCTGCCTTTTAAAAAAAAAAAAAGATATTCTCTTCCTTTAAACTAGCCAAGCCTCATTGCTTTTTCAAAGCTCCTTATGTCCTAGGAGTCTGTTGGGTATTCTAGAGATGGCCGACTCAGTCTGGTAATTTTCCACCAGTTTAAGAGTCGAGAGAATCTACTGGTTTTGAGGCAAACTCCTGCTCCCAGAATTTAAACCTTGTCAAAATATTGGTCTAGTTACAGAGAGCTTGACTTGGGCTTCCGGTAGGCTGTTCAGAGGCCTTTAAATGTCCACCTGCCGTTCAAGGCAGATACTATTTAAGGTTCATTGTTTTCTAGCATAAAAATGAGGATATCATGGTGAACAGTGATACAGGTAGTCCTTGACTTACAACCGTTCATTTAGTGACCGTTCAAAGTTACAACGGCACTGAAAAAAGTGACTTATGACCGTTTTTCACACGACCGTTTTGATCACGTGATCAAAATTCAGACGCTTGGCAGCTGACCCGTATTTATGACGGTTGCTGTGTCCCAGGGTCATGTGATCACTTTTTGTAATCTGACAAGCAGTCAGTGGGGAAGCCAGATTCACTTAACAACCGTGTTACCAATTTTAACTGCAGCGATTCACTTAACAACTGTGGCAAGAAAGGCCGTAAAACGGGACAAAGCTCACTTAACAAATGTCTCACTTAGCAACAGACATTTCGGGCCCAATTGTGGTCGTAAGCCGAGGAGTACCTGTAATTCTCGTAACATGTATTCTGAAGGCACTGTGGCCTGCTCAGAAAACATATTGTGGTGAATGAGAAAATTCAAAATTATGATGATGGTTCTACTCCCAGCCTGCAGGAATATTAGCTCACGAAGATTTTAATCCTGAAATCTTACCCCGTCTTGCATCTATTCTAGATCACTGCCCAGAATCTTTATTGGTTCGTTCAAGATAAATTTAAAACCAATATTTTACATGGAATAAAACAGCAATTTCCTAACAGCGAGCCAATGTGGCCACTTTATAGCTGCAGATGAAGGGGCCGTTGTGAGTGTTGTGATTGTATCTCCCTGTTTCCTTTTAAATAATGTAAGCCTGCAAGGAAGAGGCCTTTTCTGCTTCATGACCCTGAAGTTCAAAATTCTTTCTAAAATGGAATTATGGCACCCTCTTGTGGCTGAACTCTTCAGTAATACTTTTTCTCCACCTCCAAACCTTCTATTTCCTTTTTATTGTTAGATGCCAAAAAAAAAAAAAACCCACTACCTTTTTAAGAAGTAGCTATAACTGTTAACCCTTTTCTGCTTTTCGGGACAAAAGGACTTAATAGGTAAGTTTTCTTTCTGGAACAGATTTGAAAAAGCAAGATGTTAATTAAAAGAAAATTTCCCTCAATATATGGACCCAGATTTAGGACACTTGGATCAGTGGTGAAATCCAAATTTTTTTACTACCGGTTCTGTGGGCGTGGCTTGGTGGGCGTGGCAGGGGAAGGATACTGCAAAATCTCCATTCCTACCCCACTCTGGGGCCAGCCAGAGGTGGTATTTGCGGGTTCGCTGAACTACTCAAAATTTCCGCTACCGGTTCTCCAGAACCTGTCAGAACCTGCTGGATTTCACCCCTGATTTGGATCCAGAGTGTTCCAAGTTACTAATCAAATTAAAATTCAGATCATATAATTGTTCATAATATCTTGGCCTAAAACTGAAACGTGTTTGTGCACATTGTAATTCCAGAATTTGTCCAAAGTTTACAGTGTTTGTGTATATCTTCTCTACTTTTTGTAATTTAATCTTAGAGTAGGTTTATTTTGGACAGTTATTTTCCTCTGTGTAATGTTGGAATTGGTGACTATTACTCTTTCTTTGCTTTAATTATGCAATGACTTTGTTTTTTAATTGTTTATATAATTTTTATTGAAATGTTTAAAAGAAGATAAAAACTAGCACAAACTACGAAGAAAAAAGGAAAAGAACACAAATAGTCCAAGAAAAAAGGTGAAGAAAAAAGAGAAGAAAGAAAGAAAATGCAAAGAAGTGGCTTCCAATAATCTTCATAGCAGTTATATTTTAAGCTCACTCTCTAAACTTATTATCATAATACTCTTCTTTCAATAATCTATCTTGTCTGATCATCAAAGCCCTAAATCATGTTCATTTTTTTTCCCATTTGTACGCAAAACCTCCATGAGATTTTTCCAGGCACCAATCAGTATAGATGGTGTCTTTTCTCTAATCAAAGAAGCTGATTTATTCATCTCAACAAGAGCTATCAATTTCACCAACTTACTTTCTATCTTTTTATCTTAGTCCTAAAAGGAAAAACATGTTTGGTTCACTTCAAAACCCATGTTGCCTCTTGCTTTCTATGGATTTCAGTGCTGCTTATTTCGCTTTTCAATGTAAGAGGAGAAATTGGATTTGCTCTCTTCCATTCTTCTCTTGGATTTCACTTCTCTTTCTTCTCTTTTCTCTCTCTTCTTCTCCCTTCTCCCTTCCCATCCTCCCTTTCCTTCCTCCCTTCCCCTTCTTCTTCTCCCTTCCCTTCCCATCCTCCCCTTCCTTCTCCCTCCCTCCCCTTCCCATCCTCCTTCCTTCCCTTCCTCTCCCTTCCCATCCTCCCCTTCCTTCCTCCTTCCTTCCTCCCTTCCCCTCCTTCCTTCCTCTCCCTTCCTCCCTCCCCCCCTTCCCATCCTCCTTCCTTCCCTTGCTCCCCCTTCCCATCCTCCCTTCCTCCCTTCCCTTCCCCTTCTTCCCTCCTCTCCCTTCCATTCCATCCTCCCCTTCTTCCTTCCTCTCCCTTCCATCCCTTCCCATCCTCTCCTTCCTCCCTTCCCTCCCTTTCCCCTTCCCATCCTCTCCTTCCTCCCTTCCCTTCCCCTTCTTCCTTCCTCTCCCTTCCCATCCTCCTTTCCCTTCTCCTTCTTCCTTCCTCTCCCTTCCCTCCCCTTCCTCCCTCCCTTCCCTTCCCCTTCTTCCCTCCTCTCCCTTTCATTCCATCCCTTCCCATCCTCCTTCCTCCCTTCCCTTCCCCTTCCCATCCTCTCCTTCCTTCCCTTCCCTTCCCCTTCTTTCTTCCTCTCCCTTCCCTTCCCATCCTCCCCTTCCTTCCTCCTTCCTCCCTTCCCCTTCTTCCTTCCTCTCCCTTCCATTCCATCCCTTCCCATCCTCCTCCCTTCCCCTTCCCATCCTCTCCTTCCTCCCTTCCCTTCCCCTTCTTCCTTCCTCTCCCTTCCCCTCCCCCTTCCTCCCTTCCCTTCCCCTTCTTCCTTCCTCTCTCTTCCCCTCCTCCCTACCTCCTTCCTCTCTTCCTTTCTCTTGCTTTCCTTCTTCTTTCTTCCCCTCCCTCCCCTTCCCTTCCTTTCTTATCATTTGAAAGCAAATCCAGAAACGTAGTTTGGACAATTCTGGCTTTGCTGCATCCTCGTCATCCTTTCCCGCGATGCTGTCACAGAAGTGCTAAAGAAAGCAATTGGCTCACAGGCAGGGGCAGTGCTTGTGCTCTGGTTGCTAGGTAACCGGAGGAAGGCCTGCCCGTGGGTGGGTGGTGGACTCTGAATTAAATAGCATCTCGATCATTTTGATGTTATTTGTTGTCAGAGGGAGGTTGGGTATGTCTTTACTTTGACCAGTAACCGACGTTATTCATTCATCTGAAGATTTCAGCCAAAGACACATTGTTTGTGGTAACTGGGCTGTGGTCCGTCTACAACCATAAGATCCCATTGATATAATTTACTTTTTCAAAGCCCTTTGTGTGCTTTGGCTTAGAGCCAAGCCGTACCTAAAATGTGGCTGTGAGATAGTCCCCCCCCCTTCCCCTGGTTCTTCTCCCATCACCGTCTTGGTCAGGAAAGATCCTTCTAAATCCTGGGATCCTAAATCGAGAACCTTGGTGCTATAATTATTGATTTTCTCAGCGGTAGATAGATCCCTTCAAATCTGTCTTTCCTCCTTCCTGGGACAAAAAGGGGAAAAATTCTACCTTTTCCTTGACGGAGTAAAGATTTTGAAAGGGAAGCTGACTAACAGATGCCTGCTTAAGAAGCCTCTTTGGTCATTTAGAGAGAAAGGAGGAGAGGAGGAACGATAGGGTTGCTTAAGTTGTCAGCTATCATTACCCACTCGTGAACGGCCTTTTCCTCCGAAAAACGTGGAGTAAGAAGGAGCAATGCACTCTTTTAACCCTTCTGTATTTGTCAGCTTCAAGTCATTGAGACAGTTTTCCTGGATGGAAACTCCAAATATGAACAGAAAATAAGTACTTTTTTCTTCCCTTCAAATCACCTTGTATGGTGTAGGGCAGTGATGGCGAACCTTTTCGGCACCGAGTGCCCAAACTGGAACGCGTGTGCATGTGCGCACGCTGGAGCGCCGGAAACCCGAAGACCAGCTGGCTGGCGCACGCATGCCTGGGTTTTGGCCGTTTTTCGGGCCGTTTTCAGGCGGTATTTCGGCGCTCTGGCACCTGCGAAGACCAGCTGGCCGGCGCGCATGTGTGTGCCGGAAACCAAAAGAGCCGCTGGCGACGGTGCGCGTGCCCACAGAGAGGGCTCTGCTTGCCACCTCTGGCACGCGTGCCATAGGTTTGCCATCACGGGTGTAGGGTCTGCTTAGGCGGGGGGGGTTGGACTAGATGACCTACAAGGTCCCTTCCAACTCTCTTAAACTGTATCTATCTACCTTTTCCAGGAGCCCTTTTTTGAGATTTCCAAAGGCTTAAAATACTACATTGGAGCTCTTATTTTTGTGTCTGCTCTCTACCACCTTTAAAAAGCCAAGAGGCCTTTGCAACAATTCTTAGTTCTTAATGTCTAAAAAAACGAGATAAACAGAGGAAGAAGAATTGGCCACAGAAACACTTCCCTGGAGATCTTCCTTTCAAAATTTTATTGAAAATACCAGGAAGGGAAATACATGTACAGGTAAACAACTGTTCGTTTAAGCAAACATACAAAAAAAAAAAAACCCCAACCCACAGTAAAGTGAACAAATGCAACAGAACAGCTAGCAAGACAAATTGCAGCATACAGGTAGTACTGGTCTTACAACGGCTCCATTTAGTGACCGAAGTTACAACATCACTGAAAAAAATGACTTATGACCGTTTTTCACACTTACGACCACTGCAGTCTCCCCGTGGTCACAGGATCAAAATCCAGACACTTGGCAACTGACTCACATTTACGACGGTTGCAGAGTCCCTGTAGTCATGCGACCTGCTTTAGCAATAGCACTTAGACTTATATACCGCTTTACAGTGCTTTACAGCCCTCTCTAAGTGGTTCACAGAGTCAGCATATTGCCCCCAACAATCTGGGTCCTCATTTTACCCACCTCGGAAGGATGGAAGGCTGAGTCAACCTTGAGCCGGTGAGATTTGAACCGCTGAACTGCTGAACAGTCAGCTGAAGTAGCCTGCAGTACTGCACTCTAACCACTGCGCCACCTCGGCTCTCACAACCTGACAAGCGAAATCAATGGGGGAAGCCAGGATCACTTAACGACCGTGTGACTAACTGAACAACTGCAGTGATTCACTTAACGGTGGCGAGAAAGGTCGTCAAATGGGGCAAAACTCACTTAACTGTCTCACTTAGCAACCGAAAATTTGGCCTCAATTGTGGTCATAAGCCGAGGACTACCTATATAATTATTTTTTTCCTTGAGGACTGGAAACAACTGATATTTTTTTTTTTCCGGGGGGAATTTTTTTTTTTTTTTTAAGCATTTCTGTTTGACGTTCACCTGGAACCGGGAATTTTATGCCCACGAGTGAACAATCTGGCAAAGATTTTTTTTTTTTTTTTAAAGAACAAAATCATCGCTTGGCTTCCTTGTAAGGTGGGCCCTTACAATTCAAGACCTCAACAATGCACGCAGCTTTTTGGGGGAGGGGGCTGTCGTGCTCCTGTCCCCCCCCCCTCGCTGTTTATGGCTTAGCTCATCTGCATCTTTTCTTGGGATGGAGAACATATAATTGGGAAATGGCAATCTTCGGAGGAGGGAAGTACCATCCCGCCAGGGATAGCAGCAGCAACTTCAGCCAGCATCTCGAGTTGGTACGGCCTCGGGCACGCTCGCGTCTCCTGGACGGCAGGACTCACTTCGGGGAAACAGAAGCCACAGGTTTCCACAGGCTCTGGAGTTTGGTTGCCCCCACAGTCGCTTCCAAAACTTCCCGCTTCCATGAGACCATCTGGGGGACCAGTTGGGGGGGGGGGGAAAAACGAGTCTGGCATGGTTTTGATAACTCCTCGATTTATAACAGTTCATTCAGTTACTGTTCGAAGTTACAGTGGCGCTGAAAAATATAGCAATAGCACTTAAGACTTATACGCCGCTTCACAGGACTTTACAGTTCTAAGTAGTTTAGCCTTCCCCCCCCCCCAACAATCTGGGTCCTCATTTTACCCACCTCGGAAGGATGGAAAGCGGAGTCAACCTTGAGCCGGTCAGGATCGAACTCCTGGCAGCGGGCAGAGTCAGCCTGCAATACTGCATTGTAACAACTGTACCCTATGATTCACACCCTGGTCAATGTCTCTTCGCACTTCTACCATCGGGCAAAAGACATCGAAGCATAGCCAGCCGAACAAATAGGTTTTAAAATAGTTTCTGTCCTTGGGCTGTCAGACTCTTAAACACAACCACAATCACTCCACGCACACGAGGAAACGTAGGCTATACTATGCTATGCTATACTATATTATACTATGGCTTGCTGGCTTGCTTTGCTTTGTTTTCTTTCCTTCCTTCCTTCCTCCCACCCTCCCTCCTTCCCTCCCCAAGCAATAGCAGACTTATATACCACTTCACAGTGCTTTCCAGCCCTCTCTAAGTGGTTTAGAGAGTCAGCCTCTTGCCCCCAACAATCTGGGTCCTCATTTTACCCACTTTGGAAGGATGGAAGGATGAGTCAACCTTGAGCTAGTCAGGATCGAACTCCTGGCAGTGGGCAGAGATAACCTGCAACACTGCATTGTAACAACTGCACCACTATGATTTCCTTCCTTTCTCCCTCCCTCCCTCCCTCCCCTCCCAAGCTATAGCAGACTTATATACCGCTTCACAGTTTACAGCCCTCTCTAAGTGGTTCACAGAGTCAGCCTCTTGCCCCCAACAATCTGGGTCCTCATTTGACCCACCTCGGAAGGATGGAAGGCTGAGTCAACCTTGAGCCTGGTGAGATTCGAACTGCCGAACTGCAGCTAGCAGTCAGCTGAAGTAGCCTGCAGTGCTGCACTCTAACCACTGCGCCACCACGGCTCTTGACTTATGACCATTTTTTACCCGACCATTGCAGCCTCCCCATGGTCACGTGATCAAAATTCAGACGTTTGACAAGTGACTCCTATTTATGACGGTTGGAAGTATCCCGGGGTCATGGGATCCCCCCTTTTGTAAACTGAGAAGCCAAGTCCATGGGGAAGCCAGATTCATTTAACAACCGTGTTACTAATTTAACAACTGCAGTGATTCACTTAACAACCGTGGCAAGAAAAGTTGTAAAATGGGGCAAAACTCACTGAACAAATGTTTCACTGAGCGACGTAAATTTTGGGCTCAATTGTGTCAGTCGACTCTCTGTAAACTGAATTTGTCTTTATTCGTTTATTAAATTTACAGTATATATCGCCCATCTGACTTACCAAGCAACTGGGCAGTTTTATAAATGCATAAAGTGAATTACACTTTGATTCTAATTATACTGGCTGTAGACCAGGTTGACCATTCAGAGTTTTCTCTTTGGAAAAATTTGGGAGAACAGCCTCGAATGATGAGAATCTCCAACAAAGTTGGAAGTTAGCAAGCTTTAGCAGAGAGGGGAGAATTTTTATTTAATTCTAAAATATGCATTTCTCTTTGTATAAAGCCTCCTCTTGGTTCAGACAGATTCAGCAGAGGTTTTAGCCTTAGAAGAGCTTAGAAAATTTCTTTTTGTCAGTCCCAAAAGTGCTTTTTTCAAAAGACAACTGGACTTACTTTCTTTTTTTTTCCCTTGAAGATGTTTTGCTTCTCATCCAAGAAGCTTCTTCGGTTCTGAAGGAGGAACGTCTTCAAGGAAAAAACAAAGTCCAGTTGCCTTTTGCTTATGTCTCTATAGACATACTTCTTTTTGTCAGGTGCAAAACACCAGGTAAAGATCCAGTTAAACAGATCCAAACACAAGTAAAGATCCAGTTAAACGCTCCATCACTGGAGGTTTTTAAGAAGAGACTGGACAGTCACTTGTCTGAGATGGTATAGGTTCTCCTGCTTCAGTAAGGGGCTGGACTAGAAGACCTCCAAGGTCCCTTCCAGATTCCATTCCATTCCATTCCAATCCAATCCAATCCAATCCAATCCTATTCCAAATGGCTTCATTGCTAAACCGCCTACATGCAGGAATCTTCTGAGCAGGTTCGCAAGCACCCAAGGAAGGCTGTTGCTTCAACTGGAATAAGAAAAAGCATGTACCTTTTGGTAGATCTCCCTTTTTATGGCAAGATGCTGAGCTGGCTCGACAAAACTTCTCATCCCCCCTTTTTTGAAAGTAAAACCAAGTCAACAGCAAGGAGAAGAGCAGAATGCAAAGAGAGAATCCCAGGGCCATGTACAGCAGCACCTGTTGGTCATAGGTAGCATCCAGTTTGCGCTGCAGAGGCTGGAGAGCAGCTGGGGTTGGTAAAGTGGTTGTAAGGGGCTCTGGAAGTCAGATGGGGTGGAGAGAGAGAGAGAGAGAAGAGGTTAATAAATGTTTATCCCACACCCTGACTTATTTCAGTACCAATTCTGATGGGTGGCCTCTGGATTTTGCCTTTGGATGCAAACGGAGCAGACCTTTGAATATCTGGGGAATTGTGGGGTTCTTGATGCTCTCTGAGCTGGGTAGTTTTCTTGCAGACGTTTCATTACCAAACTAGATAACATTATCAGTACTGGAAGGGAGTGGGGATTGTGGAAAAGAGGAGGAGGAGGACTAGAGATCGTTGATGCTCTCTGAGCTTGGTAGTTTTCTTGCAGACAGTTCATTACCAAGCTAGGCAACATCATCAGTGCTAGAAGGGAGGGGGGTTGCTACAAGCCACCTTCTAGCACTGATAATGTTACTTACTTGGCTCATGAAATGACTGCAAGAAAACCACCAAGCTCGGAGAGCACCAAGAACCCCACAGCTCACCCCTGAGTTACAAATATTCTACTGGGGAACTTAGACTCTGAACTGACTACCCAAACAAAGGTTGGTGATAAGTAGATGGTTACAGGATTTGTATTCCATCAATAATATTCATTTGATCCATAACCAAAAACTTAAATCAAAACCAAAAACAATGAAGTAAATAAATGCAATAAAATATGAATTCAGCTAGCAAAATAACCTGCAGCATATAACATTCCCTTCTTCATGACTAAATTAAGCATGATATTGTGTTTGATGCCCACCAAGAATTGGGAATTTAATGCCCATGAGTAAACAATCTGGGAAAGATTTTTTTTAAAAAAAAAAATTACTGCTGGGTTTCCTTGTGATGTGTGAAAAAAAAAACCTCCTTGAGAAATGCAAAGGATTTGCTTTCAGGAGGTGACTACCCTGCCACATTTTTCACTCCCTGGGCACGTTTGTGACCAAATTTGCCCATTACGGAGGGTAACGTAACTAACTGGGACGTGGGGAAGAGTTCTGGGTGTGCCTTGAGTTCCGGGGTGGGAAACACAAGGAGGAAAATCGAACCCTCCAGCCTCCAGCTGGCCGTTTTGAGAGACTCCTCCTCAAGCTCTTACTTCTACAGAAAGGTGCACATTGTTTGGGGTGTTGCCCGCAGATGCTGAAGCATTTGACGCATTCCCTCAGGAGCTGGTCGTAGTAGGAGCCCTCTTGCTTGCTGCACTCCAAGGAGCCTAGGAGTAAAGCGAAAGAGTTTGTGCAAAGGGGAGAGGAATCTGCCCGTCTCTCTTCTCCACCCACAAAGGGACCACCCAATCATTGGCTGGCCTACTGCTCATTGGCTATCCAATCCAGTAGCCATGGAAACAGCAGCATCCTCGAGACAGCTAATGCAGCAAAAGGGGATGTGACTTCCTTCCTTTCCATCTCCTGCGTCCTTGAACATCTTTGGCTTGTTAGGGTGGTAGAACGTTCTCCACCAGCCGTTGGCTGCTAAGCTCTGGAGCTTGGCAAAGGGTGGGTAGTCAAAGCGCTTTAGAGCAGGGGGTGTCCGACCTTGGCCACTTTAAGACTTGTGGACTTCAACACCCAGGATTCTGGGAATTGAAGTCCATAGGTCTTAAAGTGGCCAAGGTTGGACCTCTCTGTTTTAGAGCATGAAAGCCAATTCAGGAAACAATTTGGGAGTCAGGGCTGTGGAATAGCTCCTTCCTTATTTGGCTTCCCAGCAACCCACCTTCTGCAGATGTGCAAAGGAAGTAGCAGCTCTATACCAACAGAAGACCACTTCATACATCGCTACCTCCCTAAGTATCCCCAGTTATCCATGAGTTGTAAAGCAGAGAAGCAAGTTCTCCATGGGTTGCTGAACTTCAACTCCCATCAACCTTATGTCAGCATGGCTAATGGTCTGGGATGCTGAGAACTGGGATTTAGCCACATCTAACCAGCCATACGCTGACCATCCTTGATCAGAAGCTGGACAGCTGGTTACCATGAACTTTGATCAACCTCCTCTTATCCTCCAAAAACATCTGGAGGTCAATGGGTTGAGGAAGATCACTTGGTAAAGCATTGAGTGGCATGGTCCTCTCGCCGGAGCTGAACAACCACACCTGCAGCACCTCTACTGGTGCTGGAAGGGCAAATATCTCCCCCCCCCAGTTCTACCATGATTTGTGGACTGCTTGGGAGGGCCAAAATGGCCGAACAATACAACGATTTCAGTAGGAAGCCATAAAACATCATTTTCAGATGCTTACTGCAGACATCGGCGCATCCCTGGGACTTGAGTGGCTGACAAGCATATTTGCAAGACACACAGTTACCCAGAAGGCCATCCCAGTACTGGTCCTTCGAACACTGCATGATCCGTTGAAATTGCACGTCTGAATCCAGGGCAGTCTCTAAAAACAGAACAACAGGTTGCAGAAAAAGAAGTCTGATAGAGTTGGCTACCTGGAATCATAGAGCTGGAAGGGAGGTCTGGAGGTCTTCTAATCTAACTCTCTGCCCAAGGCAGGAATCCTTATACCATCCCAGACAGATAGTTGTCCAATCTTTTCTTGAAAACCTCCATCAATGGAGCATCTACAACTCCTGGAGACAAGCTATTCCATTGATTAATTATTCTCACTATCAGGAAATTTCTCCTTAATTCCAGGTTGGATCTCCTTCTGATCAGCTTCCACCCGTTGCTTCTTGCCTTTCTCTCTGGAGAATAAGTCAGCCGCCTCATCTCTGTGATTGCCTCTATCATATCACCCTTAATCCTAGTTTATGTCTAAACTAGACATAGCTAGTTCCCTCAACCATCATACAGTTTAGCTTCCAGCCCCCTAATCATCTTTGTTGCTCTTCTCTGCAGCACTCTTTCTAGGCTCTGGGCATCTTCTTTCCATCACGGTGACCAGAACTGGATTCAATATTCCAAATGTGATCTCACTACTGCAACACAGAGCAGTATTATCACTAATACGGTTTCTTTTTCACCCCGCCGTGTTGTGTGTATTCAATTCATGCAGTACATGACTCATGCATTGTGCAACTGTGATTTATTCAATAAACCACAGCTAAACAAGTGGCGACACTGATGACTCCAGTGTCATATTAACGCTCCAAGACGTAGAGATTTAAGGTAAATTTACATCGGAAACTGTAAAGATCACGCATAGAACCTGGCTGCATTGAAGTCTGATTCATACATCACTCCAAGGTATGGTTTGTTTTAACCGGGTCGCGTTGCACAAATCACAGTGGCCCGGTTCATCCACAAAAGCTGTGCACCATGCTTTGGAAACTGTAATGGCTGACCTGCCTGAAATGACTCAACAAAACTGACACCGCAACTTAAGCGAAAGCAAAGTACGAGTTGCACAGGGTTGTGTGCGATTCCACCATCTTTGTGTTTTCCACATGGAACTTTTATGTTCTCGCAACCTCAGCTGCGTCGAAATAAGATTTGCTGTAATGTACATTAGAGAAATCAAACTGCACGGAGAAAGCTCTATGAAAACCAACCGAGATATTTATTTTTATTTTTTAAAAAAGCGTCCTCCCATTTTCGGCAGGCTGATGGGCAGGAGTTGGGCAGAAGTAGAAAATTCCAAAGTTTTGCCATCTTTGGACCTAATTGGAAGATGGATGTTGCAGGTTGAATGCAGCAATTGCCTGTAGGAATTGCGGCAGAGAGCCTCCTCCCATAATTTTTAAAAACACGAAGCTTTCTGAGACTCTGATGGGTCCCTTCTTTGGGCAAAATGCCCAGGCTAGGAAATATAACTGCAGATAATGTTTTTTAGGGGATATGCGAAAGATAAACATGTCAGTGAAGGCTACACACTAGCTGGAGGGAATCCAAACTTTTAAAAGAAGAAGCTTGTATGCCAGCTCTTCTAAACCTTTTTTCCCTGCTCGTTTATTTGATTAAAACCTGTCTTTTCTCATTTCCCTCATAATACTTGACTTCCCTTCCACAGGACAAGAAATACACAGTGGATGGAAACTAATCAAGGAAACAACCAACCCAAGAACTAAGGAGAAATTTCCTGACAGTGAGAACAATTAATCAACTTACCTCCAGAGGTTGTGGGTGCTCCATTACTGGAAGTTTTTAAGAAGAGATTGGACAACCATTTGTCTGAAATGGTATAGGGTCTCCTACATGAGCAGGGGGTTGGACTAGAAGACCTCCAAGATCTCTTCCAACTCTGTTATTCTGTTATTTATTTATTTTAAAGGCTAAATCAGAAGGTGAGCATTTGAAGGAGCTTGGTACGTCTAGGCTAACAAAGAGAAGGACTAGGGGGTGACATGACAAAAGTCTTCCAATATTTTGAAGGGCTGTCACAACAAGAAGGGATCTACCTATTCTCCAAAGCACCCAAGGGCAGGACAACAAGTAATGGATGGAAGAATATCAAAAACAGATCCAACCTAGAACTAAGGAGAAATTTCTTCCTTATCTTCAGACGTTGTGAGTGCTCCATCACTGGAGGTTTTCAAGAAGACATTGGACAGCCATTTGTCCGGAATGATATAGGGTCTCCTGCTTGAGCAGGGAGTTGGACTAGAAGACCTCCAAGGTCCCTTTCAACTCTGGTATTCTGTATTATTCTTCTCCGGATCAGTCCTTTCCAGAGAAGAAAAAAGTTAAGAGACCAGAAAAAGGGACATAGCAGAAGGGTTAAGGGCCCCCAGTCCACCTCTCTAGTCCTGGAGGACATCTGCAGCTGGGTTGTGTGTCAGAAGAAAACACCAAGGTTGAAAAACAATTATGGAAAGTTGAGTTTCAGAAAAGACTAGAAAATAACCTATGTAGCTTGTTGGGAGACTGAACTGAGATTATTTGCATTTGCTGCAGAATATTCCTGGAGGCACTTGTCTCATCATTGTGAGAAACAAAAAAAGAAAAATGGATCTGTTCTTAGGAACCACGAAGATCAATGTTTAATTCCTTAGCAATTCTTTTTGTATCAATCTGCAGGGCTCATTCATTGAAGCCTTTAAGCAAAAAAATAGAAAAAAAAAATAATAGAAAAATAGCAGCCGCTCCTGAGGCAGATACAACTTCGAAAAGACGAGGCAAAACAAGAAAGGAAAAAATGGAGATGTGCAAATGTGTTATTCATTAGCTTTTTAAAAAGAAGCCGTTCTTTTTTTTTTTAAAAATAAAAAATAAAAAATAAATAAAAAATATGTTGCCATTGTCAAATCTCACCACCGAATGTGTGTGGTATTTTGGCATTTCTCCCTGAGTTCACAAGGATAGGTTTATTTCTTTACTTTGGCAACTTGAGTTGGTGCATCATGGCGCCTAGACAAGATTGCCCAACCTTCATTCTTACCGGGCTTTCAAAGCTATTATGAATGAAGGCAGGATTATTATACGCATATATGTAAGTTGGTCGGCCGTTTTAAGAAAATAAATAATACCAATGTAAATAGAGCCAAGCCAGAGATGTTGCATCCAACCCACACCAATGATTTATGGCACTGCTGAACTGAACTTAACTCAACAACTCAATTCAACTCAATCCATGCATCTGGACAGCTCTCAGAGGATTAAACTTCTCCAAGCTTTGAACCTGGTGAGCTAAACCCACCATAATAACCTCTAGTGATGTTTCCATTGCAAGTGTCGCTACTTTTTAGAAAACAGTTTGACCTCCAACCAGCAGGAATTCTGCATTCCAGAAAGGAAATGGGGGGGGGCCTCCAGAGAAAACCTCAATGTGATTTTATTTCACGTGCCCTTAAATTGAATTAGAACATAAACCCTGAAATTATTCTCCATTCATTTAATCATTTCCCCCTTTGGTCATATTTAAATTTACAATTTGGTAGCAACTTTCGTATGCCATCTGGGGCTGGACCCAAAGTTTCTGGAGGCCAGACATTTCTGAAGGGTCAAGTGATATCTTTTTGACTTTATAAAAAAATCAGTTTTTACTTACACTTTTCCCCCTGCTGCTGAACTGAGCTGAACTTCTCTTTGCTGATGGTCATCTCCTTCATTTCATCTCGATGTGTCCCTGATCCTTACTTGTGGGGTTTATTATGAGCCCTTCATTTGATTAGAGTCTCTCTATGTGTTTCCTGGGGATTTCCCCTCCTAGGCTCTAGATGCAAACCAACTCAACAAAACCTGAACCAGAAGGCGGTCCTTCTCTGAGTTTCCCTCCCAAGGGAACCTCAAAAACTCAACTTCAGTCATTTTTTAACCTCTCTTTTTCCAGAAAAAAGATTATTCAGTTTGCTTTGTAAATGTCAACAGGGTGTTGGTGTGGAAGATGCCAACTCAAAGTTACCCAGAACTTTTGAGAATGAGGAAATTCTTCCGGGGTGGGTCTTTTACTGTTACTCCATCGTTGCTTTTTTGAGAGATGATTTTACCCTGGATGGAAGATAGGTCATGCCCTCTTTCAAGACCAATGTCTCAGCCCTTCAACCATGGTTGTGGCTTTGATGCTACGGGAGAGAATCTTTTCTGCTTCCAACCCAATGATTCTAATCTCATTGTTGGCTCCCTCGGCATCTTCTGGATAGGATCAGCAATGAATGGAAAGTAATCAAGGAGAGGACAAACTTAGAACTAAGGAAGAATTTCCTGACAGTTAGAACAACTGAATCATTGATTAACAGATTAACAGAGTTGGAAGGGACCTTATAGGTCTTCTACTCCAACCCCCCGCCCAAGCAGGAGACCCTACACCATTTCTGACAAATATTGATTTTGAGTTGCCGCCTTTCTTGTGACAGCGGATTCTGCATTTGAACCATAAGCCCAACCTGTGCAGAGCTGTCAGTCATGTCTTCTACAGCAGGGGTCACCAACCTTTCGGACCTCAGGGACCACTAAATTCATAATTTTAAATCCCACAGACCACTAATATGATCTGCCTAATGACCGGCTGGGTGGGCGTGGCTAGGTCATGTGACTGGGTGGGCATGGCCAACTCGATGTCACTCACGTCAAGGGCCGCCTCGCCAGCCTCTACTCGCCCCTCCCCTGCCAGCCACTCCTCGCTTCCCTGCCCGGGCTCCTTAGGGCCCCAACAGGAAGCAGTTGTTGGAGCTAAGCAGCCACCATGAGAAAGAGTTGGCAAAACAGCTCAGTTCAAATTAGATCTGACCGAGAAGGAGGCTCAGTAGAAGCACCTCACTGAGGACTACGAACACCAAGCAGAAGGAAGACCTGTGGGAGTGCAAGGCCAGGTACCGGCGCCTGGAGGCTCAGCTGGCTGAGATGGTCAGCCAGTTCCAGGCCATGATGCAGTCCCACTGGAACAAGGCCCTCCGGCTCTTTGCCACCAGCGGCACTTCCCTCCAGCCTTCGCCCAAAGCCCCGCACCAGGAGGCCGAAGCAGACCCCAAGTCGGAATTTCTGCCCCCCTCCGACCCACACAAAAAGACCCCGAAGGGGGAGACTCTCTGCAGCAACACAAACGTTCATTGCACGTATCCGGCCCAGGGGCCGTAGTTAGAGGACCCCTGATTTAGTGCAATATAAAAAATGCAAATAATTTTTCTGCGGACCACCAAATTTTTCTCACGGACCACCAGTGGTCCACGGACCACCAGTTGGTGACCGCTGTTCTACAGTACATCACAAGAGACCTCTTTGCTATCACCATGATGGGCCTTGCTGATCAACCTCCCTGTTCTCACCTCCAGGGTGTTGGAGATGTACTTCTTCATTTTCTACCTTTCTGCCTCAGCGGCTTCAAGCTGCAATTCACCCAGGGGATGCAAAACCAAGGACCCCATTTTCTGTACTGTCTACGGCAGCGGTTCTCAACCTGTGGGTCGCGACCCCTTTGGGGGTTGAACGACCATTTCACAGGGGTCGCCTAAGCGCATTAGCCCGCCATCTTGGTGCCACCGTCACTTGCAGGGGTGAAATGCTCCCGGTTCGGCCGTGCCTGTGGGTCGCCGGATAGCCGGTAGTGACAGAAGCGGGAGACTTCGCCCACCCGCCCGGACGCCGCCATTTGGGTTCTTTTACCCTCTGCGCATGCGCAGAACGCTCCGTTGCTATCAGCTGTTCGGCGACCCGCAGGCAAGCCCGAACTGGGAGCATTTCACCCCTGGTGCCACGCCCCCTTTGTCACCTCATCCCGCATGGGGAGGGGGCGGGGCGGGGTTTGCGGTGGCGGGGTTAGGGGGGTCACGGGGGGGTCGCACCATTAGAAAGGTTGAGAACCACTGGTCTACGGGGAGAAGAATATCCTCTGGCCCCACACCTCAAAGGGATGGAGGGTGTTTTTTAATGCAGACACTCCTTTGATATATCTGTTTCTTTCTTAGACCCTTTCTTAGACACGTCAGCCATGGACAATCCTGAATAGGATTTGCACCTTCACAAGTCGTCTGCCAGGACTTTCTGTACAAATGGGGCATAGCACCCTCCCCTCAGTGTGTCTGTGGGGTCCCTTGTCAAAATGTAGATCACATTGTGACCGGCTGTAAGCTGAGGGCATACACCTGTCCGGAATCTGATTTTAAAAAAGATATAAACGATGCTGCACTTCAATGATTAGATGGCCTGGTATTCGAACATAGATCTTCTTCACATTTATATCTTATTGTGTTTTACTAATCTAGGTGAAACGTTAATATATATATATTGCCAATCCATGTATGATATCATCATCTTCTTTTAAAGACCCCATAATCCCTTGTGGAGTGGAGTCTTGGGCAACTGAGTGGAGCTGAGTGTTTACTGGCCGGATGCCCTTCCTGTCGCCAATGCGAAGTTATATTCAGCAGATATATTCTCATTGTGCCCAGAGAGAGAAATATCTGTTGTGGCCCGCCAGCGTCCCGTGCCAGTGCTCAGGGATCCTGAGGACGATGAGGCGGTTGTGGCCCGGTACCATCGGCCCGTGCACCCGGCGCCCGAGTCAGAGAGCGAGGCGGACTCAGTGCCAGAGGATGAGAGTCAACCAGGGTCTTCTTCTCCTCCTCTGTGGCAGGAGGAGGCCTCCTCGCGAGTAGAGCTGCAGGCTGATTGGCCACGCCCTAAGGCTATTTAAGGCTTCAGCACGCTGAAGCCGACTACTGGAAACAACGTTTTACATTCTTGCTGTTCTTGGGACTTCTACGGCTTGGAAATTCTGGATTCTCCTTTTGTTGAATTTAATTCATCCCGGGCTTTTTGCTAACTTCTGTGAGTCACTGATAACAGAGGAACTAATTGGCTATTTTCTTTGGGGGTTTGAATTCTGGCCAGCTTTCTAGCAGACTTTTTGGCACGACGGACTTTCTTATGCTTTAATGATTTTAACCTCTACTTACTAAGAATTTTATTAGTACTAAAGACTATTATTTGACAAACATTGTGTGGGTGTCATTTTCCATAGGACTTGCCGTGCTAGGAAAACAACAATATCTGCCTCTACCTAGGATCGAACTCACAGCCTCCTGATTGTGAGGCCACCGCATCACGATCCATGTATGATATGCCATGCACTAAATAAATAATCTTAGAGGAGCACAGCTTAAGCCACTTAGTTTGACTTCTCTTTTGTGCTCTTTTGTGTTTGCGGGAAGTGGATAGATTACAGGTAGTCCTTGACCTACGACCACAATTGCGCCCAGAATTTATGTCGTTAAGTGAGACATTTGTTAACCAATGGCTCACTTAACAAGAGAAATTTTGTTTTACAACCTTTCTTGCCTCCGTTAAGTGAATCACTGCAGGTGATCAGTTAGCAATCCGGCTTCCCCATTGACTTAGCTCGTCTGGAGGTCCCAAAAAGAGGATCTTGGGACACAACAGCGGTCGTAAGTATGAACCCGTTGCCAAACGTCTGAAGTTTTGATCGCATGGGGACGCTGCAAAGGTCATACCCGTGAACAACGGTCCTAAGTCACTTTTTTTCAGTGCCCGTTGTAACTTTGAACGAACTGTTGTAACTGTCAAGGGCTACTTGTACTCCCGGCCATGGGGCAACGGATAAAAGGACTCACCCTCGGGGTTATGAAAGTATCATCTGCTTCAGGAGAGGCTCGCAGGAGTCAATTTTCTCTGTTTTGAACTTCAACACTCTGCTGGTACTTGAAAGTAGCAGATTTGTTTTCGGCATAAAGCGGTCATCTGTTGTTTTTCCAAGTTCTTGTAGTCAACAAGCTGAGATCTGGTGCCCCTACTAACCTTTCCCAAGCTAGACCAATGATCTCGCCTTCTTCTGGCCACCAACACCAAAGCTGGGGAGAATGGGGTGGCTAAAATCCAACATACGTAGCCGGCACAGATCGGGTGCAGCTACTGAAGTTCAGGGAGGGAGCAGAAGTTTAGGATAAGCGTGAGATTCAGAAAAGGCTTTTTCGAAATGAATCAAGTCAATTCCTCCTGGTGACATCTATTGCTAATTGTTAGAACAATTAACCAGCGGAACAACTTGCCTCCAGAAGTTGTGAATTCTCCAACACTGGAGGTTTTTAAGAAGAGATTGGACAACCATTTGTCTGAAATGGTACAGGGTCTCCTGCCTGACCCCCTGACTAGAAGACCTCCAAGGTCCCTTCCAACTCTGCTATTCTGTTCTGTTCTGTTCTGAGAATGAGAAGGGGGGGGCAAGAAACCCTCAAAGTTGCAGGACATTCTGTTCTGTTCTGTTCTGTTCTGTTCTGTTCTGTTCTGTTCTGTTCCTTGCCAACAGTGCAGAAATGGTTTGTTCTCGTCTTATTCTGGGATGTTTTTTGGATTTTCTAGTCTAGCCTACACCCCTCAGCCTTCCGAGTATTAACCGGCTCAAATCCTGCCGAACATTTTTTCAGGATAACCCAGTTGGTGAGTTTTACGGCAAATATCTTCCATAATAAAAACATTTTACATCTGTAGATCAGCTACAGACACTCCCCGGCTTACAATTATTCATTTAGCGACTGTTCACAGTTACAACAGCACTGGGAAAAAAAAAAAAGGAAATCGCAACCAGTCTCACTTACAACTACACGGTCCCGTGAGCAAAATTCAAACACTTGGCAACTGATTCGCATTTATGGCGGTGTCCCGGGGGTCACACGATCCCCTTTTGCAACCTTCTGACATGCCAAATCCATGGGGAAGCCAGATTCGCCTAAGAGCCGGGTTACCAACTTAACAACGGCAGCGATTCACTTAACAACGGTGGCAAGAGAGATCATGAAATGGTGCAAAACTCACTTAACAGACGTCTCGGCCACAGAAACGTTGGACTCAATTGTGGTCATAAGTCGAGGACTACATATAATTGTGGGGGAAGAGGAATTCTCGTTGGCCTGTTTAACACAGCACGTTCGATAATATTTTCTTAAACCTGAATTGCTAAAATCCCTCCTCCCTTTTTCCTTTGAAGTTACGGTGACTCATGTCTTTTTTCTGATTTATGTAGTCACCGAAGCTGTTCCCCGTTTAAAGAAAACCTGGGCCAGTTTTGATTTAACTGGCTCCCATTTGCATGTCAAACAAAAACATGTTTGGAAGGCAGTCTTTTTGTTTTTGGCCAGGCATAAATGTGTGTGTGAAAACCAGGATGATTTTGGAAAGCAGCTTTTTCCTTTTCTGGAGAGAAATTAAGAAATCATGCCAGGTTTTTTAAAAATAAAATAAAATAAAATAAAATAAAATAAAGTTTTTCATTTTAAAAACCATAAACGCATCTAATCTGTCGGATTGGACCGAGAGCACCCTTTGTTAGTGGAACAAACTTTTTAGACAAGTTGTCGCTCCTGATGAGTCAGTGTAATATCGCAACCTCACCGAACATTCAATGCCTTGATTTGCAAAACAGTTTCCCCTTTTTAAAAGTTTGCTTCTCTGGTGGGGCAGGAGGAGATTTTTGGGGTTTTCTCCTAGACCTCAGACTCCTCAAGAAGGTGTTTTTTTAAAAAATTTTATTGGCAATGGTTTGAATACAGGGAATCCTTGATTTACAACCATTCGTTTAGTGACCAAAGTTACAACAGCCCTGAAAAAAGGTGACTTATGACCGTTTTTCACACTTACAACTGTTGCAGCCTCCCCGTGGCCATGGGATCAAAATTCAGACGCTTGGCAACTGACTCGTATTTATGACGGTTGCAATGTTCCGGGATCACGTGATCCCCTTTTGCGACCTTCCCCAGCTGGCTTCCGACAAGCAAAGTCAATGGGGGAAAGCCAGATTCGCTTAACAAACATATGATTCACTTAACAACTGGAAAGATTCGCTTAACAACTGTGGCCAAAAATGGATGTAAAATGGGGCACAACTCCCTTTACAACTGTTTCGCTTAGCAATGGAAATTTGGGGCTCCAATATGGTCATAAGTCAAGGACTATATATAGAGAGAGACGATTGTTGGATGTGACGGAGGTTTTAAAACGAAGCTCTTGGCTGCCAATAAATCCATTCTCACCAAAGCGCAGTGGAAATTTTCCCAGGGGATTTCGTTGCTACTTGAAAAATTAGACCAGGTGCAAGGCTACTTGTACAGGTAGTCCTCGATTTACAACAGTTCACTTAGTGACTGTTCAAAGTTACAACAGCAATGAAAAAAGTGAGTTATAACCGCTTTTCACATTTATGACCGTTGTAGCATCCCTACCATCACGTGATCAAAATTCGGACGCTTGGCAACTGACTCGTATTTATGACGGTTGCGGTGTCCCGGGGTCACATAATCCTCTTTTGCGACCTTCTGACAAGCAAAGTCCATGGGGAAGCCAGATTCACTTAACAGCCGTGTTACTAACTTAACAACTGCAGTGATTCCCTTAACAACTGGGGTAGGAAAGACCGTAAAATGGAGCAAAATTCACTTAGAAAATGTTTCACGTAGCAACGGAAATTCTGGGCCCAATTCTGATCATAAGTCGAGGACTACCTGTAATCCCCTTCACCCTACAAACGCAACTGACTTTGTCTTCTTTGGAATACATTTTAAATACCGATCCTTGCTCTTGGAGCTGAATGAGAACCGGTAGAGGAAAAATGCAAGGTGGTTGTTGTTTTTTTAAACTGTTTTGCATAGCGCTCATTTCTCAAACCCACCCATTCAAATTCAACACAAAGGATTGTCATTCCATTTATTCATTCGATCAATTTATACGGCCGTCCACTCACCTAGCAACTCCACACGGTTAGCAAAGAATTTAAAAACAACACAGAATGGAAATGTAAAATGCAACCTCTCCGAGTCACCAGACCCATCCCTGTTCTACTTCTAACGGGCATCCTTCCCCCTTTTGAATGGAGGATAAATAGTTCATTTAGGAATACCGATCGCCCAATGCCATTTAAAAACGTATCTTTGGAGTCAGCGCCATCTTCTCAAAGACCAACCCTGTTTCTTCCACTGTAGAATATTCTTCATGTTGATGGGTTGGTTTCTTTCATTGCATAAATGGGGTTAAGACACTCAGATGGAGAGAAACTCGTTCTGCGTCATTGGATAAGTCATTTGTTCTGTTCTCCAATTGTTGCTGCAAAATCAGGTTTCAGTGATACATTTTGAAAAAAAAAAAAAAGAGGTTTTTCTGGGCAGCTGAGCTGGGTTCCTTGATGGATTTGCAGCCCAAGAATTGTTAAGCACCTCATCCTACATCATTGGGGTTTCCCTCACCCCCATAAAGAAACAAACCCTAAAAGAGCTTCTTGCTAATCATAGTAGAGAAGATTGCAAAGCAAGCTGTTTGCTACCTAGGTATAAACCTTGCATTGTTGTAACTAGGAGTTGTGGAATAAGCTATAGTAGCTTGCTTAATCCAATGAGGTTTACAAAATATAGAACGGTTGAATTTAGACACTGCCTTAAGCTAAACAGGCTGCCTTCTGGTTTCGTGCTTGAAGTTGATTGTTGCATGTTGCATGTCTCAGTTCAACTAGCTCTATGTTACTTACACTGATAGACAATAGTTTTCCAAGGAATCAAAAGAAGTCTTCTTCAGCCTTACCTGCGGATGCTGGACACCCATCTATAAAACAGGCACCCTCTGAATAAGCTGTAGGTTCTCCTTACAGGTAAATATGAAGTTTCCAGTCTCCCCATCCTAAACAGAGGCCTGATTTAACCAAGACTATAGGAAGCTTCTTGGTACCAAACCAGATTCTATTGCTCAAAATGCTATTTCTGTTGCACGGCACTTGAGACGGACATTCCATAAATAGAATTGCCCATTCAGATTAAAGGTCTAAATGTTTACAAGGCCTGGTGGTGCAGTGGTTAGTGCAGGGAATTCTGGGAGCCGAAGTCCACCCATCTTAATGTGAAGAAGGCTGCTCTATTGTCTTGGGCTGAAGACGGAATCAACTGTTGGAAACAGAACTGACGTTCCCAAAATTGCTAAAGTAACTCAGGAGCAATTGGTCTTTTTTGTGTGTGTGTGTGTGCAAATATCCAAACCCTTCCTGTGTATTTGCCAGTTGCAAGTCCGGTGGTGGTCATTTCAGGCATGGTCCCCAACAATGCAGAGGTATTGTTCTGGGTATTTTATCTCAGACAATAGAATGTTCTCGGGCACAATCCACGACCAACCCAACCCACTTCCTCCCAAGCACTTGCAGAGACCCAAAGCATTGGCATGACAAAGACTGAGCATTTTCTGATTCAACCAAGGAAGGCAATCAGCCGTGTCAGGGAAGCCGGGGACTCTAAAAATTGTCATCTGAAACCCCCAGAGTATTGAGATGGCCCTCCAGGGGAGGCTGGAACGGAAATTCCTGTGGCTGAAATGAAGAAGGAGGAGGAGGAGGAGGAGGAGGAGGAGGAGGAGGAGGAGGAGGAGGAGGAGGGGGAGGAGGAGGAGGAGGATGAGGTGGCGGAGGAGGACGAGGANAGTAACTGTGAGAGGGATCTTGGAGTCCTAGTGGACAACCATTTAAATATGAGCCAGCAGTGTGCAGCAGCTGCCAAAAAAGCCCACACAGTTCTAGGCTGCATTAACAGAGGGATAGAATCAAGATCACGTGAAGTGTTAATGCCACTTTATAAGGCCTTGGTAAGGCCACACTTGGAAGACTGCATTCAGTTTTGGTCACCACGATGTAAAAAGGATGTGGAGACTCTAGAAAGAGTGCAGAGAAGAGCAACCAAGATGATTAGGGGACTGGAGGCTAAAACATATAAAGGTTGCAGGAACTGGGTATGTCTAGTCTGATGAAAAGAAGAACTAGGGGTGACATGAGGGCAGTGTTCCAATATCTCAGGGGCTGTCCCAAAGAAGAGGGGGTCAACCGATTCTCCAAAGCACCTGAGGGCCGGACAAGAAGCAGTAGGTGGAAACTAATCAAGGAGAGAAGCAACCTAGAACTAAGGAGAAATTTCCTGACATTTAGAACAATTAATCAGTGGAACAACTTGCCTCCAGAAGTTGTGAATGCTCCTGTTGGATAACCATTTGTCTGAAGTGGTGTAGGGTTTCCTGCCTAAGCAGGGGGTTGGACTAGAAGACCTCCAAGGTCCCTTCCAACTCTGTTATTCTATGATGAAAGAAGAAGAAAGAAGAAGAAAGAAGAAGAAAAAAGAAGAAAGAAGAAAGAAGGGGAAGGGGAAAGGGAAGAGGAAGGGGAGGGGAGGGGAGGGGGAGGGGAGGAGGAGGAGGAGGAAAGAAGAAGAGAGGAGGAGGAAAGAAGAAGAGGAAAGAAGAGAGGAGGAGGAAAGAAGAAGAGGAGGAAAAAAGACAAGGAAGAAGAGGAGGAAGAAAGAAGAAAAAGAAGAGGAGGAGGAGATGCAGGAGGAGGAGACAAAAATCTGTTTTCAACTTTTGTTTCCGTTCCCAAAGTCATTTACAAGAATTAGTCTCTGTTACTAGTAGAAAGGCATTTGGGAATGTTTACAAGAAGAAAACTATACATATATACTACAGATATATACTGTACGGCTTGCTTGGGGCTGTTCTGTTCTGACTGCACTGGTCAATCAGGGACGGTCCCTAGCAAGACAGAATTAAGTTCGTAAGCTAAACGAGAAAAGTTTGTCACAGATTCCGAAGAATGTAAGACGTCCCCAAGGACTGGATCAGGCCTGAGTTCTCACTAGTCTAACTTTTAGGGTCACACCAAGGAAATGCTGGGAAAAGAGGCAGGTGTTAGGTCATCCATTCTTGCAGATGCAATCAAGAAAGGCTGACTGGGGAATTCTGGGAGTTGAAGTCCACATGTCTTCAAATGGTTTAAGGTTGTAAACACTGCTCGACTGTGTAATGTTGTTTCCTAAAGTCAACTCTACTAGGGAGACCAGACTAAGGAACCAACGACCTGTAGGTCAGGATGAGCTTTATTGGATCAAGCTGAAGAATTTTGCAAGTCTCAATGTTCTTCCCCTTCCTTCTGTTTATCCTGGGATGAACTAGAGAGGGGCTCGTCTGAAATATTTTCACAAATTAGTTTCTTGCTCTGGGGTCAAGCCCTGCTTATCTGACCACTGCCTTGAGAGTAGCTGTTCCTCCTGTCTCTCAAGGCCATTCCCTCTACCTCTAGTAAGTCCCCCAGTGAAATGATGGTCCAATCATCGGTTTACCTGCAGGAGGAAAGTACAACTTTCTTTCCTTTCCTGGAAACTAATCAAGGAGAGAAGCAACCTGGAATTCAGGAGAAACTTCCTAACAGGGAGAAAAATTAACCAGTGGAACAGAAGTTGCCTCCAGAAGTTGTGGGTGTTCCATCGCCATCTCTCAAGTCAATCAATAGAGCTGGAAGGGACCTTGGAGGTCTTCTAGCCCAATCCCCTGCTCAAGCAGGACACCCTCTACCATTTCAGACAAATGGATGTTCAATTCCTTCTTAAAAAGCTCCTGTGATGGAGCACTCGCAACTTCCGAAGGCAAGCCGTTCCGTTGATTAATTCTTCTAACTTTGCATTGCATGGTATCACCTAACAATTCTTCCCATCCTGACTCAGCTGGGTGTCTTCCCATCTACACCTGATAGAGCATTGCTGGTGCTTTCTCACCCGCTGCAACCTGCAAGGTGCCTTCCTCAGGTCAGAAAGCAGAAAGCAAATACAGGAATAAGAACCTAGGTGGAAAGATATGAATTGATTTTAAAGGTTGCCCGGATTATCAAACTCGACAAAAAGCAATGTGTCGATGCTTCTCATGAAAAGCCTGGATTTTGAAGCGATTTTTGAGGTGCCGTGCCGTGTGTCAGGTGGAGACAAGGCAACGCAAGGATGAGCTAGCAGCTAAAAGTCAGGCAAGGTTGAAAAAAAAAAAAAAAAGATTTGCTATGATGCAGACCAGCCATGGAGAGGCAGTCGAGGCTCTGAATTGAAACTGAAGAAGAGGAAGAAGCTGCAGAGACAAGAAGAGCCTCTTTTGATTAAAACCAGTAAATCTTCTGTCCTCCCAAGATAAAAACTTCACAGGAGAAGTTCTTCCTTCTCAAGCAAATCCTTCATCATCTTGGTCATTTATTTCTCAGATGGATAGATAGATAGATAGATAGATAGATAGATAGATAGATAGATAGATAGATAGATAGATAGATAGATAGATAGATAGATAGATAGATAGATAGATAGATAGATAGATAGATAGATAGATAGATAGATAGATAGATAGATAAAATAAGATAGATAGATAGATAGATACCAGTAGATTAGATAAGATAGATAGATAGATAGATAGATAGATAGATAGATAGATAGATAGATAGATAGATAGATAGATAGATAGATAGATTAGATAAGATAAGATAGATAGATAA
>QLTV01003104.1:419151-445669 GCA_003457575.1 Thermophis baileyi | reverse complement strand
ATCTAGTCATGGCAGAAGCCGCTCTACCACATGCTGATTTGGATCTCAACACTGATCCTAACACGAATGAATGCACTTATGTAGTGGAATCCCTTCCAAACCAAACTGAGATGGCTGTTTCCCCACCTGAGCCCGATCCAACCTCAGAAGTCAATGCCCAACTTTCAAACAAGGCAAAAGCCTCTGATTTACAAAAGCCCTCAGTGCTCCAGACCCAAATTCCAAAAGGTACAGGGGCACGTCCGAAAGCCTATAACTTAAGACAGACTATAAAGCTTACTGCACCCATGCAGTGGCAATTGAAGAATGAATGGGATAAGCATTGCAACAATGCTCAAATGCTCTGGAATAGATTACTAAGTCTTCTCCACACCGAGACACAGTCATTTTCCCCAGGTCGCATCCGCTTACTGGAGAAAGATAAGAAGAAGGTGTACCAACAATGGAGAGACAACCTACACCAACTTATTGGCATCCAGTCGAAGTTACAAGACGAGAATCTTCTGGAGGACTTACAACGTCTCCAGCGTCTACACAAGGAACGAGAGAAGACCCTACAACGCAATGGTAACCTTCTCGAAGCCGATCTTCAGATTCAGAACAAGGAGGAGGAGATGGAGGAGGAGGAGGAGGAGGGGAAGAGGCAGAGGAAAAGGAAAGGGGAGGAGGAAGAGGAAGAGAAAGGAGGAGCAGGAAAGAGGAGAAGAGGAAGGAGGAGGAGAAGAGGAAGAGGAAAAGGGAGGAAGAGGAGGAGAGGGGGGGAAGAGGATGAAGAGGAGAGGAAGAAGAAGAAGGAAAAGGAAGAAAGGAAGAAGGAAAAGGAAGAGGAAGAAGGAGAAGGAGGAGAGGAAGAGGAAGAAAGGAGGGGAAGGGGATGAAGAGGAAGAAGAGAGGAAGAAGGTGGAGGAGGGGAAGAGGAAGAAGAAGAAGGAAGAGGAGGAAAGGAAGAGGAAGAAGAAGGAGGAGGAGGAGGAGAGGAAGAGGAAGAAAAAGGAGTAGGAGGAGGGGAAGAGGATGAAGAGGAAGGAGAGGAAGAAGGTGGAGGAGGAGAAGGAGGGGAAGAGGAAGAAGAAGGAAGAGGAGGAAAGGAAGAGGAAGAGGAAGAAGGAGAAGGAGGGAAAGAGTATGAGGAAGAAGAGGAAAAGGAAGAAGGTGGTGGAGGAGGAGGAGGAGGGAGGAAGAGGAGGAGGAAGGAGGAGGAGGAGGGAGGGGTTGGAACTTCCAGACTGGGAAAAGGTGTTCTGAAGAGTTTCCCAAACATGTAACTTTTGTGGAATGGCAACACAACCCTTGCAGGAAAAGCTCCTGATGGAAGGAGTTTCCCTTCACCGCAGTTATTGCCACGTTGGACCTGAGCCTCTCCCAACGCTCAAAGTCTCCAAGAAGGTCTTAATTACCTAAAGAATAAGGCACGAAGGCGTCTTTCTTGATGAAATTCCCGCTGGGATCAAGGAAGTGGTTGGGGTTGAATTCGTGGGGGGTTTCCCATTGGCTCTGGTCAAGCAGGACTGAAGTCAGCGATGGGATGACCATGGTTCCCTGGAGGACAGGAAGGAGAAGATCAGAACGAGAGCCTCAAAGGTGTCTCAAATCTTTTTTCTACTGGTGGACATGGGGTCACCTGGAGTCAAGACTGAATCATAGGCACCACAAATACGGATCCTTTAGTAGGGATCAGGTGGGGCACCCATCTATTTTGAAGAACCCAGGCTGGGGAAAGTTAGGTAAACCTACTTCCATCAAAATGGGATTTTATGGATTACCATAATTACGAGCCGTGGTGGCGCAGTGGTTAGAATGCAGAATTTCAAGCTGACTCTGCCCACTGCCAGGAGTTCGATCCTGAACGGCTCCAGGTCGACTCAGCCTTCCGTCTTTCCGAGGTGGGTAAAATGAGGACCCAAATTGTTGGGGGCAATGTGCTGACTCTGTAAACCACTTAGAGAGGGCTGTGAAGCACTGTGAAGTGGTATATACAGTAAGTCTGAGTGCTATTACTTCTTTCCTTCCTTTTCTTTCTTTCTCTCCCTCCCTTTTCTCCTTCCTTCCTTCCTTCCTTCCTTCTTTCCTCCCTCCCTCCCTCCTTCCTTCTCTCTCTCCTTCCTTCCTTCCTTCCTTCCTTCCTTCCTTCCTTCCTTCCTTCCTTCCTTCCTTCCTTCCTTCCTTCCTTCCTTGCCAGGGTTAGAATACAGTATTGCAGGCTGACTCTGCCCACTGCTTGGAGTTCGATCCTGACCGGCTGCAGGTTGACTCAGCCTTCCGTCCTTCCGAGGTCAGTAAAATGAGGACCCAGATTGTTGGGGGCAAAATGCTGACTCTGTAAACTGCTTAGAGAGGGCCGTAAAGCACTGTAAAGCGGTATATAAGACTTCATGCTGGTGCTATTAATTTTAGTTGCATCAGATCCAGGGCCACGAGTATAGCTAGTCCTCGACTTACAACAGTTCATTCAGTGTCTGTTCGAAGCTACAACCAAACTGAAAAAGGCACTTATGACCGTTTTTCACACTTACGACCGTTGCACAATCACCTGATCAAAATTCGGATGCTTGGCAACGGACTCATATTTACGACGGTTGCAGTTTCCCGGGGTCACGCGATCCCCTTTTGCGACCTTCCGACCAGCAAAGTCCACAGGGAAGCCAGATTCACTTCATGACCGTGTTATTAACGTAACAACCCTAACAATTCACTTAACGACCGCGGCAAGAAAGGTTGTAAAACGGGGCAGAACTCGCTTCACCCAAGTCTCACTTAGCCCCAGAAATTTTCAGGACCACCTGCGCATGTGGGGGGCGGGGTAGGGGGGGAGTTACCTTGGGGAGGAAGTAGCCTCGGAAATGGGTGTCCACGGAGGTGCTTCGTGGGACGTGGGGCAGGAGGGTGATGAAACGCTGCACTTCGTGGATCACCGCGTTGGTGAAAGGCAGGTGGCGTCGGTCTTCATAGGTGGCCCAGTGGCCCGGCTTCACCACTCGCCCGAGCTCCTCCTGGACCTTCTCTGAAGCCAGGCCAGCAAAAAAAGGAAAAGCAAACACCGTTCAGGCCAAAGCCAATCTGTCCATTTCAATTTCACGCCATTCCTCCTCGTCCTCGTTCATCCAAACTTGATTCCAGCCCGTTTCGACATGATTTTGTTCCCTCTTTTTTTTTTTTTAAAGTCTCGGCAACAAGCCGCCCCTGTTTTAATATCTTCCTGTACTCGTGTTTTGCTTGTAATTAAGAGGCGAGCAAATTCCCCTGCATAGAATGCACGTTTTATTCTCAGCGTTTTGGTACCCCCTTTTTCTTAAGTTAGACTATTTTTTTTTTAATGCAGGGGTCTGGAGCTGTGAGATGTCTTGCAAAACTTTTGAAAGTGTCACTTCTCACCTGCAAAGATTCATATATCTGGTTCATATACTGGTGTAGAAAGTGTTACCTGGTTAAGTTCCTATTAAAGCCAGTTTCTTGGTTGCTGTAACCTCCTTTCCTTTCTTCCGTCTTTCCTTTCCTTTCCTTTCCTTTCCTTTCCTTTCCTTCTTTCCTTTCCTTCCTTTCCTTCCCCTTTCCTCCTTCCTTCCTTCTCCTTCACCCTTCATCCTTCCTTCGTTCCTTCTTCCCTTCTCCTTCCTTCCTTCCTTCCTTCCTTCCTTCCTTTCTTCCTGCCTGCTTTCCTTCCTTCTTTCCTTCCTTCTTTCCTCCCTTCCTCCCTCCCTTCTTGCCCTCATCCTTTTCTTTTCTTTTCTTCCTTCCTTCCTTCCTTCCTTCCTCTAAGAGATCTTTCCTTTCCTTTCCTTTCCTTTCTCCTTTCCTTTCCTTTCCTTTCCTTTCTTTTCTTTTCTTTTCTTCCTTCTTGCTTCCTTCCTTCCTCTAAGAGATCTTCCCTTCCCTTCCCCTTCCTTCCTTCCTTCCTTCCTTCTTCCCTTCTCCTTCCTCCCTCCCTCCCTCTAAGCTCTCTTCCCTTCCCTTCCCTTCCCTTCCCTTCCCTTCCCTTCCCTTCCCTTCCCCTCCGTCCCTCCCTTTTTTTGCTTGCTTGCTTGCTTCAATCCATTCTCTTCCACTAAATTTGCAGCTAGACAACCCTTCTCTAATTTCCTAAGACAGGCCCCATGAAATTGACTTTCCCACTTGTGCTTTTTGTCCCTGTCTCTTGGAGTTTCGTTTATCGCTCATCTTTTGACCCAAACATACTCTGAGAATCGAAACCATGGACTTTGTGGGAATCCACACCATACTACCCTTACACCTATGCATGCTAGAAGAGTGGAAACCACCACCACAACAACAATAGGAAGCAACAACTCACTTTGGATCTCCGGATACCTCATGGCCAGTAGGACAGCCCATTGCAGAGTTGTGGCCGTGGTCTCTGTCCCAGCCATGACGAGATCCAGAATGGACGCAATTAAATTATCTTCGTGGAAAAGGTTCTGTCGTTTGTTCATGTCCTAGGAAAGGGGGTGAGAGGACAGAGAGGGGGACATGATGGATGTTATGGGCACAAAACCTCTGGTCCACCCACAACTTCTGGAGGCAAGCCATTCCACTGATTAATTGTTCTCACTGTCAGGAAATTTCTCCTTAATTCCAAGTTGCTTCTCTCCTTGATAGGTTTCTATCCATTACTACTTTCAAGTGCTTTGGAGAATAAATTGACTCCCTCTTCTCTGTGACAGCCCCTCAAGTATTGGAAAACCGCTATCATATCCTCCCTAGTCCTTCTTTTGTTACACTAGACATTCCTCGTTCTAACAAAGGGAAGATGTTGGGTCTACCTCTGTTTTCCTCTGTCATTCAGACGTATGAGATCAATAAATCTAAGATGGTAGTCACCAGAGGTGGGTTCCTACCGGTTCGGACTGGTTCTCCCGAACTGGTAGCAACCCGCTGGTGACGTCACGGAGCCGGTTCGGTCGGTGCCGGTCCATGGACACTGCCATCTCTTTTTTTAAAAAAATTTTTTGGGGGGGGGGAATATTTTTTTTGAATTTTTTTTATTTTATTTTTTCTTCTGCGCATGCGTAAAAGCCGAGTTGCTGGCACTGCGCATGCGCCACCATCTTGTTTTTGGCTTTTTTGGGGGAATTTTTTGGGGATATTCAGCACTGCGCATGCACCCACAAGGCGCAGCCACGCGGCGTGGGAGGAAGCGAACCGGCGGTGAGGTATGTTAGAACCCACCCCTGGTAGTCACCATGGAATTATGGGTGATGCACATAATGTGACCATCATCTAGACTTTTTGGATGGCATCCAGCTGCCCACACCCTGTTTGTAAGCTTTGTTACTTGCGCCGGGCACACCTGTTCCTGCTTGAAGACTAAAGCTTCTGTGTAGCTCCTGAAGCTGTTGCCATTGAGATCTTGTCTGCTACTCTTGATGTAATCTCTGATAATCACTCGGACGTCTTCGATCTTCCGAAGCAAAGTCTTGTGAGCCTTGAAGAGAAATCCCAGGAACGGATAGAAGTTGAACAGCTAGTCAGGATCAAAGGCAGGAAAAGGAGAGGAGAGAAATATAAGAAAGACGAAGGACAATACACCTCTGCTTTCAAAAGAGACCATTAAGATCCAGAGTCTGCAGATGCCAGACTTTTGCTGATCCTAACTCATTCTAATAATTCCCCCCCCTAACTTTTTCTAGTCTTTTTTTCGTTGTTATTGTTGTGGCCCGCCAGCTGCTAGCGGAGCTGGTGTCAGACTTGGACAATGAGGAGTTTGTGGAGGAACTTGGACCAGTCCTGGAGTCTGGGGAAGGCTCTGATGCATGCTCTGTGTCGGAAGCAGAGATAGAGCCAGGACCGTCCGACATTCCCCAGCTGCCTTCGGAGTCGGAGATAAGTGGGGAAGAGGAACAGCTGGAGCCTGTTCCAGATGCGCCTATGCGCAGAGCTGTCAGGAGAGGAGAACAATTGATTATCAGGAGCCGACTCAGGAAGAAAGGCACACGTGGACACTGAATGGCCCCTCCCTGGCTGGGGAATAAATAGAAGCAAAAGGGGAGTGGTGGTTGCAGGAGACAACAGTTCGTATTTCTTTTGGAAGGTTTGCTTATCGTGGTTCGTGCCTCAGAGACTTCTTGCCAGGAATTAATTTACAGCTTTGCGACTGGAAGCTCCCGGCCTGGCAAGTATCCCAAGGAACTGATAAGGTCTGTTATTGCAATTAACCCTTGGAAGGATTATTGCCTGGACTTTTCAGTGTGTGAATGCCAGTAATTCACAGGAGCTGAATAAAGAGGGGTTTTTCGGCACAAGGAGTCTGTTTCTTGGTTCTGCTAAGGCTGGGTCAGAACAGTTATTCCTTGTGTTTTGTCTTTCACTCCATTCAGTACGTGGCCCTTGCGTTCTCCCTTCTCTTTCACAATCAACCAATCTCCCCCAAATATTCTTTAATGCGCAACGTTTAAAGCAATTTATTTTCCCTCGAAGTGAATAGGGACAATAGGGTGGGGAGTAAAGTCTAGAAGATTTGGGACCATAGCTTTATTGGTAATCACTGAAAGGAAAGTCTCTGAGGTGAATAACCGGCTTGCTTAAAATTGGCCCAAGTATTTCATGTTTGTGGTTTAGCAAAGTGACGTCGCCGTTGCCAATTTCCATGGGGCAATCACCGTCGTTGTGCTGGCTTATCAAGGGTTTTAGCCTAGAATTAAGAACTGTCTCTTTAAGACATAGCATTCTGGGGAATGTAGTCCATGCCATGTAGTCCATGGCATGTGACCATAACGGTGTACTCTTATTGGTCATTGACGTATGCCTGGGGGGCGGGAGTAAAGGAAGTCACTTTCAAGCTCGCTACCGGGAAAGGATGCCTGATCAAGGAGATGGGGAAGCGTTAATCCTTTTTTACAATATTCGTGATGGTTCCAGATTATGACTGTAGATTCAGAAGAACTTCTACGTAACCGTGAGTGATGTCAGAGGATGCCTGAAGAATAAAATATAATCTGATTGAATGTACCATTGCGTCTGTGTTAAACTGCCTGATGATAGCACAACCAATCTACGCTTGATTCAGAACAGTCGTGCTTTTGAATTTGTTAAATTTGTTGGGGAAGAGGAAGGAACCGCAGGGGCAACACCAGCTTACGTGTAAAGTGGGAGACCCCAGAAGACACATCACTTCATCGATGAGTCTTAGAAGAGTGACAAAAGTCGGGTTCTTGTACTCAAACCGTTCCCCAAACAGCAGAACAAAAGTGATGTTGGTCGCAGCAGCGTTGAATGTTCTCAAGTCGAAAGGCTCGCCTTCATAGTAAAAGAGAGAAGAACTGGTATGAGTGGAAACAGTGGAAGTTGTGGGTGCTCCAACACTGGAGGTTTTGAAGATGAGATTGGACCCACCATTTGTCTGAAATGGTATAGGGTTTCCTGCTTGAGCAGGGGGTTGGACTAGAAGACCTCCAAGGGTCCCTTTCCAACTTTGTTATTCTGTATTCTGTTCAGGGAATGGAGGCTAAACCATATGATGAATGGTTAAGGGAACTAGATGTGTTTAAGAGCCGCGGTGGCGCAGTGGTTAGAGTGCAGTACTGCAGGCCACTTCTGCTGACTGCCAGGCTGCCAGCAGTTTGGCAGATCGAATCTTACCAGGCTCAAGGTTGACTCAGCCTTCCATCCTTCCGAGGTCGATAAAAATGAGGACCCAGATTGTTGGGGGCAATAGACTGATTTTGTAAACCGCTTAGAGAGGGCTGTAAAGCACTGTGAAGCGGTATATAAGTCTAAGTGCTATTGCTATTTAGCCTAAGGAAGAGAAGGATTGGGGTGATGATGATAGTCTTCCAATATCTAAGGGGCTGCTACAAGTTCAACCTATTCTCCAAAGCACCAGAAGGCAAGAGAAGAAACGATGAATGGAAACTAATCAAGGAGAGAAGCAACCTGGAACTAAGGAGAAAGTTCCTGACAGTTAGAACAATTAACTAGTGGAATGGTTGTAAATGCTCTATCACTGGAGGTTTTTAAGAAGAGATTGGACCCACCCTTTGTCTGAAATGGTACAGGGTCTCCTGCTTGAGCAGGGGGTTGGACTAGAAGACCTCCAAGGTCCCTTCCAACTCTGTTATTCTGGGCACATCTGTCCCATAGTTCAATCGCATATCCTAGGGGTTATGTGTGTACCCCACAATTTGAGGACCTATTCAGGATCCCTCAAATCTGATTATCTAACTCTGGCATTGCTAGAGGACAACAATAAAAAGGTGTTTGCTCTTTTTTTAAAAAAAAATTATTTAACTATCACTTTTACTGCACAGTTATTTGCAAGGCGCTTCTGAGGAAACAAGCAGAAAAGGGTAATGGACTTTAAAAAAAGGAGGAGGAGGAGGAGGAGGAGGAGGAGGAGGGGAAGAGGGGGAGGAGGGGGAGGAGGAGGAGGAGGAGGAGGAGGAGGAGGAGGAGGAGGAGGAGGAGGAGGAGGAGAGTGGATCTTTTTTTAAACAGTGCAGCTTGGACAAAATCACTAGTCACAGCAATGTGGATAAGTGCAGATTGTTGTGTAGAGCAAAACAGCACCAGGAGAATTTCAGCAGGCTGGGTGAAAAGACCTCCCATAATATAAAATATAAAAGAACAACATAACATAACAGAAACCACTAAGGGGATAGTTTAATCTTGCAGCTGGTAGACTGGTAGAGAACCACACACACACACACACACACACACACACACACACACACACACACACACACACACACACACACTGTTAAACACCATGTCTGCAAACCTGCTCGTCCAAACTCAAAAACGCAAAACGCAGCTGATACATAAAATGCATGTGTGGGGCATGAAAGAAAGCAAAGCAAATTCGAATCCATTTTATGAGGCTTGTTTGTTATTGGCTTCTTTGTTTTTAAAAAAGAGAAACTCCACTTTCTTGAACCAAAGGCATGAAAAAAAAAACTCAGAGAAAAGACTCAGCTGAGATGCATCTGGACATCAGACTTTTGATGTGTTGCAGACCAGAAATATGGCACAACTCATCTGCCACCACAATTCCAATCAGATGCTGGCTGGACCTTTTCCCATTATCCCATGACCTGTAAGGGTCAATTCTCACCGCTTGTTAAGGATTTAGAGTCTGTTTTGTAAAGAGGCACCTGTAAGCCCATCCATCACCACTGAAGTGCCCCGCCTATTCTCCCGTTGACATAAAAGCACCATGAGATAGAATTATGAAGGCTTTGCTCTGACAACTTAGAATGGTATTTCCCAACCTTGGCAGCCTTAAGACGTGTGGACTTCAACTCCCAGAATTCCCCATGCTGGCTGACTGGAGAATTCTGGGAGTTGAAGTCCACACCTCTTAAAGATTGCCAAGTTTGAGAAACACTATCCAAGAAGACAAAATGAGTTGTTACTAAGAAATAGCTCCGTTGCAGACATGCTGGTAACTATCCCTTTCGCATCAATAACTCTTGTTAAAGAAGACTGTGGGGTTTGTGCCTGGAACAAGGATTTACTTTTGTGAGGTCTTGGACCCAGCTGAATTGCTCTCCCTGTTCTGAGCTCACCTTGGAAAGAGTTAATATTCTCTATCAGAAAACCGAGCTCTTCGTGGATGCATTCCTCAATGTGTTTTTTCCCCATCCCAAGGTTGCGCATGGTGGACACTGTAAATCTTCGGGTAGTCCTCCATAACTCTCCAGTGGAGAAGAAAACCCCTGTTGGGGAAGATAGAAGATACAATTGAAGAAAAGTTGTTAATATTCCAAGGTTACTGTCAAGGGCAAAGAATCAGGACCATCCATTAAGTCGTAGCATGGAAGATTTATTCAAGATAAATAAATCTTGAATCTCCTATACACAGGAATCTGGTCAGCTAGAGTTCAAAATTAAATTGGCACCAGATCAGGGGTGGGTTCCTCCAGGTTTGGACCGGTTCGCCCGACCTGGTAGCGGCCCGCTGGTGACGTCACAATGACATCACCGAACCGGATCAGTCAGTGCCGGTCCATGGGCGCCGCCGCCATCTTTTTTTTAATTTTTTTTCAATTATTTTTAAAAAAATTTTAATTCCACCCCCCCCTTCTGAGCATGTGCAGAAACCGAGTTCCGGCACTGTGCATGTGGTCGCCATCTTTTTTCGGCTTTGTTTTTGTTTTTTCGGATTTTTTGTTACTGCGCATGCACATGCGCCCACGAGGCGCGCCCAGGCGGCGTGGGAGGGAGCGAAGCGGCAGCGAGGTAAATTGGAACCCACCCCTGCACCAGATAAGGGTCAATGGAATTCAAGAGTAGTTGGACTTTGATCACTTGCGGCAACTTAAGGACTCTAAGCTGATGACATGCTTAACTCCACCCTCAGTTCTGCCTGCTCTTCTCCTACAGCTACCTTCTATTCCCATGGAGTTTAAGAAATTTAGGCATATAAACTCCACAAACATTTGCAAGAAAATAACCCAGCTCTGAGAACACCAAGGACCCCACAAAGTCCACAAAGAGGAGGGAGAAATTTCAGATGAGAAGTCAACCAAGATACACCTTGGATACAAGCCATTCAAGTGCAAGAGTTGCCAGGAAATTGGGATTCTCCACTTGTTGATCAAAACTATAACTCCCAGGAGCTCAAACCCAGTTCAGCTGCAGCTGAACAATGCCGGGAATTGTATTTAGTAAGATCTAGAGCAGGAGTCTCCAAACTTGGGAACTTTAAGTTCTATTATTGAAACTGTCAACCTTTCTGGACAGATTCCGTCTACCTCAGAGGTCTTCAAATTTGGCAAGTTTAAGACTTGTGGACTTCAACTCCCAGAATTCTCCAGCCAGCTATGCTGGCTGAAGAATTCTGGGAGTTGAAGTCCACAAGTCTTAAACTTGCCAAGTTTGGGGACCCCTGGTCTACATATTATCTGTTTTCCCTCATATCACCTTGCCCAGAGATATTCAGCACTCTGTATCTATTGAGGTTCTTCAAAGGGGCTTTTAGCACAAATGATTAGCAATGCCATGCTGACTTCCACCAGGAAATAAGATTGGGGTAACCAGTTTTGAAGGTACATCGTGTTTTAGTTTTCCTTTTGGGGGGGGGCAGTGAACGTTTACCGTTTCCATGCTGAATTTGCTCAAATATAGGTATGGAAGGCCTGTCCACAAATTCCTCGGTGAAGTTCACAAGAGCATCCTTCACTGCTTCGTAGCCTGTCAACACCACCACTTTCTTGAACCCGAAATAGAGAGTAAAGATGGGTCCGTATTTTTTCGCAAGCTGAAAGAGAGCCAATAGAAATAGAACGACTGTGTCAAAAGAAAGCAAAGGAAGTCCCAACAGTCATAGGCGCCTTGGGTGCAATCCCAAACCAAGTGGAGAACCACTTGAACACCATCGGCATTGACAAAATCCCCATCGGTCAATTGCAAAAGGCAGTTTTGCTTGGAACAGCTTACATCCTGCGATGGGACCTATAACGCCATCAAACATCCACATCTGCCTCTCCCAGGTCCGTGGGAAGGACTCAACAGTTGGACAAAAATGTCAAATCCGGCCTAAACATCTGGTTGATTGTGTGACAAGCCATGATACTAATAATTGATTATCTGGAGCATCCCTTGAACACCATCTGCATTGACAAAATCCCCATCGGTCAATTGCAAAAGGCAGTTTTGCTTGGAACAGCTTACATCCTCCGACAATATCTGTAACACCATCAAACATGCACATCTGTCTATCCAAGTTCCTTGGGAAGAAGTGGGTGGACAAAAATACCAAGAATCCACTCTAAACATCAGTCTGGCTGTGAGACCAACCCTAATAAGAGGTTTATTGATCATCCTACCCATGTCTCAGGGGGCCATTTTTAAAGATGGGGCCACAAATACAATTCTCAGAAATTAGGAAATAGCAGTTTCACCATGATGGCCATCTATCTTGGGGGTCTATCAACAATTAGAGTTTACTTTACTGATTAGCCCTTGGGCCATATCAAAGTGCAGAGTTCCAGACACAAATTATTACTAAAATCTGATAAAAACAATTCAAAATGGAATTGGATAAAATGCAATTTAAAATGAAATTGGAATAAAATACGATTTAAAACAAAATGGGAATAAAATACAGTTTTAAAATGAAATTGGAATAAAATACAATAATTTAATATATAGATAAATAAAATACGATAAAATTATGTTTCGGTGTCACCCCTACAATCTACCAAATAAGGGTCTATCAAATAAAACACAGAAGGATCTCACCGAATCTTGGATGCTTCGGCCTAATTTGAGACAGATTTGCAAGGTTTATTATCTGATGGCAACTGGATGCAGAAATGGGCTTTTTCAGAGTCTGATTAATTAAAGGCACCCGATTCACCAGCCTTGTGCTCAAACAAGCA
This sequence comes from Thermophis baileyi, assembly GCA_003457575.1. Taxonomy (NCBI): domain Eukaryota; kingdom Metazoa; phylum Chordata; class Lepidosauria; order Squamata; family Dipsadidae; genus Thermophis; species Thermophis baileyi. Next base: position 433,355 of record QLTV01003104.1, on the reverse strand, counting down.
AGCTTGTTTATTCCTATTGCGGTTTATGAAACTAGCTCAAACTGCCCAAGGAGCTGCTGATTCAGTTCTATAGAGGAATGATTGAGTCTGTCATCTGCACCTCTATAACTGTCTGGTTTGGCTCTACAACCCAACAAGACAGACACAGACTTCAGAGGATAATTAGAACTGCCGAAAAAACCATTGCTACCAACCTGCCTTCCATTGACGACCCGTATACTGCACGAGTCAAAAAGAGGGCTGTGAAAATATTTACAGACCCCTCACATCCTGGGCACAAACTGTGCTATAGGGCACTGCACACCAAAACAACTAGGCACAAGGACAGATTTTTCCTGAATGCCATCGCTCTGCTTAACAACTAATTCCCACAACACTGTCAAACTAGTTACTAAGACTGTATTACTATTCTTCTTCTCATTCTTCCTATTACCTATCTCCTTTTCTACTTATGACTATAACGTTGTTGCTACTATCCTTATGATGTATATTGTTTTATTTAGTTTCCTAGTATGATTTGATTGCTTATTTAGTATTCTATGACTATCACTAAGTCTTGTATCTTATGATTCTTGATGAATGTATTTTATTTTTCTTTATATACACTGAGAGCATATGCACCAAAGACAAATTCCTTGTGTGTCCAATCACACTTGGCCAATAAAGAATTCTATTCTATTCTACTCAAACAAGTTTGTTTCTTCCCATTGCAGTTTATGAAACTAGGGTAGGGGGAGGCTTAAATATGTGATGTTTGTTCAAGGCCAAGTTTCTGGGTTGTGAGTGAGTGAGTGTGTGTGTGTATCTGTGTGTGTAATGCACACAGATCCACACGCTTGCAAAAGCCACACCCTTTCCAATAACTTTCAGAAGTCAATACTGGAAGGCTTGTAATTTACTCATTTTAGGGTGACGCCCCCCTGCTTTGAGTGGCTGAACTTTAGAACAATTCTGATTATTTGATTCCAGCTCCCAGACATGATATCCATTCCTTCTTCTTAACAGCAAACAGGTTTTCTTGGGTTAATAAATATGTATGAACGTGTCCCACGGTGGCATTGCCAGAGTCAGCCAATAACCACCCCACCTAACACTGATAGACCGAGCTGAGCTCAAAAGAGATTTCTCAGTTCCAGCCTAAAAAAATACCTCAATTCCTGTCATGGCACTCTATAAAAGCCGTAGACTACAACTCCCATCCTAACCTGCCATCAAAGTCAGTAGAATTGTGTGCAAAGTATATTGACTCAGACAATACACTGTCCACCAAGCACTTTTGGATGTTAAAGAAAAAAATCGTAAATCAAATTGTATACATATATATTTTAAAAAAGTCAGTAGAATTGCAACGAGCACTATTGCAATTCGGGGAGCAAGAGAAGAATCCTCAGCGTTTTATGTGAAGCCGCATTGTAATCATCCTAACAAACAAACAAACAAACAAACAAACAAAAAATGCCTCATTTTTAAATCCCAAGAATGCAGGCAAGGCATTCATTTCTAAGGAATTTCAAAGCCAAGAGTCGAATGAAATGCACACAGGTACGCACGGACAAAGCACCTGTTTTGTTTCGCACCAAGCAAAACTTGACGAATAGCTCAGGCAAACACTGAACAAACCTAGGCAGATTTCACATTCTGCATTCCGGCAGAACACCGTGGAATCCACTGGTTTAAAACCAGGCATCCTGGAGGGGGAAAAAAAGTTCTTAGCATCCTAAGAAGGGGAAACTCTGGAATTTGCACCTGGGAACTTGCCAGCCCTCCTTTTCTCTCTCTCTCTCCCTCCTACCTTCAGCAAGGACTTGTCCTGCCTTTTAAAATCGAGCAAGTGAAGGTGTCCGATGATGGGAAGCGGCCAAGGGCCGGGCGGCAACTTTAAAGATGATTTTTGAAAGAGAGCTGGCAAATAAGAGGATGCGAAAAGCAGCAGAAAAAGCAGCAGAACGACGGAGGCTGGGAAAGAAAAAAGGAAATTCAGCAGAGCCATTTGCAAACGAGAAATGAAATGTTGGCCCAGGTGTGACGGAAAGGAACGTGGGCATCGGCTGGCTCGTTTGCTCAACCCTTTGCCAGCGCTAAGCTTTATAAGCCGGGCTGAAGAAATGTGAAGAGAAAGACAAACCCCACCCTCTTTAACCACTTCTGGAGAATGTGGTTTAAGCAGTTTGTGATTGGAGGAGAAAAGCTGTTTTAAGTTACCAGCTCCGTGTGTGAGGCAGTCATCAAAGCAATCATCAAAACTATAATTTTGGACCCATCCGGTTTTTGGATCGAATTCAGGAGCCAAAGGACATTTTCCAGAATGGGTGCATGTGATGGAGATCTCATGAGTGGGGAAAACATGATAGTATCCATCTGGGTACAACCAATTGGCCAGTAAGCAACTCATTCTTCTTCAGGTCTTCATCTGGCTAACCTTGGTTTCACACTTCCATAATGGTCGGTGGTCACCTTCAAGGTCCTACAAGGCTTGGGATGTGATTATTTGAAGGACAGTCTTTTCTCATCTACCCAACTCAGCAGGCCACAGAGGATGTTACGAGGCCCCTCTCTTAAAGAGGTCCATCTAGAGTGACCAAGACGAAGGGCCTTCTCCATGGTGGCTCCCTCCCTGTGGAACATCATCCCTGCATTGACCTCATCTTGACATCCTTTCTCAAGGTTCTGAAGATATAGTCCTAGTGACCCCAGATTGATACGGGGTCCCATCAAGTGATTCGTTTGATTGTTGTCCCTGGTGTGTTGGGGGGATTCAATCGATTCTCTATTTGGGTTTTTATATCTGTAAGCTGTCCAGGTCTCCATGAGTGTATTGGGCAGTCATATAAACGTTCCTAATAAATAAATAAAAATAAAATAAATAATGGCTCATATTGGGTTTCAATGGTATTATGGCTAGTCACAAACCTGGGTGGGTTTCACTGCAAGTCTCAACCCTTCAACTTAATATTTCTGTTGAGTTTCTTCACCTGGCAGGTTGGTCGTGGCCTCTGAGTTCTTCTCTGCAGTAGGTGCTCCAACCAGGTAGAATATATTTCTTTGTGATGCTTGACTGGGAATGTTTCATCAAGAGTTGAAAGCAGAGGGCAGACACCCCCCCACCATCTGTCCTGCTTGCAGTTTTGCAAAGAATGCAGACCAACCAAATTCCTGGCTTTGTATATTTTTCAAAGTCTGGAATCATTCATCAGCAGTTCCCCAAAATTCCATCTTGGGGTTACCAAAGGAACAATGAACCATAAGGTTGGTATTGTACAAGGCAAATGAAAATAGACACAACATAGACCAGACCCAACTCAGGCAAATTTTCTCTTCTCTCTTGAAAGGGGCAAAAGAAAGAATACATTCTCATAGAATTATGGAAAGTTACGGATGGAAAGGACCTTGGAGGTCTTCTAGTTCAAACCCCCCTCCCCCTGGCTAAGACAGGAATCCTTATAACATCCCGGACAAATAGTTGTCTGATCTTTTCTTGAAAACCTCCATCATTTGATCATTTGTCAAATAACAGAATAACAGAGTTGGAAAGGGACCTTGGAGGTCTTCTAGTCCAACCCCCTGCTCAAGCAGGAGACCCTATACCAGTGATGGCGAACCTTTTTTTGCTCGGGTGCCAAAAGGGCGCGCGTGCGTGCCCACACCCATAATGCAATGCCCTCCCCCCCGCGCTTGCGCGCACAACCACCCCCCCCACGCGCATGCGCGCAGGCTTCACTGAAGCCTCTGGACTTCTGGTAGGCCCGTTGGGCCGTTTTTCCCCCTCCCCAGGCTTCAGGAAAGCCTCCGGAGCCTGTGGATGGCAAAAAACGGGCCCAACAGAAGTCCCCAGGCTTCAGGAAAGCCTCCTGAAGCCTGGGGAAGGTGAAAAACGGCCCAACGGGCCTACCAGAAGTTCGGAAATGAACTTGGTTTGTTTCCAAACTTCCGGAAGGCCTGTTGGATCCGTTTTTCGCCATCCACAGGCTCCAGAGGCTTTCCTGAAGCATGGGGAGGGCGAAAACAGCCTTCCCCCGGCCCTCCGGAAGGCCGAAAATCAGCTGGCCAGTGCGCTGGAGCTGACATAGGGCAACGCCTTGCGTGCCCTCAGATATGGCTCCATGTACCACCTGTGGCATGCGTGCCATAGGTTCGCCATCACGGCCCTATACCATTTCAGACAAATGGTTATCCAATCTCTTTTTAAAAACTTCCAGTGTTGGAGCGTTCACAACTTCTGGAGGCAAGTCATTCCACTGATTAATTGTTCTCACTGTCAGGAAATTTCTCCTTGGTTCTAGGTTGGAACAAGACATGGTAGGATTTAGCTAAAGGGGGTGGAAGAATATAGAATCACAGAGTTGGAAGGGACCTTGGAGGTCTTCTAGTCCAACCCCCTGCTTAGGCAGGAAACCCTACAGCACTTCAGACAAATGGCTGTCCAGTCTCTTCTTCAAAATCTCCAGTGTTGGAGCACTCACAATTTCTGGAGGTAAGTCATTTCACTGATTAATTGTTCTCACTGTCAGGAAATTTCTCCTTAGTTCTAAGTTGCTTCTCTCCTTGATTAGTTTCCATCCGTTGCTTCTTGTCCTGCCTTCAGGACAAGAAGAATAGCTTGACTCCCTCTTCTTTGTGGCAGCCTCTGAGATTTTGGTACACCATTATTGTGTCACCCCTAGTCCTTCTTTTCATTAAACCGGACCTATCCAGTTCCAGCAACCGTTCATCGTACGTTTTAGCCTCCAGTCCCCTAATCATCTTTGTTGAACCTACATAATAATAACATACACAGAGCAGGGACCGAGAGGAAGCCCAGCAAAAGTTAGAACCAGAATACAGAATATAGAATAATAGAGTTGGAAGGGACCTTGGAGGTCTTCTAGACCAACCCCCTGCTGAAGCAGGAGACCCTATCCATTCTGGACAAACCAAAAGCAGAACTTCTTTGCAGTAGCATTAGCTGATGATGAACCATTTGCACCCTCTCTCTCTCTCTCTCTCTCTCTCTCTCTCTCTCTCTCTCTCTCTCTCTCTCCCCCTCCCTCCCTCCCTCCCTCCCTCCCTCCGTGTGTGTGTGTTTAAAATGCCAGGCTGACTTGACATTTATTATCCCAAAGGATTATTGCTGCACTGAGACACACCTCAGGTCCCCAAAGGTATGTGTGCCATTGCCCACTGAGGTTGGCCCTCTGCCCACTATTGACAGCATGTTTTCCATTGCGAGCTGAAACTATGTTGTACAAAAGTCGCGGCTTGCTGAGAACAGGGGTGGGAATGAGCCAGTGACGCAAGTCGTTCTCCAGAAGACGCTTCTGTTGGGTTCGACCTTCTGCCTCGCAAGTCTACGTGCTTCTCTGGTCGAACACAGCCAAGATATGTTTTTGTTTTTTCCCCAGTGATGGCTTTCTTCCATCCATGTATGGCTAAGAGCTTTCAAAATTGGTCTTCTGCTAAGAAATGTCCCTTGAATTCTCTTTATATTTCATAGCTGGCTGGGGAATTCTGGGAGTTGAAGTCCACAGGTCTTAAAATTACCAAGGTTGGATGCCCTGATCTAAACTTTCCTCCTCCTCCTCCTGCTCCTCCTCCTCTCCACAAATCCCAATCCTTTCTAGCACTGATGTTGTTGCCTAGTTGGGTCATAAAAGGTTTAGAACAAAACAACCAAGCTCAGAGAGCACCGACTCCACAATTCTTCTTCTTCTTCTTCTTCTTCTTCTTCTTCTTCTTCTTCTTCTTCTTCTTCTTCTTCTTCTTCTTCTTCTTCTTCTTCTTCTTCTTCTTTTTCTTCTTCTTCTTCTTCTTCTTATCTTCTTCTTCTTCTTCTTCTTCTTCTTCCTCCTCCTCCTCCTCCTCTTCTTCTCCTCCTCCTCCTCCTCCTCCTCCTCCTCCTCCTCCTCCTCCTTCCTCCTCCTCAATATAACAGCACATTGAGAATACAGTTACAGGGGTAGAATTCCACCCCCCCCTTAGTTGGATACAGTAAAACAATTTGCTTTCTTAAAAAAATCTTAGCAATCTTATTTTTCGACGCTCGTTCCTCCACTCATGATGGGAAAGCTGGTGTATCTCCCCCAAGGGATTAATACCTGTCAGCGACATACCTGGGTCCTGCCTGAAGGCAGGTCAACTTAGAAGATGATGGATGTGCCTTGTGTCTTAACCACAAGTACAACTTGACAGCCGAGCTCTTCGTTCCTTGATTAGTGCTTTACTTTTAAGCCTAACGCGTTTGGTAAAAATGTGGGCTGGCTTAGGCGTGTGTATTGTAAACCATTTTTAAAGACAACTCTTAAAAGCCAAGAGATTAATCTCATTGAAACCCAAGCTATTAAGCATTGCTTCCCTGTCAAACAACAGCGGGCGAGAATTTCCTTAGCAAAGCTGCAGGTGTACGGCTAAAAAAAAAGAAAAGAGAAAAAGTTAATGACTTTTCTTCTTCTTTCCATCCACGATGGGTTTTTTTTTTTTTTCTTCATAGGCCTTTTGTGTTCAAGGTTTTTGTGTGCTAGGATTTGTCTTCTAGGCGTTTTTCCTGTCACCACAAAGGTTAATATTTGCCTGGGGCCCTATGGAAAAATCAAAAAAGGCTTACCACACACCCTTTTTCTTCGCTGGCTCCTAATGGTAACCATTGTTGGGATTTTTACCCGGTGAGGTTTTCTGGCTCCGGCGGTCGATTGATGAGACTTTGTAAAAAAATAAATAAATCTTTGGCGGTTTTATCGTGCTGATAGCAATAAAAATAAAGTGCTCTGGGAGGGATCCACCAAGTTGGGAGAGGGTGGTTGAATGCAGCTTTCCAAATTGCAAATTGTTTTTGGCAAACTTGCTTTAAAAAAAATACTCTAAAGTGGACTAAAATAAGAGAGAGACAGAAAGAAAGAGAAAGAAAGAAAGAAAGAAAGAAAGAAAGAAAGAAAGAAGAAGAAGAAAGAAAGAAAGAAAGAAAGAAAGAAAGAAAGAAAGAAAGAAAGAAAGAAAGAAAGAAAGAAAAAGACAATTGATGAAAGATAGATGATAGATTAGACAGATAGATAGAAATTGATGGATAGATAGATATAGATGGATAGATAGACAGATAGACAGAGAGACAGGCAGACAGAATCTTACCACACATGAGCACCAAATATTAACTGACAATTTTAGGCAAGGCGTCTATTCTGAGAGAGAGAGGAAAACAGCAATAGATTGGTGACAATTTCTCAGTTTTGTGTGAGATTTCGGCCAGTTTTCACTCCTGGCCTGTGAGTAAGGTTTGTAATTCTGGAGACAATTAGCCCAAAATTATCCAAGATTCCCCAAAGTTTAGCGTCCCTCCAAATGATTATCCTGAAAAATACCGTTCGTCAGACATTTTCATTGAGCTCCTCTGGTGCATTACTAAATTAGCAAAAACAGAGATTAATGTCCAGAGAGTGCCAAAGATCAGATTACATTCCTTCATGTCTCTGCAAATTACTAAGATTAGGGATTAAGTCTGTCAGGGCTTGCTCAATGCTGATTACTTCCCCCGTCTTCTCACCATATTTATATATATATATTTATATTTATGTAACATGTTTGTGTGCCCAATTTTCTTTAACTCTGGCTTTACCCAACTCACAGTTCATGGGGCTGAGTGACCAAGCTAAAGCAAGGTTGAAGATCCTCATGGCCACGCATGGATGTAGCTTCTATAAACCCATTTGTGGTGTGGCTGATGGAAGTTGGAGTGAACCTACCTCTGGAGTGGAAGTGTTGCACTCTGTCTTTTGAACCACTTTGGTGTAGTTGTTAAGACACCAGGTTAGAAATCAGGAGACGGTGAGTTCAGGTCCTGCCTTAGCCATCAAATCACCAGCTAAGTGACTTTGGGCCAAACACCAGGGGACAGAGAGTTCTAGTCCCGCCTTAGCCATGAAAGCCAATTGGATGATTTTGGGACAATCACCAGGAGATAGTGAATTCTAGTTCTGCCTTAGGCATGAAAGCCAGCTGGGTGACTTTGGCCAGTTCCTCTCTCAGCCCAGCCCACCTCACAAGGTGGTTGTGGGGGAAAACAGGATGAGGAAGGTGAGTTGAACATGTTCACCATCTCATTTGTAAAACTAATAAAGGTGGGATACAAATAAATAAATAAAACCAAAGTCCAATGCTCTAAACTATCCATTATCTGCATCACCAGTGGCTGCGGAAGATGGGAATTGTCGCTCCCCAAAAAGCATTTGGTTTGACTGCCCTTCTGCCTTCTTGCAACGGTTTTAAGTGCATTTCCACTACCTTTGGAGAATCATCCAACGACCTTGTTTCAAATGGCATGGCTGGTCTAGTGAAGAGAAGGACCAGGGGAGACATGAGAGCAGTCTTCCAATATTTGAGGGGCTGCCACAGAGAGGAGGGGAGTCAAGCTATTTTCCAAGGCACCCGAAGGCCGGACAAGAAACAATGGATGGAAACTGATCAAGGAAAGATTCAACCTAGAAATAAGGAGAAATTTTCTGACAGTGAGAACAATCAACCAATGAAACAGAAGTTGCCTTTAGAAGTTGTGGGAGCTTCATCCCTGGAAGCTTTCAAGAGACTGGATTGCCATTTGTCAGAAATGGTGTAGGGTCTCCTGCTTGGGCGGGGGGCTGGACTAGATGACCTACAAGGTCCCTTCTTCCAACTCTGTTAATCTGTAAGATGTCCAGTTTGAAGTTGGGTGGAAACATCTAGAGCGGAAAATATTTCTCCTCGTTTCATATTCTCCTTTCACAGCAGCTCAAGTCACATGACGAGGAAAACAAGTTGGATCAAGAGGTTTTGTTTGCGTTACCATGAAGAGTCATTTATTCACAATCCCGGCAAAGCCTATTTTTCACGCTCCCTGCCACAACTTAATACAGATTCGTATTTTCAGCCAGTGGTTACATAACCATCCAGGTGTTTTTTTCCATTTACGAGGTAGAATAAGAAAGCCATCAGAAGCACAAACAGAGGACGGCGATAAGAGATGATTTTATTTCTTGTGGTCACGCCAACGAAATGGGTTTATAACTCGCTATTGTTTCTCCGTAACTGTCACTGAGACGAGAAAGAAATATTACCACTCTTAAATCATTACAGGTAGTCCTCGACTTACGACGATTGAACCCAAAATTTCCATTGCTATGCAAGACAGTTGTTAAGTGAGTTTTGCCCCATTTGACCTTTCTTGGCCCAGTTGTTAAGGGAGTCACTGCAGTTGTCAAATTAGGAACACGGTTGTTAAGTGAATCTGGCTTCCCCCATGGACTTTGCTTGTGAGGTCGCAAAAGGGGATCACATGACCCGGGGTCACAGCAACCGTCATAAATATGAGTCAGTTGCCAAGTGGCTGAATTTTGATCACATGACCTTGCAGATGCTGTAACGGTCGTTAAGTGTGAAAAATGGTCAGAAGTCGCTTTTTTCAGTGCGGCTGCAACTTCGAACAGTCAGTAAATGAACTATTGTAAGTTGAGAACTACTTGTACTTATAAAGTAATAAAAATGACATAAAGAGTTGCCTAATGGCCAGAAAGGTGACACATAAATTAATAAATAAAATATAAAAATAAATGGGTGGCATATAAATTTAATAAATAAAATAATATATTTATTTATATTAGATAGGTTAGATAGACGATGATAGAGATGATCAATGATAGGATAGGATAGATGATACAGTAGATGATGATAGATAGGATAGATACAGTAGATGATAGATGATAGATAGATAGATAGATAATAGATTGGACAGACTGATGGATGGGAAGGAGAGAGAGGGGGGGGGATAAGATAAGAGTCCCCTGGGAGTTGGGCGGCATAATATAAATAAATAAAGATAGATGATAGATGATAGATAGATAGATAGATAAGAGATTGGACAGACTGATGGGAGAGAGAGATGATGGAGAGAGAGAGAGGATAATAGAGAGATAGATATGGATGGGAAGGAGAGAGAGGGGGGGGGATAAGATAAGAGTCCCCTGGGAGTTGGGCGGCATAATATAAATAAATAAAGATAGATGATAGATAGATAGATAGATAGATAGATAGATAGATAGATAGATAGATAGATAGATAGAGAAGGGACACCCAATATTGTAACCAGCACCGAAGAATCCAAGCCAGGTGGGAATTTAAAAGGGTGTATTAGAAAGTGACACCCTCTCCCCAGGTCCAACATCTGGACAGGGTATCCCAGCCCCTGTCCTGCTCACATGTAGGTCTGAAACTCGAAATGTTAGGAAATGGGGGGGGAAACCCTGTTCATTGTGGCTTGTTGCAAAAAAAAAAGCTTCCTTCCAGGAAAAGCCCATCTTTGCTCGACAGACTCCTTGGGCGATGGGTGCAAGGATTTAGGAGCATCTTTGCTTATCCGTCCCGCCCCATTGTGGTTTCTCTGGCCAGTCCGTGCTTTTCTTTTCTTTTCTTTTCTGCTGCAACCACAAACCAGCATCTCTGAGCGCGTGGCGCCCGATCGGTATCAGTTCCCCGCCAGCGTTCGAAAGGGGCGGGGCTGAGCGTTTCCCGCTCGATTCGCTCGGCTTTCTTCTCCTTCGGCCTGGCCTGGCCTGGTTCGGCGCTCCGCTGCCAGGCCTGGGCTGGGCTCCCTCATTCCGGAAGTGGGGGAGAACCGCGATCGTAGCCAGCGTCGGGCCTCGCCCCGTCGGTTCGTCCGTCTCCGTCATGTCCACCATGGTTTTCGGGTCGAAAAGCTTCAAGCCGAGGGCGCCGGACAAGGGCGCCTTCCCCTTGGATCATTTCGGTGAGGGGGGAGTGCGCATGCGCGGCTCTTCATGCCACAGAGACTCCCGGCGATAAGAACTCCCATCATAGAGATGACAAATCTAGAGCGTCGCCACCCTCGCTCTCTTACACAGGGTTTCTCAGTCGCTTTAAGGCGTGTGGACTTCAACTCCCAGAATTCCCCAGTCAGCCATGTTGGCTGGGGAATTCTGGGAGTTGAAGTCCATACACATTTAAAGTGGCCAAGTTTGAAAAATACTACAGGTAGTCCTTGACTTACAACAGTTCGCTTAGTGACCGTTTGAAGTTACAATGGCACTGAAAAAAGTGACTTATGGCCGTTCTTCATACTTATGACTGTTGCAGCATCCCCTATGATTTATATTCGGATGCTTGACAACTGACTCACATATATGATGGTTGCAGTGTCCCGGCGTCATGTGATCCCCTTTTTGCGACCTTCTGACAAGCAAAGTCAACGGGGAAGCCAGATTCACTTAATGACCGTGTTACTAATTTAATAACTGCCGTGATTCACTTAACAACTCTGGCAAGAAAAGTCGTAATATGGGACAAAACTCACTTAACAAATTTCTCAGCAACATAAATGTTGGCCTCAATTGTGTCAAAAGTAAGATTTGCATCTCAGGATGAGCCACGATGTAGTTTCGGGTGAACATTTTTAGTAAGCCATAGTTTGTGAAATAGAATAGAATAACAGAGTTGGAAGGGACCTTGGAGGTCTTCTAGTCCAACCCCCTGCTCAGGCGGGAAACCCTATACCATTTCAGGCAAATGGCTGTCCAATCTCTTCTTAAAAACTTCCAGTGTTGAAGCATTAACAATTTCTGGAGGCAAGTCGTTCCACTGGTTAATTGTTCTCACTGTCAAGAAATTTGTTCCTAGTTCTAGGTTGTTTCTCTCCTTGTTTAGTTTCCATCCGTTGCTTCTTGTCCTGCCTTCAGGTGCTTTGGAGAATAGGTTGACCTCCCTCTTCTTTGTGGCAGCCCCTCAAATATTGGAAGACTGCTATCATGTCCCCCCTAGTTCCTTCTTTTCATCTGTCCTAGAACTTTCATCCTTTTTCCAGACCCCTCATCCTGTCTTTGGCATATGCTATTCTTTTGGGGGTACTCTTAATTCCAGGTGTCTTTTACTTTTTCTTCTAAACGAAAGCAAACAAAAAGGGTGAGGGTTTTTTGTTTTTGTTTTTTTTGTACAGGAGAATGTACGCTTTTCAAAGAAAAATTCATGAAGTGTCTGCAGGCAAATAACTTTGAGAACGGATTGTGCAGACAGGAGTCAAAAGAATACCTCGAATGCCGAATGGAGAGGTGAGAACTGCTGAGGTTAATGGATGTTTGGCTTGCTCTGAGTCCGGATTGGCTAAATTAGCTCTTCAGACATCTCTGATCTGTGCAATCTCAAGACAGGAAGGCAATTTCACTCACTCACACACACACACACACACACATTTTTTTCCTCTGGGGAATAAAGCTACTCCCAAAGTTACTATGAGTTGTACCGGCATGTACATTTAAATAACAACAACAACAACAACAATGTAAAAAGCCAACATTGCTTTAAGAAAAGATTGACCCTCTTAGCAAGCGTATTTCGTTGTTGTATAGTTGCTGTCTTGTGAATCACTGCCTGCCAACTGTTAAGTATATTTTTATTCACAGAAGAAACAGAAATGTACTAATTAAAAGTAAGTGCTGGGGTTCGTAGGAAGCTACATTCTCTTGTCCTGTACCATGTGCAAGAGCCTTCTGTATCTGTTCTAGAATTTATCGTGTACACACACACACACACACACACACACACACACACGTTCAGATACACACAGAGAGAACTCGATATAATCCTTTGGGGGGGGTGTGATTGCTTTAGAGAGACTAAATTATTCAACAATGGAAATGAACAGGGCTAAATGTGCAGCTTTGAAGCCTTAACGATTTATTCAATCTTGTTTGATTTCTTCAAGGGAACTGATGGCCAAAGAGCCACTTGAAAAACTGGGGTTTAAAGACCTAAAGGAAGAGAAACCCGAAGACCAACCTGAGACAGTACAACAAAATCCCTCCTGACCCTCAATTGTGATCCCAGAATCTGCAGCCATAGATAGATGATAGATAGATAGATAGATAGATAGACAGACAGACAGACAGACAGACAGACAGACAGACAGACATAGATATAGATATAGATATAGATATAGATATATAGATATATGTATAGATATATAGATATAGATATAGATATATTGTATGTGGCCTCGTTGGCGTTTCGTTTTAAGAGAAAGTTATTCTCGAAAAAGGTCACAGAAATTCAGCAAATGGCGGATTTGAAGGCATTCACTCCAGAAGGATGGTGAGGTTTGTTTTCCAGCTGTTTCCGTAGTTTTGGGATGGTTTTTCCCTTAAAAAGAAAAGAAAAGAAGATTGCAATGCCTTTGGATAGAATGTTTGGACTTGTGTTGAAACCGATATTAGAACATTAAAAACTTAAGCCAATAATCAGAAGTTATGCTGTTAGATTTTTGTACTCTGAAAATGTTGCATTCAAGATTTAGCCTTCTTTTTCTCTGTCCTCATGTGAGGAATGAGCCGTGCTGGATTCTGGCTGCAACAGGATGTGTATGAGTGTGTTTGTATAGAGGCAGTCCTCATTTAGCGACTGACTTGGTTAGCGGCTGTTCATAGTGATGACGTTGGTGAAAAAGTGAATTTGCAACCAATCCCCCCCCTGGATAACCTTCACAGTTCAGCAAGAGAGGAAAGCTGAAGGAAGATCGTAAGCACAGTTGCGGATTCACTTAATGACTGAGTCGCTGGTCCCAATTGTGGCCACTAAAGGAGGACAACCTGTATCGAAGAAAGTCTCCATTGGTGAAACTGTAGGAAGGTGTCTTGGAGATCCTTCAGGAGAAACAGCCCTTCGTGAGCTAAATACACAATGCATCCTCAAATTATGATGACAATGGAGCCCAAAATTTCTGTTGCTAAGCAAGACAGTTGTTAAGTGAGCTTTGCCCCAATTTTACAACCTTCCTTGCCACAGTTACTAAGTGAATCACTGCAGTTATTAAGTTAGTAGCACGGCTATTAAGTAAATCTGGCTTCCCCATTGACTTTGCTTGTCATATATATATATATACATAGCACATGACCCTTGGACACTGCAACTGTCATAAATATGAATTGGTTGCTAAGCATCCAAACTTTGATCATGTTACCATGGGGATGCTGCAACGGTTGTAAGTGTGAAAGATGGTCATAAGTCACTTTTTTCCAGTGTTGTTGTAACTTTGAATGATCACTAAACGAAATGTTGTAAGTTGGGGATTACCTATATAACCATCACAGAAATATCAACATTTGGGTGCTTGGCAACCAGCGTGTATTTACAATGATTGTGGTGTTCTGGGGTCATGGGATCACCATTGGCTACTTCTGCTGTCAGCTGCCAGCAGTTCGCGTCTC
>QLTV01003104.1:397742-410994 GCA_003457575.1 Thermophis baileyi | reverse complement strand
GTGTGTGTGTGTGTGTGTGTGTGTGTGTGTGTGTGTGTGTGTGTGTGTGTGTGTGTATATATACACACACACACACACACACATATACAGTACATATACATATACATATACATATATATATACGTATACACACACACACATACATACACATACACATACACATACACATACATACACAAATAAACACATTACTAGATGGATAATCAGTTTGCTGGTGATGGCAGCTTAGGCAGTTCACAGGAGAATCAATTTTTTGCACAGAATCATGAGGTCTAGAATCATGCTTTCATTTTAGGAAGTGCAACTTGGGAACCAGGCATATTTTTTGGCATGCAAAAAAGAAAAATGATCCTGGGTTTTATCCTAGCATTCCCAGGAAATGGGAGGAAAAACCAAGGAAATCTCTTCTTGGTTATGGAGCACGGCGCTTCATGTTTGCAACCCAAATCCTTCCGCTGTTGAATTTTTGCAAGGCGTGAAGCATCTTCATTTAGTGACCGCAACAGGGACTGGCAATTCCGTTGCTAAGCAAAGCAGTCGCTAAGTGAAACTATGACGGTGCCTGTGATCTGATCCCAGCTTTCCTGGGCTTTTCAGACCCGCGAGGGTCGTATTAAATGTGCGGATTGGTTGCAAAGTACTTTTTCATCCCTGTCGTAATCGCAAGGGTCCGCTAAATGAGGCAGTCACTAAACAAGGACTGTCCCTACCTGTATCACATTTCCCACAGCTGCCACTTCCTGGAAGCGTCATATATCTTAATAATAACACCATGATTCCTAGACTCTTATTTAGAATCAAAACATCCATTCTAAAATGTGATACAGGTAGTCCTCGACTTACGACCACAATTGAGCACAACATTTCTGTTGTCAAGTGAGACATTTGTTAAGTGAGCTTCCCATTTTACGACCTTTTTGGTCACCATCGTTAAGTAAATCACTGCAGTTTGATAAGTTAGTAACCCGGTTGTTAAGTGAATCCGGCTTTCCCATTGACTTTGGTCACAAAAAGGGGATCACGTGACACACACACCCCCGCCCCTCACCCTTGGACACTGCAACCATCATAAGTATGAACCAGTTGCCAAGCATCTGAATTTAGATCACACGACCACGGGAATGCTGGGAAGGTCGTAACTGTGAAAAACGGTCTTAGGTCACTTTTTTCTGTGCCGTTGTAACTTTGAACCGTCACTAAATGAACAGGTTATAAGTCGAAGACTACCTGTATTGGTAGGGTGTGTAGACAACACCAATAACAAAACAGGATGGTTGGAATCCCCGATCAAAACAGCTGATTGTGATCTGAGGATCGTCTTGGGTGTGACAATAACTTCGCAGTGATATCATATATTACACGCTGCTCGTAAAACTGCCTAACCTAATTGCCCAATTTGCTCTCTCTTAACTTGCCAGGTTTTTTTTCCACCGACTTTACACGCTGCAATGCTTGTTTCTTCCTCCAATGTTTGTCTCCGCAGATCCAGACTGGGCCTCTCACACGTTGGGGGTCTTCATTTGCTTAAATTGTTCGGGGATCCATCGCAACATCCCCCAAATCAGCAAGGTGAAATCCGTCCGTATGGATGAATGGGACTCTGCGCAAATTGAGGTAATGGGTTGTTAGAAGATCAGATAGATAAGATCACCTTTAGGGTCGTGTTTTACGGTGGGCACTCTGGCACACGTTGCCTGCTCAAAAAGTATATATCAGCCCATACACACACATAACACATATATACACATGCTATACACACACACATCTATCTATCTATCTATCTATCTATCTATCTATCTATCTATCTATCTATCTATCTATCATCTATCTATCTATCTATCTATCTATCTATCTATCTATCTATCTATCTCTCATCTATCTATCTCTTATCTGTGTGCGTCTGTCTGTCTGTCTGTGTCTCTCTCTCTCTTTCTCTCTCTCTCTATCCCATCCCATCCTCTATCTCTCCATCCCATCCCATCCCATCCCATCCCATCCCATCCCATCCCATCCCATCCCATCCCATCCCATCCCATCCCATCCATCCGTTTGTCTATCTAATTATCATCTATATTATCTATATCAATCATCTATCTAATCATCTGTATTATATCTATCTATCTATCTATCTATATCTATCTATCTATCTATCTATCTATCTATCTATCTATATCTATCATCTATCTATCATCATCTATCTATCTATCTATCTATCTATCTATCTATCTATCTATCTATCTATCTATCTGCAGGTGGTTTCTCATAGTTTTTTTTGAAAAGAAATAACGATATAGCTTTAAAAGCCTATGGAGAGGTTCGGTGTGTGTGTGTATCTATATCTATATCATCTATCTATCATCTATCTATCCCTGTATCTGTCTGTCTGTCTGTCTGTCTGTCTGTCTCTCTCTCTATCCATCCCATCCCATCCCATCCCATCCATCCATCCGTCTATCTGTCTATCTAATCTGTCATCTATATTATCTATATCTATCATCTATCTAATCATCTGTATTATCTCTCTCTCTCTCTCTCTCTCTCTCTCTCTCTCTCTCTCTCTATCTCTATCTATCATCTATCATCTATCTAAATATATTATATATATTAATCACTGTCCATTTTGAATACATAAGCGGAAACTTGAGAGTTGATGCTATATGAAACAAAACTGGAACAACTCGAAGCAAGTAGAGGTCACTTAAATCAGTGGCCCCCAAATTTTTGGGAACCGGGGACCAGTTCCGTGGGGAGAGCTTTTCCCACGGACCGGAGGGGGCGTGGTTTCGCGTGCTGCCTGCACCCCATAAATGGGCTTCACTTGTTTGCGTAGCCCGGTTTCTGGCATGCCGCAGCTCGGTGCTTGTCTATGGACCAGAGGTTGGGGACCACTGCCTTAAGCCATTGCTTGAGATGGATAACGGAGTGATTTGAAGGCATCTGCAGCAAAATCTTACGGGGTGAGAGATGCCACCATTGGTCCTATCTGCGATCCCAACTTCAGTTAGTCCTTGACTTACGATCATTCATTTTAGCGACTGCAGATGCACTGAAAAAGGTGATTCACAATCAGGCTTGCACAGCTGCAGCAGCATCCCCGCAATCATAGGGTCAGATTTCTGGCACTTTTGCAACCGGCATGTCTTTACAACGGTTGCGCTGTCCCGGGTCATGTGATCAACATTTGCGATCTTCCCAACCAGCTTCCGACAATCAAAGTCAACGGAGAAAGCGGGATTTGCTTAAGGACCACATGATTCGCTTAATAACTGCAGTGGTTTGCTTAACCACCATGGCAAGAAAGGTTGTAAAATCGGGCGTGACTCACGTAACAACCGCCTTGCTTTGCAAGGGAAATTCTGGTCGTAAGTCAAGGATTACCTTTATATGCTGAAGCTGAACAGGTCATTGGATAGATCTATAATTGGAAGGGAATACTGTCTAGTTGCTATTGGTCAATTGAATGAATTAATAATAGACTATATTTATATATATATACTGTATATGCATTCTTGTCATTGGTTGTTTTTATGTCAATCTGCGCTTTCTGTGGGCGTAAGGCTTGTCATTGGTTGCTTTTTTGCATATGTTATAGGCTTAATTAATGCTCTTGCTGTTGTGACCCAGCGCAGCAAACCCCCAGGAAACGACACACACACACTGTTGTCCAAAATAAAGAAGGCTTTATCACTAATAAGTTAAGTTCAGGGTTTCTCCCAAAGTGCGTGTTGCAAATCACAGAACACTTTGGCCGGGATTTCAAATACAAAAAAAAAAAACACAAACAGATCATTAAGTCCTTAAATTCCTCACTTGCTGGAATTGGCCGAGAGCCCGGACTGGAGTTCGTCCAACTGATATCACCGACAGAGTAATCAGAAGCCAGGTAAAAGACATCTGTTGTTTCCAGCAAGATTGCCCTTTGTGAGTCAACCTTATATAGGCTTAGGACGTGTCCCCTCTGCTTGCAGGTTTACCTGTGAGTAGACCTCCTTCTACAAGGACACTCTTGCCGGCTAGCTGCCCTGCGTTCCCTAGCATCAATCAGAGGCTCCTCCTCTTCACGAGTCACTGAACTCCTGCTGGAGAGGTGCAGAAGGCCCTGATTGAGTATCATCCTCTGGCCCTGCGTCCTCCTCGGTCTCGGACTCAGGTGCCGGAGATACAGACTGCTCTTGCCACCCCATGGTCGGTTCTTGGTCTTCCGGATCCATGAGCAGCTGCGCGGGACTTGGGCAAGCCACAACACTTGCTAGCTCTTATATTTGAGGCTGATTTTTCAACCGTGTTATTGCAATGTAGGTACTGATGAGTCAATACGAAATGCTTGCATCTACCTCTGTTTGTCTTTTGACTGTATTGTTTAAATTATTAAAAGGGACTAACTGTTTTAAATATATCTCTGTTTATTTGCAGTTCATGGCTTCCACGGGGAACACAGTCTCCAAAGCTAAATACGAATCCAAAATCCCACCATTTTATTATAAGCCAACTTTTTTGGACTGCCTGTAAGTATCCACCTTTTGCTCAAGCATTTTGGGGAGAAATAATTCCCAGTTACGCCGGAGCGACTATAATCTTCATTCCGAAGGCTGGTTTCTGCGGATTTTTTTTTTAAAAAAAACCCTGCAATGAAACTTGATGGATTGAAAACTCTTGACTTGCATGAGATTGCAGTTGGATTATTTACTCAGCTCTTGGATGTTACTGATGAAAACAATAGCTCTGTTTTGCTTTTGTTGTTGTTGTTGTTTTAGGTAACTAAATTGCATCATTTGTTGTCCCGAAAAACCCTTCCAGGGTTAAACTAATTTGTAGAAAAAGAAAAATAGTTGTTTACGTGTGAACGGAACAAAACATACATTACGGAATTCATCGCATGTTGATTGAGTTTATAATGCTATGTTCGGAAAAATGGGACAAAATTTACTTAACTGCAACAGAAATTTTGGGCTCTATATGCAACAACGCAGGTGAAACGTGAAATTCAGCAGGTTCTGACAGGTTCTGGAGAACCGGTAGCAGAAATTTTGAGTAGTTCGGAGAACCGGCAAATACTACCTCTGGCTGGCTCCAGAGTGGGTGGGAATGGAGATTTTGCAATATCCTTCCCCCAGGAGTGGGGAGGGAATGGAGATTTTGCAGTATCCTTCCCCTGTCATGCCCACCAAGCCACGCCCACCAAGCCACATCATGCCCCCACCAAGCCACGCCCACAGAACCGGTAGGGAAAATTTTTGAATTTCACCCCTGCAACAACAAAAAGAAAAAGATGGAAGGAAAGAGGAGAGATGATGGGAGAGAGGGAAGTGGAGTGGAGTGGAGGGGAGGAGAGGAGAGGAGAGGAGAGGAGAGGAGAGGAGAGGAGAGGAGAGGAGAGGAGAGGAGAGGAGAGGAGAGGAGAGGAGGAGGGGAGAAAGGTTGGGGAAAGAGGAGAAGGAAGGAGATAAGAAGAGGGAAGTAGAGAGGGGAAAGGAGAGAGGGAAGTGGATGGGAGGAGTAGGAGAAAGGGAAGGAGAGGGAAGCGGAGAAGAAGAGAGAAGGGAGAGGAGGAGAGGAAAAGCGAGAGGGAAGTAGAGAGGGGAGAGGAGAAGGAGAGAGGGAAGGAGAGGGAAGGAGAGGGGAGGAGAGGAGAAGGAAAGAGGGAAGGAGAGAGAAGTGGAGGGGAGAAGGGAAGGGAGGGAAGGAGAAGGAAGACGGAAAGAGATGGGTAAAATTGGGTGAAATATGGTGTATATGAGAAAGGAAAACAGATGGGTAATTTATTTTATTTTACTTGATGGTTATATAATCGAAACCATAATGGAAGACAATATATGTTATAATATGGATGTTATCGCATATCTGTTTATATGTTACTGCATATTTGTTAATATATATATGACTATAATGATGATGATGATGATGTTTGTACGTTCGCATGTTAACATCTGGGATACGTAGAGAGCACACTGCTCAACATAGAAAGGAAATGTATGATATAAAACAATAAAAAATATTTAAAAAAAAAGAAATTTTGGGCTCAATTGTGGTCATAAGCCGAGATCTGCATGTATTCCTGGAGGATATTGCTTTGGGTGAAAAATTCATCATTGCAGTGCTTTTTAAATCAATCCTTTTTCTGGTTTTCTTTCTTTCTTTCTTTTTGTCAGACTGTTACGAGAACAATGGATCAGGGCTAAATATGAAAGGGAAGAATTCATTTTCGCTGAGAAACAGGAGCCTTATTCTGCAGGTAATGGAGAATATTTTTTTATTTTTTGGTTAGTATGAATCTAAATGTTTACTGTTCAAAGTTCTTATTGACTTAAGCCTCTGGGGGGAAAAACTTTCGGCATATTTGCTTCCACTTTTAACCATAGTTCTGTGTTTGGTCCAAAGCCGAGTTACTGATTATCGTGAGCAAGGATTACATAGAATCCTGATTTTACACGTTAGTTTGTTCACACTTCACTGGTTAAATCAGGGTTTCTCAACCTTCTCATTTTGTTGTCTGGCTTGTGTTCCAGCTGTGTTAGTTCTTGATGCTTTGCCATATAGGTGTGCAAAAGAGACTTGTGTTTCCTACAAAAAAAGAAGAAGGAAGAAGAAGAAGAAGAGAAGAAGAAGAAGAAGAAGAAGAAGAAGAAGAAGAAGAAGAAGAAGAAGAAGAAGAAGAAGAAGAAGAAGAAGAAGAAGAAGAAGAAGAAGGGGAAAGTACACCTAGCGTGCGCACTAAAAAGACCTGAGTAATTTGATTTATTTTTAGCTGGCCAAACAGGATGTGGACCACTTGTTCAGAAGCAAGCCACTATTGGTTTGAGCTCAGGGCGGTCTTAAAATTAGTAAGACTCATATTCATTTGGAAACTGATTGTTTCTTTGTTTCGTTCTACCTGTTTCAAGAGATTGGCCTGTGTATAGGGTGGAAATAAATTACAGGTATGGTGGGAATGGCTAACATAAACTTAAACCAGACTTAAAAGTTAAGAGGACCAATTTGGTCTAATGGACTAGGAAGCAGGAGACCGTGAGTTCTAGTCCCGCCTTAGATACGAAAACCAGCTGGGTGATTTTGGGCCAATCACTAGGAGACTGGGAGTTCTAGTTCCACCTTAGATATGAAAGCCAGCTGGGTGACTTTGGTCCAATCACCAGGAGACTGGGAGTTCTAGTCCCACCTTAGATATGAAAGCCAGCTGGGTGACTTTGGGCCAATCACCAGGAGACTGAGAGTTCTACTCCTGCTTTAGCCATGAAAGCCAGCTGGGTGACTTTGGGCCAATCACTAGGAGACTGGGAGTTCTAGTCCCACCTTAGATACGAAAGCTGGTTGGTTGACTTTGGGCCAGTCCCTCCCTCCCTCTCAGCCCAGCCGACCTCACATGTTTCTTGTTGTGAGGAAAATAGGAGAAGGAAGATGTGTTGGATATGTTCTTTATAAAAATAATAAAGGCAGGATATAAATAAATAAATAAAAAGAAATAACACAGTCACTCCTTTTGGGAAATGCCAAATCCCATTGGGACAAAATGCAAGGTTTTCTGATGCCTGAGAAATACTGGTTATGTGTGAGCATGACACTTTGTTAAAAAATCAGAAAGCACCAGGAAGTATTTTTTAAAATAAATTTTATTGCAAGACAATAAGCTTTTCTCAGGTGATACTTTCTGACTTTCCTCTTGCAATGTGTATTAACCAGAATTTCAATGGGACCAGGGCTGTAATTGTGCTTTGGGGGCAGATGTTAACAGAGTAATAGAATAACAGAGTTGGAAGGGACATTGGAGGTCTTCTAGTCCAACCCCCCCTGCTTGGGCAGGAAACCCTATACCAGTGATGGCGAACCTTTTTTTGCTCGGGTGCCAAAAAGGTGTGTGTGCGCGCGATAGTGTGCGTGCGTATGCCCACACCCATAATGCATGCCCTCCCCCCTCCCCCCTGCGCATGCACGCACAACCCCCAACGCGCTCCCCCCCCCTGCATGCGCGCAGGCCTCACTGAAGCCTTCCGGTAGGCCTGTTGGGGCATTTTCTGCCCTCCGGAGGGTGGGGGGAGGTCGTTTTTGCCTTCCCCAGGCTTCAGGAAAGCCTCCAGAGCCTGTGGATTGCAAAAACCGAACCCAACGGCCCAACCAGAAGTTCGGAAACGAACTACCGGTTGGGCCATTTTTCACCCTCCCCAGGCTTTAGGAGGCTTTCCTGAAGCCTGGGGACAGCAAAAAACGGCCCAACGGCCCAACCGGAAGTTCAGAACTTCCGGTTGGGCCGTTGGATCCGTTTTTCGCCATCCACAGGCTCTGGAGGCTTTCCTGAAGCCTGGGGAAGGCAAAAATGACCACCTCCCGCCCTCCGGAAGGCCAAACATCAGCTGGAGCTGACATAGGGCAACGCCTCATGTGCCCTCAGATATGGCTCCGCGTGCCACCTGTGGCACGCATGCCATAGGTTCGCCATCACTGCCCTATACCATTTCAGACAGATGGTTGTCCAATCTCTTCTTAAAAGCTTCCAGTGTTGGAGTTCCTGTTAGCGTAGTCAGCCTGCCTCTAGGATCTGCAGCTCCAACAGGCAAGCTGTTTGCTTCCTGATTCCTTGGTGTTGGCAACTGTGTAGAAAATGAGAAACACTGGCACCCCTTCCTTACAAGGACAAGCGAGAGACTCTTGAAGGAGGGAGAGAGAGAGAGAAGGAGGGGAAAATGTTAGCTAGGGAACAGCCAAAACAGCAGAAGTTATAATATGATGAACGAGTAGACACCGAAACAATGTCACAACACTCGCAAAACTAAATGTTACGGCTTCGTAAATCACAGAACAATCTGGGGGCTGTTTGTTTTCTCCTTCCCGTTCCTGCCTTTGAAGGTGACTTGGTGCCCCCAAAACAAGCCATGATCGTCAAGACAGTTTTAAACCAGGACTTATGGCTTTTGAAGAAGCCTGATTTGTGTAGGTGGTCCTCCCAGAGATTTTGGCCAAGAGGACTTTCCTGAATTCTTCTAACTCAAGGACGAGAAGTGGGTGATCTTCTAGAGATGATTGATTATGTCTCCCATTATCGAAAACCATTGGTTGTGTCAGGTGGGGACAATGGGAACTGGAGTCTAACAAGGAGCCGAGGTGGCGCAGTGGTTAGAGTGCAGCACTGCAGGCTACTTCAGCTGACTGCTAGCTGCAGTTCAGCGGTTCAAATCTCACCGGCTCAAGGTTGACTCAGCCTTCCATCCTTCCGAGGTGGGTAAAATGAGGACCCAGATTGTTGGGGGCAATATGCTGACTCTGTGAACCACTTAGAGAGGGCTGTAAAGCACTGTAAAGCGGTATATAAGTCTAAGTGCTATTGCTATTGCTAACAATGTCTGAATAGCGAGAAGATCCCTAGCATATGAAGGGAAGAAATGGAATCCCCAGCATTTGGACTTCAAATTAAGGCTTTCTGAAGGTGGATTCCAGAAGGGAGTTGTGGGTTCTCCCAAGAGGCTGGCATGGACATCACAGTGTTGATGGAACCGTTTAAAAGATCCAGGCTGAGGTGTGGAAGCGTAAAATAAGATGTTAGGTGCTCATTATGCGAAACACAAAAGCTACACAAGGCCCTTTCTTCTTCTTGACTCCAAGGAAAATGCTTAAAATAAGCCTCTTTCATGCCCTGCCCTCAATCCTCCATTCTGTGCAGAGCTCAACAATAGCATTGTTGTTAATAAAACAGTGTGTGTGTGTGTGGTGGAAATGGTGCAGCTGGGAACGTGGTGGTTACAGAGCTGGGGTCTAGGGTAAGAAGGCGTTTTTTTGGGGGGGCAGCAACACACAACAGCTTTCACGGTGTCCTCGTGAGAACTTTGGCATTTCTCACTCCTCATTGTCTCAAGATGGAACATACAAACTCTTGTTTTCCTCCTCAGTTGCACCAAGGAGCCCGGGAGTAGATCGATCTTCCCTTCCTTCTAAAGGACACTAAAAAGCAAATTATGGAGAGACCAGTGCAGATATGAAGGAAGCCCTGTAGAAATGGTGTCTGTGATAAAAACAAAAAAGAGAACATTGAGAAATGTTCTCACCAATGCAGGACTCAAGGGCAGGTTGAAATGGAACCAAGAAGAAACAAGGGACAAGCCTGAGGGCCTCTTAAAACATGAACATTGATAAAAAGGAGGTGTCTTCTGCCCAGGGGTGAAATGCTCCCAGTTCAGGCCGATTCACCCGAACCAGTTGTAAAAAAATGCTTTAAAAAAGTAAAAAAATAAAAAGGTTCTGACGATCAGCTGTGACAATCAGCTGTGTCGCGCGATCGTCGGAACCTTTTTTTTAAAACTTTTTTAAAGCATTTTTTACTACCGGTTCTGGCGAATAGGTAGTAAAAAATGCTTTGAAAAGCAAAAAAAAAGGTTCCGACGATCGCAGGCACAGCTGATTGTCACAGCTGATTGTTGGAACATTTTTTAACTACTGGTTCGGGACCGGTAGTTAAAAAATGCTTTAAAAAGTTAAAAAAAAAAGTTGGTCACGCCCACCCAGTCACATGACCACCAAGCCACGCCCACAGAACCGGTAGGGAAAATTTTTGAATTTCACCCCTGCTTCTGACCCAGTTCTTTCAGATTGTCTAAGATGGGGTTATTTCTGAAAAGCAAATCAAGGACCAGAAAAAGTTGAGGTTGCCAGGAATTGTGGCCAATTTTTTTTTTTTTTTTTTTGACAAGATGGATCTTTTTCTCAAGTAGGAATGTCAAAGAAGGCCATGATAATTTTCTTTGCAAGGAGATTAACATGCCCCATTTCAACTGGGTTTTGCAGGAGTATCAAAACTAATATCACGTAAACTCTGTTAGATTTTAAACAGGTCCTGAGGTCCCAACTAAAATACTTCTGGGCTATATGAACAACACTTGGCGTTCCTTCTGAGCAGTTTCTTTATTGTTGTTCGCCTACAGACAGAATCTTGCCAGGCCAAAGCAGAAACTGAACCTCTTATCTCCACCAGGAGATGGTCCGTCATAAAGGAACAATCCAGCTTTCATCTTCTTTTCACAAAATAGCCATCTGCTTCCAGTAGAAAACACTTCTTTTTCTTGCTGTTTCTACATAGGCTACCGGGAAGGATATCTGTGGAAGAGGGGACGTGACAACGGGCAGTTTCTGAGCAGAAAATTTGTCCTTTCGGAAAGGGAAGGAGCCCTGAAGTACTACAACAGAAATGATGTAAGAGGTGATGGTGGTTGTTGGTGGGATAGCCAGTGGTGGGATTCAATTTTTTTTTACTACCGGTTCTGTGGGCGTGGCTTGGTGGTCATGTGACTGGGTGGGCGTGGCCATGGTGGGCGTGGCCAGGGGTTGTGACAGGCAGCACTTGGCCTCCTGCATCCCCCTGGGAGCAAAAATGGGCCGCGGGGGGACATGCTGCACCACCCCCCACACCCCCATTTTGGGCCTAGGAGGCCTCCCTGAAGCCTCCTGGGAGTGAAAACGGGCTGTGGGGGGGGCGCCCCCCACCCCATTTTGGGCATAGGAGGCCTCCCTGCACTTACCTGGGAGCAAAAATGGAGCATGTGGGGGCTCCTGGAATAGGAGTAGGACAGGAAGGGGCGGGGCTAGCCAACAATTTAACTACCAGTTCGCCCGAACCAGCCCGAACCGGCTGAATCCCACCACTGGGATAGGCCCTCTTTTGAAGAGTGGGCCATGCAGGGAAAGTTAGGAGAACCTGCCCAGTCTC
Source organism: Thermophis baileyi (assembly GCA_003457575.1). Taxonomy (NCBI): domain Eukaryota; kingdom Metazoa; phylum Chordata; class Lepidosauria; order Squamata; family Dipsadidae; genus Thermophis; species Thermophis baileyi. The sequence continues at coordinate 399,308 of QLTV01003104.1, read as the reverse complement.
TCGTTTGTAGATTTTAATTAATTATATGGTACATTATATTCTGGGAGGACATGAGAATAAGGCTCTGCTCCTAAGTTCTCACAGGCCTTGTACTAACTTGGGAGTGAGTTAATGGTTCAAAGGTTAGTCTGTTGAAGGAACGCCAAAAAGAGATCAGCAGATCCTATCCGCTAACTCTAAGGAGGCTAAATTTAGTCCAAAACAAAACCAATCCCACACAGCTTCAATCACTCGACCCCCTCAATTGGGTTACTAGATCCCAGATCCATTTTGCCACGCCATGCTTCCTTTCCAAGCTGCGCACTCGGTGGGAGAGGACAACCGTTTCAGATAGGAGGAGAATGCTAGCTTTCTGATTGTAGGTGTGGAAGACTGGAGTTCTCACCATGTTGGGTTAGGCTGTAGGCTGAAGGAGATTGGGATAATGGTAGTCTTGTTTGTGGTGGGAACTCAGTTGTTATGGTGTTGAACCAGGTCATCATCTTCTTCCAAAACCTGGTGGATTTTGTGGGACTTAGCCCATCGTACAAATGCAAACATGGTCTTTTGATGTATTAATTGGCTTTATGTTTAGCATGTCAAGTGAACTCAGGCAAAAGATGAACTATGGTCAATGTCTAGTAAAGATGAAGGGATGGCCAGGTTCCCCTTTGAGTGAAAGAACTTCACTGGACCTTGAGTGGAAAAGAGACTAGTTCCACAGGATCCACCAAAGCAGGATTTATCAAATTTGGCAGCTTTAAGATGGGCGGACTTCAATTCCTAGCAGGCTGGCTGGGGAATTCTGGAAGTTGAAGTCCACAGAGTTGCCAAGGCTGAATAAACACCACACTAGAACGTTTCTGACAGAAGGCCATCTATAAGGAAAGGTCTAGCCCAGCGTTTCTCAAACTTGGTAACTAGATATGTGGACTTCAACTCCCAGAATTCCCCAACCGGCATCATAGCTGGTGCTGTCCAAGGTCCTGATAGCTCCTAACATTTTAAAAAGGACAATTGCTGGGTTCATCTCTTCATAGATATGACTCAGCTCCTTCCCATGGTTGGCAAAGAAATAAGGATTGTGACTTCATGGTTGCTTCTGGACCCTCTGGAGATCTGGAGCCAGAAATAAGAGCAAACAGGTGTTTATTCATAATTCATAATGCTCCATCTGAATGGTTTTTTTTAAATGATCCTTTTTTTGAGAAAGTTTAAAAGACTCTGCATAGAATAGAATAGAATAGAATAGAATAGAATAGAATAGAATAGAATAGAATAGAATAGAATAGAATGTTGAATGTTGAATGTTGAATGTTGAATGTTGAATAGAATAGAGAATTGAATATAGAATGGAATAGGAATAGGAATAGGAATAGGAATAGGAATAGGAATAGGAATAAGAATAGAATAGAATAGAATAGAAGAGAATAGAATAGAATAGAATAGAATAGAATAGAATAGAATAGAATAGAATGTTTTATTGGCCAAGTGTGATTGGACACACAGGGAAGTTGTCTTGGTGCATATGCTCTCAGTGTACGTAAAAGAAAAGATAAGTTCGTCAAGAATCATAAAGTACAACTC
>QLTV01003104.1:364756-383558 GCA_003457575.1 Thermophis baileyi | reverse complement strand
AGATAGACAGATAGATAAAACGAAAGATAGATAGATAGATAGATAGATAGATAGATAGATAGATAGATAGACAGACAGACAGACAGACAGATAGAGAGAGAGAGAGAGAGAGAGACAGACAGACGATAGATAGATACACACACACACACACAATTTTCCTACAGCTGCTAAACATCAATCGAGAAACGAGGAGGAACGGGGGAAGAGAAAAATGAATTCAAATCTGCAAGTTTACCGTAAAATAGGTTTGCAGATTGGTATATGGACTGCACCTCTACTGCAATTGATACATTTATCTGCTATTTGCTGTCAAAAGCAAGCTGCAAGCTTCTGTGTCTTTAAGTCTGCATTAGATAGTCCTCTACTTATTCCCCTTTGTTAGGGACTGTTCATGGTTATGACAATGGAGAAAGTGACTTACAACCAGTTATAACTTTCCCCACGGTCACACAATCAAAATCCAGGTGTGTGGCAACTGTATTTATGACCGTTGCTGTGTCCCAAGATCATGTGATCCCCTTTTGCGACCTTCTGACAAGCAAAGTTACTTATTAAGTGGTTCGCTTAACAATGGAGGCCAGAAAGGCCGTAAAATGGGGCAAAAAAGGACACGACCTTGTAGACGACCCTCACTCTGTCAAGGACCTTGGAGTACTCATCTCTAATGATCTAAGTGCCAAAGCCCACTGTAACAAAAAAGCATTAAGAGTTGTAAACCTAATCTTGCATAGCTTCTTCTCCGGTATTACACTGCTAACCAGAGCATACAAAACATTTGCTAGACCAATTCTCGAATACAGCTCATCTGTCTGGAACCTGCACTGCATATCGGACATTAATACAATTGAGTGTCCAGAGATACTTCACGAGAAGAGTCCTCCACTCCTCCACTCGCAACAGAATACCTTATGCCATCAGACTTGAAATTCTGGGCTTAGACAACTTAGAATTACGCTGCCTTCAGTATGACCGAAGCGTAGTTCATAAAATTATCTGCTACAATGTACTACCTGTCAATGACTACTTCAGCTTCAACCGCAACAATACACAAGCACACAACAGATACAAACTCAAAGTGAACTGCTCCAAACTCGATTGCAGGAAATACGACTTCAGCAACAGAGTGGTCAAAGCCTGGAATACACTACTTGACTCTGTGGTTTCTTCCCCAAACCCCCAAAACTTTAACCTTAGACTGTCTACTGTTGACCTCACCCCATTCCTAAGAGGTCTGTAAGGGGCGTGCATAAGCGCACCAGCGTGCCTACCATCCTTGTCCTAATGTACCCTTTTTATTTTTATTCGCATTCATTTCATGTATCCATTTCATGTTTATACTTATATGTACTATCTGATACGTGTTTGACAAAATAAAAATAAATAAAAAACCCACTTAAATGTCTCGCTCAGCAACATAAATTTTGGGTTCAGCTGGGATCGTAAGTCGAGGGCTACGTGTACAAAAGCTGATAAGGAAAATCATCATCATCATCATCTTCTTTTAATGACCCCATAATCCCTTGCGGGGTGGAGTCTGGGCAACTGAATGGAGCTGAGCGTTTACTGGCCGGATGCCCTTCCTGTCGCCAAGGCGGAATTTTATTCAGCAGATAAATTCTCATTGTGCCCAGAGAGAGAAATATCTGCCTCTACCTAGAATCGAACTCACAGCCTCCTGATTGTGAGGTGAGAGCTCCACCTCTAGGCCACTGCACCACTCAAAAGCTGGTAGGACAATGGCTTGAGAAAAATAAGATCTGGCAGGAAGATCCCAGAAAGCTGAGGGAAATCATAGCCAGCTACTGCAGAAAATAAAGGATCATGGTTTAAGGCTCTCATCCGAGACCTATAAAATACAAGTGATGCTTAGCCATGCTCCCCAGGTAAGAGCAGCACACATCCGGTATAAAGTATTTATTTTATACTCAACAATTAACACAAATCCATCCTTTTTTTTTTTGTTTTGCTTTTTTACAGTAAATAAAAACGTAATATTCCCCTTTCATGCATGATCGCCGTATTAATCTAAGCCTTTTTTTTTTTTTTTTTGGTGTGTGTGTAATTGTACGGTTTAAACTTCCGGTGCCGATGTGCGTTAACGGAGATGAGGATGTAAGAGTTACGCGAAGCCTGTTGAGCGGTTTGGTAAGCTACTTGTGGTTTTTGTTCTTTTCCTTTGCACACGAAGGGTTAAAAATGGATCAATGGATCATCCCATCAAAATAAATAATCTAAAAGGTCCGCAGATCCCCTTCACCTAAGGATCACTCTTGCTTCTAATATGTGCATGCTTTCTTCGCCAGCCAAAAGGGAACAGGTTTTTGTTTTTTTTGGAAGCAGGGCTGCAGATTGCTGGATGTTCGGAGTAATAAACCATCTTTCTAGGAAAATAACAGGATTTTAGCTGTAGTTCATACCCCTAGAGGGCCAAAAGTTCTCCTTTGACTAAGCCTTCCACACTTTGGGGTTAAATGACGTATTTTTTAGAAAGTTTACATTACCCAAAGTTATGCTCGGCCTATTCCTTGCTATAATTACTCAAAAGTATCATCCCCCCTCCCCCCACGATGGATATGAATTTGGTGTTAAGTCCTTGCTTGGGGTTGTTGTTTTTTCCCCCCAATTAGTAGCAACTTTTTCTTTGGCTCATCTGAAAATTCATTATTATTACTACTATTATTTTGGCACCTGTCTACAGGACGCCTCCTTGAGCAGCAACTGCTTGAATTTTCAACAACTACTCCACCCCATTTTTCTTCCTTCCCCTTTGACAATCAAAAGTCCTTAATCGGTGAATTGGCTGGAATAAAATGGTAGCCTTTGGGAAAATATATATATACCGTGTATATATATCTATAGATAAAGCAACCAATGTGTGTTCTGGTTTTATTTTGTGGGCCTGGAAAGAGGAGGGAAATACTGCTCAGAAAACCACAGAGAAGGCGCCTTTTTCAGTCTGCTGCCGGCATTAAGAAAAGTCCGCTAATGATCGCAACAAAACCGTTTTTCTCCTGGCTACCCCAGCGCATTGGGGTGGTGGTTTTTTTTTACATAAATAATATAGACCAAAACATTATGAACATCTCAGCAAACCTTCTTCTTTTAAACATAACAGAGGGGCCCCCTTGAACCTCTCGAGGAACGACTGCAGGATTCGTTCCCAATGTCTTTTTTTTGTTTTTTTGTTTTGTCGTCGTCGTGGGAGTCTCGGGTGAGCACGTGGTCGGATTCCAAGGGATTCGGGAGGATCTCAATCCAGCTCGATGGGGCTGCTGTTTTCATGCTGCTCTTCTTCTGTTTCCTCCTCTTCCCCGGCTACCATGAGGCTGTTTAAAAGATTGCCTAAGGAGGGAATCGCAGGACAAGGAGGGAAACCCAAAAGTCTTAGGGATGGCTCATTTGACGATGGGCCCAGGACGGAAATTCACCCAGTTACCTTAAGGTGGACGGCCTATAAATTCTTATAAACAAATAATAAATTCTGCTCCCAATTGTTTGGTCGTGTATCGAGGATAACTCTACTGTCTAGTGGCAGCTGGGTTCCAAAAATAAGCTCCGGTAACCATCCACAAGACGCAGATCTTAATTAAGCTTGTGTGTGGTTTATAACAATCGAAGTGATTGCCAATATGAGCCACAAAAGTTAGAAAATCAACAGATGGCCAGTGTGATGACGCGAGGGCTCTCCCTCTTCAAAGGCCAGAGTGAAGAGCAAGGACTTTTCAGCTCCTCTAAACAAGCTCAGAGTGAGGGGAGTTCTGGATCCTTCCAAAGGGTAGGCACAGATATGGAGAAGGTGGGCTTCAGGGCTCCTGACAGAGAATACTGTTTAATCAAAAGGAGCCCAGAGGGGGACCAACCATCCAGGAAGAGGTATTGAAACTCACACATAAAGTCTGCATTTGGACCCACCCATTGCTGCCCTCCCCATGCCAATAAGAAGCCAAAAACAAGTAATTTCCTCTCCCCCCCAGGAGACAAGAAAGTTCATCCTGCGTCTTCAACTCACCTAATAGTCCTCCATAGGATGACGTTTGTTTTGGGGGGACACCAAAGAAGAGCTGTCCTATTCTGTCTAGGTACTGAAGAAAGCACAGGGGGAAAAGAAACGTTACTTGTTGCTCATCTTAGGCGCCGTGTACTAAGCAGGGGCCCAATATTCTGTCTACAGTACAATTATTCGTAATTAACGTTTGCTGGGATGTTGACAATGATTCGATGTTGCTCTAGGATCTCCAGGCACATGTCCTCTACAAGTGGAGGATTGATTTTAGAGAAGGGACTCCTGGGATGGTAATGGCAACCTGAATTCGCTATTCAGAGTCCAAAACAACCTGCAGACACACAATTCTTCACTGCTTGTCCTAGTAAGAGGTTGAAAAGAAGGGAGATTCTCGCTGTGCAGAAAAGGGCTTTCTCAGGAATCAGGCACAGCCTCTAAATTACTCCCTGGTGGAAGAGCTGTGTAGCCCCCTTGCCTCCCACATCTTCAAACAGTTTCTCTCAGGAATACTAATAGATATGGGGTCCTTGGTGCTCTCTGAGCTTGGCTGTTTTCTTGCAGACATTTCATTGCCCAACCAGATAATATCATCTGGGTTAGAAGGGAGTGGGGTTTGTGGAGAGGAGGACTGTGGGATCCATGGTGTTCTCTAAGCTTGGCTGTTTTCTTGCAGACGTTTCATTAGTAAACTAGGTAACATCATCAGTGCTAGAAAGGAGCGGGGTTTGCTCTCCAATTTCCCCCACTCCCTTCTAGCACGGATGATGTTACCTAGTAGGATAATAAAACGTCTGCAAGTAAACAACCCAGCCCAGAGAGCACCAGGGACCCCCGAGTGAACCCTGAGCTATAAATATTCTATCAGTAGTACGAATAGATCTCCAGAGTTTATTAAGGTCTTGTTTTTAAACAAAACTGCAGGTTAGGTGTCTATTTTCAACCTGTGGTACCATTGTGGGCACATCTTGCGTAACTAGCTAGGAGTCGCACCCTCAGATTAAAATACTGGCAGAGAAATAAAAAGGGGAATATGAAAAACATAGAATCCCGCTTGGGATAAAACTTACTTCGTTATACATAGGATCCCGTTTCAGCGAAGGCTGATATTGTTCGCACAATACTGTAAATACGGTCAGCTTTCCTCTAAAAGAGAAGAGACAGCCAACACACACAAACACGTTTCATGTGAAACTTGAAGAGTTTAAAAAAGGAAGCATGTGTTTGGGCAGCTTCGTGAAATGCTTACCCGTCAACCGCCAGCAGCAGAAACCAGATGAAGTTAAGCAAGGGCTGTACAAAGGGGGGCCCGCTTTCTATGGAAGGATGCTTCTCCGTGTACGTCGTGAAAACCACCAAGGCGCTAGTTTTGTTTTTCAAGCAGAGGAATCTAAAACGGGAAATGAATGACAAACTAATAAATGTGTCTATGGAGATTCTCTGTCATTCAGGTCACAGTTGTCTCAAAGACGCTGATGTTTTTTTCAGGAGGAGGAGGAAGAGGAAGAGAACAAGGAGGAAGAGAAGAAGGAGGAGAAGGAAGAGGACAGGAGGAAGAAGAGAATGAGGAGGAAGAGGAGGACAGGAGGAGGAGGAAGAGGACAGGAGGAGGAAGAGGAGGAGGAGGAGGAAGAGGAGGGGAGGAGGAGGAAGAGGACAGAAGGAAGAGGAGGAAGAGGAGAATGAGAAGGAAGAGGAGGAGGACAGGAGGAGGAGGAAGAGGAGAACAAGGAGGACAGGAGGAGGAGAGAAGGAGAGGAGAACGAGGACAGGAGGAGGAGGACAGGAGGAGGAGAAAGAGGAGGAGGAGAGCAGGAGGAGAAGTAGTAGTAGTAGTTTCACTTCTCATCCAAGAATTCTTGGCTGAGATGCGAAACATCTTCTTCTTCCTCAAGGAAAAAAACCCAGTCCAGATGCCTTCAAGGAAAAGCATCTTTGCGACAACTATTAAAGGCGACCAAAACAGCTTCGAGAGAAGATCAAGCTAGCTGGTTGGTTGGAAGATAAATCGAATTTCTTACAGCCCTATGGCCAAATAGTTGAGGGTGAGAAACGAATGGTCAACCCATGCTTTGTTTCGGTCATAGCAGATAAAACACAAAAGTTTTGGCTAAAAGATCCAATGTGGAAGGGAACACCTACTGTAACACAGCTTGAGCCACAAACATGTCCACTTCACTGCGATATCCCTTGGCTGAGGAATATTCTACCAACATATTTGCGCAGCCTTCCCCGTCTGTGGAGTGCAGGAAGTGATAGCGAGATTCACAATAGTTCTGCTCTAGAAGAAAAGTGACATGAAAAAACGGTCAGCTTGGGATGGGTGCTTCTTCAGCAGAACGATCGAAGCAAGCACGCCTTGCCCTTAGCTCAACTGGCTTCCCGTGCTGCGTGAGGGCAGCCATTGGGGTTTGTAAATTATGGCTTCTTGGCTTGGCACGATGTGTGATTCCAACCACTTCTGGGTTATGGAACAAACCAAAGTCAAGTTACAGCTGAAGTCACTATTTTTATGGCCTACGTGTGAGCCATTTGATTTTGGAAAAATACAGCAAGAAGTCTGAATCAGGTAAAAATACGTAAGTATGCCATAGAAAATGTAATTTTATATTTTAATTTTTGGGTTCTTGTAAGTATAAAGGATGCTTCTTTTGACTTAGGGCTAGCAAAATGTTTGAAGGTCTCTCCCCATCTTCCTCTAAACTAGTGTTTCTCAGCAATGTTAAGATGCATGGACCTCAACTCCCCAAATTCCCCAGCCAGCATGATCTCAGAAGGAATTTTTAAGATGTAGATCAGTGTCTCTCAGCTGAAAGATGTATGGACTTTAACTCCCAGAATTCTCCAGCCAGCCATCAAGGAGTTTCCACAGAAGATTGTGGAGAATAATAGAGCTAAGAATCTGTGGGAGTTCCGGATCCAGAAGGACAGGCAGGCATTAGATAATCAACCAGACACTGTAGTAGACAAATTTATAGACAAAGACCAGAAGAGCTTGGGAGGCCAGGCAAGCGGGGCGAGGCAAGGCACCCCTCGATGTGAGTGATGTTGAGTTGGCCACGCCCACCCAGCCACATGACCACCCAGCCACATGACCACCCAGTCACATGATCACCAAGCCATGCCCACCAAACCGGTTGTTAAAAAATTTGAATCCCACCACTGTGTATGGCCCTCAATTCCACAAAACTGATTCTCAGAAGCAGCCTCATGGGGGCATGGTAGATGTTCCCTCACCCAAGATCCACTGGTGTGTGCAACTCTTAAGGGTATAAACCAGGCACACTGAAAGAGCAAGCAGCTCAACTCGGGATTCCCACCTTTCCATAACGTGATAGCCAACAACTGGTGTAGTTTTGGATGTCCCAGCTTCCCCGATCCACCGCTGGACCACTTCAGGGCTCTGGACACAAAAGCTACTCTTTCGGGTGAGTTTTGATCCATCAGGCTGAACATTTTTGCCAGGTTCTCTAGAGGCAAGTCAAAGAGGCAATGCTTAGGACAACATTGAGGTGAATAGACTTTTTTTAAAAAAAGACAAATCTTTAAATAATGTAGCAGCAATCACACACATCCCAATTCCCACAGATGCAAGACTGAAGCTTCTTGAAATAATCTTTTTTTTTTTTTTTTTTTTTTTAGACAGGGGCACTGAATGGACCTCTCTGATGCAAACCCAGGAGCCGTTTCCTTTCCCAACAAGCGATGGAGGGAAAAGATTCTTGATGCAAAGGCTTCATAGTGCAGAGACACTTCCCTTAATGTAGAAGATGATGTTGCCAAGGAGCAAAGTGTGGGATTATCAGGGGGTACCCAGGCTGCAGAGAACTCCAGATTAGATGCCTTATGGGTGACACTTTTTCTCCTGGCTCTTCATTTCTGTTCACAAGCATGCCTGCAGAGTGCTCCTGGGGGCTGGGGAGGGCAAAAATGGGATGCGTGGGGGATTCTGGAGAAAACAGGACACGCAGAGGGTTTGGGAGGCCTGCAGAGTGCTCCTGGGGGCCGGGGAGGGCAAAAATGGGATGCGTGGGGGATTCTGGAGAAAACAGGACACGCAGAGGGTTTGGGAGGCCTGCAGAGTGCTCCTGGGGGCCGGGGAGGGCAAAAATGGGATGCGTGGGGGATTCTGGAGAAAACAGGACACGCAGAGGGTTTGGGAGGCCTGCAGAATACTCCTGGGGGCCGGGGAGGGCAAAAACCGGACGCACAGAGGCCAAAAACTGTTTTTTTTCTTGTTTTCCTCTTCGAAATCAAGGTGCGTCTTATACTGGGGTGCGTCTTAATAGTCCGAAAAATACGGTACTCTTCAGATCTCACGGCTTCTGTGTTGAAGTAAGGACAAGACATTGTGGTCCACCTAGTAACAATTCTTCAACACCTAGAGATATCTCTTCAGAACTGTGGGCAAGTCATGAAAAGCAGCCAATGATCTTTTTCTCAGGATACCTAGGATACCTAGCTTTGGATGTGGTGAGCGGCAGCATTCCAGTGAATTAAAAGGGAGAAAAGAGTGAAATGACAATTCACCGTCACAGCTCATTTGGGACTTTTTTAGAGAAATACTTCTCAACACTTAAGATGGGTAGACTTGAACTCTCAAGAATGCCGACTGAAGAATTCTGGGAGTTGAAGTCTAATCATCTTAAATCTGCCAAGATTGGGAAACACAGTTTTAGAGGAATCTGTCCAACCACCGTTAGGTTTAAAATCGCTCTAATCTTCAGGAGACAATTTCAGAGCACAGGCCAACCACAGTAAAATGGAATTGGAAAGCAGGACTTGTGGGCAATAGATCACAAGTCTCCAGGGTGGGGAAAAAAAACCAACTGGGGAAAACACTCACCTAATAGCTCATCTGTCACTTTCGCATCTGATTTCTCTAAGGATTCCAGAACAAGCATGGAGAGATCAGCAGCGCTATTTTGCTAAAACAAAACAGAAAACAAAATAAAATAAAACAAACTAAGTGGAAGCATTTGAATGAATTCCTAGGTATCAGGGGAAAATAAAAGGCTGGTGAGGCTGGGAGGGAATATTTTTTCCGGGTTGTAAATTAAATATTGCTTCTATTAGAGTGAGGGGCCGCAAGACACTTAAAAGATGGCAGAACTGGGATTTCGGAGGGTTGCAAAAGGTAATATGGAAAAAAGGAGGGGGGGAAGAGCAGACGAGCACCAGAGAAACCAGGCTCACAGAAAGGACGTTTGGGGGGAAGGGGGCGGGGGGGAATAGCAGCCAGATGGAGAAAGGGAATGTGAGAACCTTGTATGCAGGCGCCCACTTAAAGACACGCTCATGGGGAAGAAACTGCTCTCAGGCGGCTAGACACTTCCTCCAAAAGTTTATTTCTGAGGCATCTGGGCTCCAGAAAGTATCCCATGGCCTCCCCAAAGCTGAAGGTACTTGCTACACACTTTAGTTCACAGGTAGGTAGGTGGGTGGGTAGGGCGAATCTGAGCAGCTGTGCCAGGCCTGTTTTGGGGCTCAGTGCATTATGAGGCATCCTTGGTGCTCCCTGAACTTGGTTGTTTCCTTGCAGAGGTTTCATTACCCAAACTAGGTAACATCAAAGTACTAGAAGGGAGTGGGGAGGGGGAGGAGGAGGACGACTGTGGAGTCCTTGATGCTCCCTGAACCTGGTTGTTTTCTTGCAGATATTTCAAGACCCAAACTAGGTAACATCATAGTACTAGAAGGGAGTGGGGAGGAGGAGGAGGAGGAGAAGGAGGAGGAAGAGGAGGAGAACTGTGGAGTCCTTGATGCTCCCTGAACCTGGTTGTTTTCTTGCAGATATTTCAAGACCCAAACTAGGTAACATCATAGTACTAGAAGGGAGTGGGGAGGAGGGGGAGGAGGAGGAGGACGACGACTGTGGAGTCCTTGATGCTCCCTGAACCTGGTTGTTTTCTTGCAGATGTTTCATGACCCAAACTAGGTAACATCAAAGTACTAGAAGGGAGTGGGGAGGAGGAGGAGGAGGAGGAGGACTGTGGAGTCCTTGATGCTCCCTGAACCTGTTTGTTGTCTCGCAGATGTTTCATGACCCAAACTAGGTAACATCAAAGTACTAGAAGGGAGTGGGGAGGAGGAGGAAGAGGAGGAGAACTGTGGAGTCCTTGATGCTCCCTGAACCTGGTTGTTTTCTTGCAGACATTTCATGACCCAAACTAGGTAACATCATCAGTGCTACTGATGACGTTACCTAGTTTGGGTCATGAAATGTCTGCAAGAAAACCACCAAGCTCAGAGAGCACCAAGGATCCCTCATTTCAACCCTGACCTTCAAACATTCTCCTTTATTGGTCAGTGCATTATCTTAAAATAATTCTGGAGTGGGCCAGTAAGGCAGCCTGTTTTCAAATTTCGAAGGGCTCTTGGGAGAGATGGTACACCCTGGAAGTGTGTTATCTTGCCCTCCTGGCTGCCAACTGGAGATGGGCATCTCCTTTCCCACCCCAACTTCTCCGTGCTGATTGTCTGTAGAACCATCTTCACACCATGTTAAATCGGTCTTACTTGATTATGACTGAAGAAGAGCAGAGCCCCTGAATACATGAGCTCTCTGGCTTCCGCGTGTTTGCCCTGCGACATGTACCTGTGAATGAAAAGATTAAAAATAAAATAAAATTACAGCAACAGGAAGAATGAAAGGTAACCAGAATACACCACACAGGGGACAGGCTCCGAGAGGCCCTGGGAACTTCATAGAGAGCCCATTTCAGCATTGCAGGAGGCAGAACAAAGAATCAGAAGACAGTTGGGTAAATCTGTTGGATCAGAATGGATAGCCTGCCTCTCTCAGCAAACCAGGTTGCTCATTTACCTCTTAACGGAAGGCAATCTATGGATTTGAGCCCCGTTTTTTGTGTGAAAAAAAAGACCCTAAGAGCCCCTTCTCACAACAAAGGCAGCTGAAGAGACACCAATGGTGCTATTGCCATGGCTCTTCTTCATACACTCAGAGGAAAGACGTGACTCCTGTCCGTCAACCAGAAGATGAAGAGCTAACTCTCAAGTAACTAGAGTAGAGTTTCTCAACCTGCCCCATTTAAAGATCTGTGGACGACAATGCCCAGAATTCTGGGAGTTGATGTCCACACATCTTAAAAGTGGCTGAGGTTGAGAAACACTGCGCTGGAATGTCCATATTCATCACAACAAAGTGAGCCGCAATAATTACAAACCTCCCACCGAACTGAAACTTGGCTGTTCGGTAGAATCTCTAACTTTGCTACTGAAAATAACTAATTTCTTTGGGTAACTTTTCTCTCCCTGAAAGGCTGAGCGACCTCAGCTGCAGCTGCCACGATCGGCCTGGGAGGGAAGGAAAGGAACTTTCTATTTTTTTTTTTTTTTGAAGGCCGATGAGGAATGGGTGCCCTGGCTCGGAGGGATCCCCAATTCAGGACCAGGTTTTGTCGAAGTGCCTGTTTCCTGCCCCTGGAAAATTCAGCACAGCCCATCACCTTTCCAGTTGTTCAAATTCGCCAAGCTGCTCGGCGAGGCTACAATCCTTCAACCATGAACATGACACGTACAGGTTAGTCCTCGACTTACGGCCACAAATTGAGCCCCAAATTTATGTGGTTAAGTGAGACCTTTGTTAAGTGAGCTTTGCACTGTTTTACGAGTTTTCTTGCTGCAGTCGTTAAGGGAATCACTGCAGCTGAAAAGTTAGTAACACGGTTGTTAAGTGAATCCGGCTTCCCCATGGACTCTGCTTGCCAGAAGGTCGGAAAAGGGGAATCACGTGACCCCGGGACACAGCAACGGTCGTAAGTGTGAACCAGTGGCCAAGCATCTGAATTTGGATCACGTGATCATGGGCAGGCTGCAAAGGTCGCAACTATGAAAAACGGCCCCAAGTCACATTTTTTTGGTGCCGTTGGAACTTCGAACCATCACTAAGCGAACTGTTGTAAGTAGAGGACTACCTATATCATAATGGGGCTGCCTCTGTACTGTTGCTTGCCCTCCTCAAATACCAGGGCAAGGTGATGCATAGGGGCAATTAACAGATGCTGAAAGTTGACACCTTAGCAAGCCAAATCATACGAGAACTCCAATGGAGTTTTATACGCTAAGCTGGAAAATTGGCAAAAGGCAGCAGAGAAGCTGGCTTCCAAATATATTCTCTGTCTCTGTCTCTGGGCACGTGGCTCCAACGAAGCTCTGGCTGTATGGAACATATGCCCACATAACTGTACTAATATTATGGAGGGAAGGGCAGGAGAGGAGATACCAAGTGGTCAGAAACAGGAGGAACGGAGAGATTTGCTGCCCGCGTATATTTGTAGAACTGCTGCTTGGACACACCCTGAGACAATTTAAGTAAGAAACCAGTCACATTTGTTCCGCGCACTGCACCGTGCGCTTTAACATCCCTGCAACGATGTGCTTTTTACACAAGGGATTATAATCCGTGCAATTTTTAGCTCCAGAGATTCTAGAATAGCAGTGCCTCAAAAGCTTTTACAGACCTGTGATGGAAACCCTGCTTCTAGAGGACTACGAGATTTCTCATTGGACTTCAGCCTTTAACTGTCTATTTCCAGAGCTCTAGAATGAGGGAGAAACGTAGAAAGGTGGTAGTTCTAAGGAACAGGAGGATTTAGAATCTCATCTGTAAAACTTAGCAGGAAGAGTACCGCAACTCTTTTAAAAAAGGCAGACAAAAAAAAATGTAATTGTATCCATTGTACTACTAACAAGAAGAAAACCTGATGGAGCCAACTTTAATCCTTACAGCTAATAACCCTGATCAAAACCATGCCTTCTTTGTTTCTCCTTCTGTTTCCTTTTACATCCTACAATGTATCTTTCTGAAATATACATATATTTGAGCTTCCCAACAGATTCATTTTGCTCATTCTCAGCCCAACTAATAACCAGAGAGTGTTTATGTGTTTACAGGCAACGGTGCCACAAAAACTAAGCAGGGAAGATTATCGAAAGATTATGAGATTATTGTCCTATTTCAGTCATCCCCGCTTTTATTTTCAAAATAAAGACTGATGTAATTTTCAGGGGGGAGAATTCACTTTTGCTACTTACTTAATTCCAATCTTCCCATATTTCTTACGCGCCAATGCCTCAACTTTAGGGCTATGCTTAGAATAAAATTGTTCGAACAACATCCCATGAAACCAATCTCAGCCAGGCAGGAAATGGCATTTTCTCTGTTCCAATCAGTTACAAGGTACAGAATTACTCGAAATCAGCACACAAAATATGTTTGTCATAGTCCATTTAAAGGTCACTCAATTCCCCTATTTTATTTTACTTTACTTTTTATTGTCATTGCACATGGTACAACGAAATTAAATGCCGTCTTCAGTGTACATTATAACTAAAAAAATAAAAACACAAACATACATCCTTTACATTCTGTATAATTGAAATTGAAAACCCGATATTGCACTATACAGTAGAATTCAATATGGTTATTGCCCTGGGATAGAAGCTGTTTTTCAGCCTATTTGTCCTTGTTTTTATTGTCCTGTACCGTCTGCCAGGTGGTAATAGTTCAAAAAAAAGGTGCCCAGGATGAGATGGGTCTTTAAGAATGTTTTGAACTTTCTGAAGGCAGCAGGAGCTATAGAGCTCTTNCAACCAATGATCCTCTGGGCAATGACCTTAACCCTCTGGAGCGCTGTCCTATCTGCCACTGTGCAATTAGCAAACCAGACACAGGTGCAGTAAGTTAAAATACTCTCTATGGTGCAGCTGTAGGTTTTGGCACAGAATGTGCGCAGCGCACACCATTACAACTCAGATTATAGGTTAATTATAATCTTGACGCTTAAGCATTTAAACAGTGAATAATTCATTGCTGCTTGGGGATATTGACACAGCTGAGGACACCAAGCTGATATTTTTTTTGTCTCAAATCAGGACCTAATGTCTTTTCAGAGCTCTGTTTTAGGAAAGTACAAAGCATTAACGAAAAAATAAAATAAAATAAGCCGTAGGATAGCTGTCTCCAAGCTAGGCTGGGAATATATTCCCCAGAACTCCCAATTAACAAAGACGGTGACCAACATTATCAAGAAAATACAAGATTAGGGAAAGGAGGCTGAAAAGTAACGCTGAACTTTACAGGCAGTCCTCGACTTACGACCACAATTGAGCCCAACATTTCTGGTGCTGAGTGAGACAGTTGTTAAAGTGAATTTTGCCCCATTTTGAGACCTTACTAGCCACAGATGTTAAGTGAATCACTGCACTTCTTACATTAGTAACACGGTTGTAGAGTGAATCTGGCTTCCCCATTGACTTTGCTTGTCAGAAGGTCGCAAAAGGGGATCATGTGACCCCAGGGACACTGCAACCGTCATAAATATGAACCAGTTGCCAAGCATCTGATTTTTGATCACGTGACCGTGGGGATGCTGCAGGGGTCGTAAGTGTGAAAAATGGTCCTAAGTCACTTTTTTCCAGGGATGTTGTAACTTTGAACGGTCACTGAATGAACGGTTGTAAGTTGAGGACTACCTTGAGTTCTTATTAATGACTGTAACCCCCCAAGAACATTAGATTCTTTGATTTTGCTTAGAAGAACAAATACAAATGCTATAGGCAGTGAGAAGAAAATTGACTTCTGCTGTTGTCCTTTAGCACACCACAGACACTACCACGCAGGAAAAGCCGTGTTGTCCAAACTCAAATGCTTCTTGTCAGACTGGCCACAATGAGGCCTGCTAATTATTTTACTGCCAGCATGGATTCAAAATACCGTATTTTTCGGAGTATAAGACGCACCTTTTTACCCCCAAAAAGAGGGTGAAAACTTGGGTGCGTCTTATACACCGAATGTAGCCCCACCCAGCCACCCCCACCCTTTGGCCTCTGCATCCCAGCAATTTACCTCCTTGCAGCAAACAGAACAGAGCCTGATTAGCAGAAGCAACTGATTATCAGCTTCCCGAACATCAGCTGATTCACTGCAGGCAGGCCCAGGTGCTAAAATGAAAGTGAAACTAGAACTGCAAGGAGGCAAATTGCTGGGAGGCAGAATTTTATTTTCTTGTGCTAATCAGACTGCTGAAACTGGATGCAAGGAGGTAAGTCAATAACTATAAATGTCTATAGAATGTTCAAATTATTAGACTTATTTTTTAAAGACTGCTTTATTATTGTTCTAGACAACTTAACAAAATGAAGAAGCTTTTTAAAATAAATGCTTGATCTGAAGAGGCCCAGTGCTATTGTATCTTCTTTTCAATAGCAGAGAATAATGTATACTTCCAGAAAGCCACATCAATTTTAACAGCATCTGTACAAGTATAGTCTGAAATGTAACAGTGTTCTGTTGTAGTATTAAGATAAGGCAGCTGAGTTTAAACCCTGACTTAGTCATGTTTGGAGTAGATCTATTTAAATAATTGGGAGGAGTTAGTGTGACTACATTTAAGAAAACTTTCTGCCATTAATATACTGCCATAATGTACATTTCTCCAATTCTTTGCTATTTCTATGGGTCAGGCACACATGCACAGAAATACACAGCAAACAGTGTATATCATCTGTACTGTTTGCTATTTGCTGGGAGGCAGAGGCAGATTTTTTTTTCTTGTTTTCCTCCCCAAAAGCTAGGTGCGTCTTATACTCCGGAGTGTCTTATACTTCGAAAAATATGGTAATTACAGAAGTTTAACAAAAGAGAAGCTGGTATCTCAACAAGAGGACCCTGAGAAGCCAACTTTCCCACCCATCAATATTCAAGAGTGATTTTGGTCTTTTTTCTTAGACCATTCAATCAAGACAACCAGGTAGATAACTATATCCCTCTAAACTCTGGTAAAATCCAAAAATCAACATTTTAGCTTCTGGTTTGGAAAAAATTACTTCCAGAAACTACCGACCCATCTCCAGAATGGTATGATTTGGAGGTGAAATATTCTGGCAAATATTTTGACCTATCCCTACTATATTTTCACTGAATTAAGTGTCAAACTTTTGCCCCTGCTGTTGATTCCTAACAAGTTTTCTTCTATTTGGTGTGACAGGTACAATGACTTTTGGATCCTTAATCCATTTTTCAGCTTGCCACCAACCCATCAATTTAGAATCTCAAAAATGTCCCTTCTTCTACAACTCCTTATCACTCCATAATGAATGCAAAATGTGTATAATCTTTTAAATTATCCATGGTTTTAATCTTATGTGAATGACAAATAATAAAGAGCATGCAGACAGAAGTTTCAACTCTCTCCCAGATTCATCAAAAGTCCAACCATAAGCATTTTATATGACTACTTAGGCTAACCTGTATAATGGATAGTTGTGAAGACTTTCAACAGCATAACCGTGTTCTAATTAAGTGCCTGGTTTTGTTATTTACTATTGTTGCATATAATAGGTGTGACAGCTGTCAAGAGGAGGACAGTTCAGCAGTTCATCTGAACAGTTTGGAAAGATGCTAAATCTGTCATAACACAAATCCGAGAATTCGGAACACTATGATCCCAATTCGGCTTATTCAGAATTAGATAAGGCTGCTTTCAAAGGGACTTACCTCCAAATAAAGACTAACAGATTTATTGTGGCAGGAATTTTGACAAGCTGGAGTCCACTTTGTCAGATGCCTCTGATGAAGTGAGATCCAACCTACAAAAGCCTACAGAACAACAGATTTCTTAGCCTTTTAAATCACTTGCGTCTTTCCCTTTTCAGGTATCATTAAGACAGCCGCCCTCAACTTAGTGCTCTCCCAAATATTTTGCACAACTGTAGGAATATTCAACCAATACCACCACAGGCTGGAAATCTGGAATCTTGCAATCTCAACACAACAGAAGAACACCAGTTTGGAGAGGGCTGCATTATGCTGTAACTACCACTGGGCTGAAAACAGATATAAAATTAGCAAAAAATATCTTGCTTGATCACATCATTTTTTTTGGCTGAAGTGAACAGCAGCTAAATAGGATTTTCATCCGATTTCCCAAAAATCTATTCCTTAGGGGACCATGTTTCTGAAAAAAGTCAATCTTTTTCAAAACCGCTTAGAGTGGCACCAGGTACTATGTTATTTTTTGGCATATTCATCACCTCTAGGGTGAAACAATTTTACTATTTTGATAATATATGGATAGTAAAATTGTTTCACAATTGTTTCAAATTCGTTTGAAAAAGATCTATAAATAAATCATCTTCTACAACAAAGATGATTAGGGGACTACAGGCTAAAAGATATGAAGAACGGTTGCAGGAACTGGGTATGTCTAGTTAGATGAAAAGAAGGACTAGGGTGACATGATAGCAGTGTTCCAATATCTCAGGGGCTGCCACAAAGAGGAGGGAGTCAAGCTATTCTCCAAAGCATCTGAAGGCAGGACAAGGCAATGGGTGGAAACTAATCAAGGAGAGAAGCAACCTAGAACTAAGGAGAAATTTCCTGACAGTTAGAACAATTAATCAGTGGAACAACTTGCCTCCAAAAGTTGTGAATGCTCCAACACTGGAAGTTTTTAAGAAGAGATTGGACAACCATTTGTCTGAAATGCTATAGGGTTTCCTGCCTAAGCAGGGGGTTGGACTAGAAGACCTCCAAGGCCCCTTCCAACTCTGTTATTCTGTTCTATTCTAAATGTACTTTGATAGATTCTTTATGCAATACTATCCACAACCATTTTGTGACTTAAAAGATAGCATTGCAGCATGGAAACGGTGGAACAGCAGGCAAGCCAATCTCTTACAAAGAAAAGAACACCTCAAAAGTTGCAGTTGGGGGCATTATTGGTCTTATTGTATACGTGCTGAAGCTTTGCACAGATGTTGCATTTTTCTGTTCTTTTTCAAAGCCTCTTCAGCTCACTTTTCATTCTCCTGGGCTTTTAGGCAAATATATATATTATTTATATATATAAACTGAGGGCCATCATTGAGCAAAACAGGTTCTAGTGCACACAATTTTCTGATGTTATACATTTGGCAATTTTTAAGATGCTATAAAATCCACTTGTGTGTTTGTGTGTATATCCACCCATCTAGAATGGAATGTGTGCCATCTGAGTTCTGCACAGAAATGTCACAAACAAGCCTCTTAAGTTACCTTTTGGCCCTACCTACTGCCAAAAATGAAGCTATACATTTTTATTGCAGCTCATTTAATTACAAGCAAAGGGGTGGATGGGTGGGAGGCTATTTTCAGGCTTATTGCTCTTTAACATGGAGGACTGTTTAAACTAGGGTTGTGAAACTCGCGGCCTGCGGGCCAGATGCGTCACATGCTGGCCACGCCCGGTTTAGCGAATGGGGAAAAAAAAAGTCACGATACGTCACGTGATGACACTATGACGACGCAAGTTTGACACCCCTGGTTTAAACCATCCAGTTTAACAATTCCCGACGAGCCTATTTCTATACATTCCAGATTAGATTAACCCCCTTTTCAATCCTCACTACCTTTGATCTGGATATGCAATCACTACTCAAAGGTTTTGGGTTCACGCCTCAAGCGTCAACGGCCCCAACCATAATGGTCAACAGAAGAGTCTTTGAAATTGTAACCTTAAAAAAAGAGAGAACGGACTAGCTTGCCCAGAGTCACTATGGATAGTGAGATATGAATAAATAAAATACATCTGATGAACAGGAGAATGAATGCTTCAACCACAGCTGTGTTATAAGGTCTACAATATAGCACAACCGGTCAGGTTTACCCAAGGCAAGAAACCACCCAAGGTGAACAAGCTGCATTCCTCCTTGGGTTCAAACCTGCCCCCACCCCCACCCCCACCCTAGCATCATCTGTGAATCCAACCTGAAACTCACCCATTTGTTCCTCCAAAGGGA
>QLTV01003104.1:313882-356722 GCA_003457575.1 Thermophis baileyi | reverse complement strand
ATGTAGAGCGCGTTGCAATAATCTAACCGTGAGGTGACAAGGGCATGGGTGACTGTGAGGAGAGCCTCTTGATCCAAGTAGGGTCGCAATTGGTGCACCAGGCGAACCTGTGCAAAAGTCCCCCTAGCTACAGCTACCAAATGTTGTTCTAATGTTAGCTGTGAGTCTAGGAGGACACCCAAATTGCGAGCCCGTTCTGAGGGGGACAGTTTTTCCCCCCCCAGAACCAAGGATGGACAGTCGACATAGTCTTTGGGAGGCAATACCCATAGCCACTCGGTCTTGTCTGGGTTAAGTCTGAGCCTGTTAACTCCCATCCAGACCCTCACAGCCTCTTGTTCTTGGCTTAAGAAGAGATTGGACAACAGTTTGTCTGAAATAGTATAGGGCAGGGGTCTGCAACCTTAAAAACTCAAGGAGCCACAAAGGTCCTAACCGGAAGCCCCCCATTCAATTCTGGAGCCAACTGGAAGTCCGGTTCCCCCACCATAGAGTCTCCTCCTAGCGTGGCGTCCTTTTTCCTCTGCCGACCGGAAGTCCGGTTCCTCCACCATAGAGTCTCCTCCTAGCGCGGTGTCCTTTTTTCCTCTGCCTGTCCTAACCAAAAGTCCTATCGATTGTGGAGCCGACCAGCGCCAGGGAGCCGCAGCAGAGGGATGAAAGAGCCACATGCGGCTCCAGAGCCGTGGGTTGCTGACCCCTGGTATAGGGTTTCCTGCTTGAGCAGGGGGTTGGACGAGAAGACCTCCAAGGTCCCTCCTAGGTCTGATATTCTGTTATTCTGTTAAAGAACCGAAATAACTCTTCCTAACTCTTGATCCCTTACCTCCAGATTCCAAAGCAAAATCCACGACGCCTGTTTTGTCTTGGGAGTAGAGCCTCAGGGCATTGTTGACAATGACCTGTGCTTGCTGCGAAGGGAGAGAGATGGACAGAGATTCCTGGTCAGCATTTCAATAAGATGTTGAAAATCACTGATGACCAAAGAATTCCTTTTGCTACAGAAATCATCATCCGTACATCTTAACCTGCTTTTAAAGGGGAACGTACAGCGCCTAGCAACCTGAACACGCTCCCTCACTAGGAAGATCTCCTCAAAAAGATCTAACAGGCTACCCTAAATCTCAGCCTCTGCTCTGCCGCATCGAAGAGAGATCTGGAATAAATGCAACGGTGTTTAAGATCTAGATTGCTTTTCATTAGCTGGAATAATGGCTGCTTCTTCTCATCCCCTGAAGAATGTCATGAGGGTTATTTCTGAGTAGGGACGTATCTGCCTTATTGCAATATTGAACTCTACTTATTGTCGCAACAGCATTATGTGTCAATTACATGATGCATCAGTTGTTGTTTTTAAAAAAATGAAATGTACATTGCATTTTATCCTATCGCAAGTCTGGCTCTCGGATTTCTCTAAATTAAGCCAAGATAAATATCACAGCTGATAAAAGAAATGCCATTCCGTATTCTAGTGGGCCTGCCAAAAGAATTCAGCACTTTCCATCCTTGTCCTGTAAAATCCCTCATTTCTGGGATTGGCCAGCTTATATTTAGTTATATTTTAAGTTACGGCGCTTTTGCCCTGCAGGAGTGAAACTCAAGATGCTAAATCAGGGCTGTCAAACTCGTGGCCCATGGGCCGGATGCATCACGCGCTGGCCACGCCCGGTTTAGCGAAGGGGAAACAAGCTGCGATACATCATGTGACACCGCCGTGACGATGTGAGTTTGACACCCCTGTGCTAAATCGACAGCATGAAATACCTTTCTGCTGTGGCTTACCGCTTCCGTGATGCCTACAATCCCAGCTTCGTTGACAGCATTTGTCACTATCTCTGTGGTCACCTTGGAATTTGCGATCGACCTCTGGAGAGTGATGTTCCTGAGAATTTGCATCTCCAGATCTCGCAACAAAACCTGTAGGTCTGTTTTGGTCACAAATCTGGAAGTTAGCCACTGAAGCAAGGATTCTGAAAAATCTCCTTTCAGATCGCCCAAAAACATAACCCTGATCGATTCTTTAATCTGGGCATCAACCTAGAAGTAAAAAGAAAACAACAAAACATGACAACTTAACGACTGATTTCAAAATAAAGGCGCAATTAGGTAATGCATCTTTATTTTGGGTATGTGCCAGCTAACCGATGGAACCCAAACATTCCAGTGGTTAATTAAAAGTGGGTAATGTTGAAACAAGTCAAGCAATCCATTCTTCCTTCCCAGGTCAGTGGTTTTCAAAACTTAACCCATCCAGAACATTCTGTCAGAACAAGGCGTGCTAATTCAGGCTTGCTCAGGCATTCCCTTCTGAGCTCACCTTTTGGTGAAGGGCGTCTATCGTGTTGCAGCAGCTTTTCACATCCTGTAAACTCAGCAACTCTGTCTTTAGACGCGCCAGTTCAAGTTCTAGGTGCTTCATCTTGGACAAAAGGCTCTGGCTGTGCTCATCCATGTCACTGAGAAGCGGAAAAAAGAGCAACAGGTGTCAAACTCAGCGGGTTAAAGTGGAGATAGGAGCGTTTGTGTTTTTACACGGGCGTAAAACAAAGGGAGCATTATTACCTTAAATAGTGAATGGAGGGTGCATATGTTATAAAATTGGGAAATCTGTCTGTCTATGTCATTTGTCTGTATCTGTCTGCCTATATATCATGTCAGTACTTGTTCTTCTATCATCTATCTATCTAGTTTGTCTATCTCTTCTATCATCTATTTTCTGTCTGTCTGTCTATTTATCTATCATCTCTCTCGCTCTTCTGTCTAACAGAATAACCGAGTTGGAAGGGACCTTGGAGGTCTTCTAGTCCAACCCCCTATTCTAGCAGGAGACCCTATACCATTTTAGAGAAATGGTTGTCCAATCTCTTGTTAAAAACCTCCACTGTTGAAGCACCCACTGTATTTATATCTGTACTATGTACGTCTGTCCATCCATCCATCCATCCATCCATCCATCCATCCCAACACACCATTGATTATCACTAATAAAAATCCTCCCCCATTCTTTATTTTTTAAAAAAGAAGAAATACTATCAACTTTATAGAAAGTTTTGTAATATTTAATGGTTCCCAATTCAATATACAGGTTGCAGCCGTACCTCATTGTTTTTGCTTTGGTTAATTCAAATTCTTTCTGGAGGCCCTGGAAAATAACATAATATTAGTTTCCTGAATAAATCGCTCCACCGTACTTGGAATGATTGAAGAGAGACCCCAGAAACTTTCTGCATTGCAGAAAGAGGCTGATGGGGAATCAGCAAATAGTCATCCATTGGAGAAGACAAGGTTTACCGTTCCTGCCTGGAGCACAGACGGAATTGCAGTTTGATGCTGTTGGGATAGTAACAGGGATACAGGGTGGTAAAATTCTTAGAATTATTACAGAAAAAAAAAGTTTACTGTTACCTCTGATTTTTCCGAGAGTTTTGCCAGAAGACTTTCTAAAGTTGCAAGGCGCCATTCGTGCTCTTGATGCAAAGTCAAAAAATGCTTGAAAGACAAAACAGATTTTTTGTTTAAAAAGTACCTTTATAATGAAAATATAGCACTTTTATCATGAAAACACTGAGGATTCTTTCGATATTTAAATGCTGCACAGACAGTTAAGCATACAAACAAAAATGGCTATCTTTAAACTTTTTTCACCTTGAACCTCTATAAATAGAATATCCCTTTAGGTCAAAGGAACAAAATGACATCATTTCAAAAATTCACATGTGAAAAGTACTTTTTGTTCTTGATTAGGATCTATGTTGAATCTGGCAAATTTATAGATTTGTATATTTTATCTGGTTGAATAATTGAGTTAACTGAGGGCAAACAACTATAATTCACTAAACTATTACTTTACAGTGCAAAAACAAATGACAGATTCTCAGCTCATGCAAATTCTAATTTCCCCCTTAAATTTTTGCCCTAGAAAAAACATCTTCCTCCAGCGAGCACACTATTTCATAAGTTTATAATATTTTCATTAAAATCGGCGCAGAGAATTATTCCACATGAGTCTACCTCGGAGTGCGCCGTTCCATCTGATTTGGCCTTCGTAAGATGCTGGCTCACAATGTTTTTGACGAGCACCAACATTTCACTTCGGTCGTTCATTTGGGTGACTTGTTCCTGAAAGCTTTGGACCAGAAGTAGCATTTTATTGTATTCTTCATCCTGGTGACGCCACCTCTCAGATAACAGGGCCATTTGTTTCTCCAGCTCACTTACACGATCTGCATCAAAGAACTTCATAGTCACCTAGATTGGTGGTTTTTTTTTTTTAAATAATAAAAAAAGGCTTATTTATTTTCACTGCCTCTGGCCATAAATAAACTCACATTAATAAAATCACTTTACCAGAAACTAAAGTGTCACTTGAAGGAAGCATTAAAATGAAACCAAAACAGATTAAAAGCAGCAACAAATCACAATTAACTTTACACAAAGTTTGCTGATATAAAACCAGACTCCTCCACCACCTAAAAACAGGCAACAATAGTTTTCTTGAAGATAATTCCAGATTTTGGAAATCCCGTTGTGGAAAAATAGGATCCAAAGCTTTTCTAGCCAAAATCTATGGCCCAATTCTGGCCTCTTAAATTTATTTGGGTACTTATTTATCTACACAGTGTTTATATCACCCCATCCCTCAGCATTGAGCGGTTAACAACAGAACCTTAAAATCGCAATCCATAAATGGAAACTCAATCTCCTTGGACCGAAGTAAAATATCCTTGCCCGTTTAAAGTTATGATGGGCTCAAAAAAACCTCTAGCAAGGCTGCAGTTTCCCTAAACCTCTTAAGACGTTACGCCTCCTTGAGAACCAAAATCAGACGTCAGGGTTTGCCTAGCTTACCTCTGGAAACTGACCAGCGGGGCCTGAATGAGGTTCAGGTGCAAGTCTCTTTGCAGAGTCTTCCCACCTAGGCATTCTGAGTAAGCTTGTCCAGTTCAAAGCTGGTAACAATGAAAGGAAATCTTCGGAACCCCAGCACCATAAACCTGAAGCAAAAATGCGGTTAAGAGGAAACATTCATGAATGTTTGAGTAAACTCAGTCTAAGACTACCTATATGGCAGGAGTTGTGGGCAGAGGTGGGTTCCTCCCGGTTCGCCCGAACTAGTAGCGACCCGCTGGTGACGTCACAATGACATCATGGATCCGGTTTGGTTGGTGCCGGTCCGTGGATGCCGCCATCTTTTTTTTGAATTTTTTATTTGAATTTTTTTTTTTGAATTTTTTCTGGGTTTTTTTTCTTCTGCGCATGCGCAGAAACCGAGTTTCTGGCACTGTGCATGCGTCGCCATCTTGTTTTTGGCTTTTTTTGGGGGGGGGGGGTTTGCACTGCGGCGCGGGAGGAAGCGAACCAGTAGCGAGGTAAGTTAGAACCCACCCCTGGTTGTGGGGGCTGATGGAACACAACTCTAGACCTAGATTATTCTCACAGGTAAGATAGTAGAGTCTTTTTCTCAATACCTGTTTACTCACCAAGCAGTAAAAGTAGGGGGAGTAAGAACAGCAGCAACCTGAACATCTTTGGAAGACATCTGGAAAACAAAAGGCAAGGACTGCACTGTAAAATTGTCCATCACTGACATTAATTGCCTTAATATTTTACGTATAGTGGCTTAATAAATAACAGTCAAGTCAGTGGTCCTTTCCAAAACTTTCCCATTGCTGCTCATTGGAGCTCCTCCAGAAATGACATTTAAATGGGTTTAATTCAATTTAAATCACATTTAGTTTTGCAGCGAATGGTGCAGCCCACCCCTCAAAACCCACTGAAGCAAGTTCTCATCATGATTAACTGTAGTTTACGATTAGAAGCACCTTGCACAGTCTGCAACGAACCGTTTTTTTAAATCCAGAGCATGAGACCCCGTGCCATATGAAATGCTTACAGACCTTGTAAGGAGAAAAACATTCAGCAGAGAAATTAGGGTCGCGAGCTGATACCATCCAGTGCCAAGCCACCAGAAGGCCCCTGTGGCCGCTTTCCCTAAATGAGAGGAGAAAGCCGAGATGAGTGAGAAATGTCAAGGATCATTCAGCACAGTTGTTTTCAGATTTTTTGGATCCTCAGGGAAACTTTTCTTGATCAACCCCAACGCTGCCCAGGAGGAGCCATTAGGCACCGCAGCAAAATCTGGGCACTGAGGCATCCATAAACGGCTATGAAGATGGAAAAAATGGTAAGGCAGGTGTGAAGACATCACCATGGAAACGCTGCCTTGATGTTCTTGGGTTCTAAAATTGGACTCAGGTATGCAAGTCGTAGGCTTTGCATTGTGATGTCATGACTGTTTCATCATTCCTTTGCTGGATGATTTTAGTAATTTATTTCCCGCCTTTATTATTTTTACAAATAACTCAAGATGGTAAATATATACAATATATACTTCCATTTATTTTCCCTACAACAACCACCCTGTGAGGCAAATTGAGCTGAGACTGTGCGATTGGCCCAAGGTCACCCAGTCGGTTTTTCATGGCCAAGGCAGGACTAGAACTCAGAGTCTCCTGGTGATTGGCCCAGTCACTCAGCCAGCTTCCATGCCTAAGGCGGGACTAGAAGTCACCATTTCCTTGTGATTGGCCCAAGGTCACTCAACTGGTTTTCATAGCTAAGTTGGAACTAGAACTCCCGGTTTCTAGTCTGATGACTTAACCACTAGATCAAACTGGCTAAGCATAGACCGAGATGTATTAAGGGCACAGAGATATCAGCTGGCTCTACTAGGTCTCACTGCCATCCAGATTCAACCAGGAGTTTCTTTGGAACACGACCCACACATTCTGCAGGCTAATGGTCTATAATGGTGCTGGCCCAGTAGGTTTGATCTTTTCACCCAAGCTTCCCTGAGATACACTTTGAAAACAACTGGCTCGGGAGGAGAAGAAAGAGAGAGGAGGGTTAAAGAAAGGTTATTAGATGACAGAAGTTTCCAGAGGGAAGGAACATTTTTGTAAGTGACAATATATACGTGCAACTGTAAGAAAAAAAAACAACACACACCAATTCATAACACGTTTATGTTGATTTTCTGCATTAGTGGCTCAGAACACTCCCGACACAGACATAAAAGTCATGCAGCACGGAATTCGGTTTTAAACATTAATTTAGTCATTTTAAACTAATAGCGCAGGTTGTTGCATTTGCAGTAGAGCCCGTCTGACGGAAGGTCATGCTGGAAGAAGTCAGATCGCCTAAGCTTTTGCAGAATTATACAGCCACTCTCCAAATTGTTGGCAGCGAGCATCTGCTCTCCATTTGGGAATACGGGAAGCACAGAGATTGTTATATGACATGATCCGTTGTTAATTAGGATGAAGACAAATGCGTCCCCTTTTTCAGTTATCAAGCAAGCAAGGACAGAAAAGCAAAAAAACAAAAAACAAAAAAACCCACAAGCTGCTTAAAACAAGATGCATTTCCTACACGCTAATGCACATGGAGGGAAATGAGAAAACTACAGGGGTCTCCATATAGTTTTCGTATCACAGGTTAAGTCCTCGACTTACGACCACAGTTTCCGTTGCTAAGCAAGGTGGTGATGAAGTGAGCCGCGCCTGATTTTATGACCTCCCCACCCACCTCCAGGGTTAAGCAGATCACTGCAGTTGTTAAGTGAATCATGTGGTTGTTAAACAAATCCACCTTCTCCCATTGACTTTACTTGTTGGAAGCCAGCTGGGTGGGTGTGCGTGTGTGTGCATGCGTGTGTGTGCGTGTGTGTGTGTGTGACCAATGGCAATCGTATGACCCCAGGACAGTGCAACTGACATAAATATATGCTCGTTGCCAAGCAATAGCAATAGCCCTTAGACTTATATACTGCTTCTCAGTGCTTTTCAGCCCTCTCTAAGTGGTTTACAGAGTCAGCCTCTTGCCCCCAGCAATCTGGGTCCTCATTTTACCCACCTCGGAAAGATGGAAGGCTGAGTCAACCTTGAGCCGGTCAGGATCGAACTCCTGGCAGTGGGCAGAGATAGCCTGCAACACTGCATTGTAACAACTGCACCACTATGGCTTGCTTGCTTCCTTCCTTCCTTCCCAAGCTATAGCAGAGTTATATACCGCTTCACAGTGCTTTTACAGCCCTCTCTAAGCAATTTACAGAGTCGGCCTCTTGCCCCCAACAATCTGAGTCCTCATTTTACCGACCTCGGAAGGATGGAAGGCTGAGTCAACCTTGAGGCTGGTTAGATTCGAACTGCCAAATTGCAGGCAGCCGGCAGTCAGCAGTAGCAGCCTGCAGTACTGCACTCTAACCACTGCGCCAAGTGCCCACATTATTGTCACCCGACCACGGGGATGCTGCAATGGTCATAAGTCCAAGGACCGGTCATATGTCACTTTATTCAGTGCTGTTGTAAATTCGAACGGTCGCTGAATGAATGGTTTTGTAAGTCCAGGACTACCTATAACTTCTCCAATTGGAACTGTGGGGCCTCCACTATGCCTCTTAAGCTTATACAGGTAGTCCTCGACTTATAACAGTTCGCTTAGGGACCTTTCGAAGTTACAAGGGCACTGAAAAAAGTGACTTAGGACCGTTTTTCACACTTATGACTGCTGCAGCATCCCCAACGGTCACGTGATTTACATTCGGATGCTTGACAACTGACTCATATTTACGACAGTTGCAGTGTCCCGGGGTCACATGATCCCCTTTGGCAACCTTCTGAGAAGCAAAGTCCATAGGGAAGCCAGATTCACTTAACAACCGTGTTCCTAATTTAACGACTGCTGTGATTCCCTTAACAAATGTTTGCAAGAAAACACCGTAAAATGGGGCAAAACTCACTGAACATATTTCTCACTTAGCAACAGAAATTTTGGGCTCAATTGTGGTCGTAAGTTTGAAGACTGCCTGTATATATGTTTTCTGGTCATCTGTACCGACCAAGGGTCAATTTCTGCTCTTCAGTGAGGCTGGGAGAAAAACACCTTTGGATCTGTCACCTGTGGCAGCAAAGCTTGTTAGCTATTTTGCTAGGTAAGCAAGACCAGGTAAGATGACAGAAAGTAACTAAATGCACAGGTAGAATAGTGGATCATGGCAAATGACAGGTAAAGGAGCAGGTGGTTCTCCTTCACAGCAGGCTAAATTTATGCAGGAAGATCACCAAGTGGCTCTCTGCAAAAGGTGCTCTATTCAAACCCTTCTGCCCACCTGAAGGGCATCTTTCTCTGTCTCTCCCTCCACCTTGTCCCAACCAGGTGTGTCCTGACAGCACCCAATGGAGAAGGCTTGCTGTCAACATAGGAAATGCACTGTTTGAAGCTGCGCCAAAGCCGGTGAGCTCAAGTTAATCAGTGGTTCACATCTCCTGCGAGACGCCGGAATCGAAAGGTAGGCTATTTTCATGCGAAACGCTTGCGTGCGCATCCACCCACACACGCACACAGGAGTAACCTGGGGCCACAACAGCCAGCCAAAGGAGAGACAAAATCTTCCGGGTCACAAGCCATCCTGCTGTTCTCATTCTTTGCAACATATGGAGTAAGAAGTAACCTGGTACGACACAGATGGGTGTGAAGGCAGGCAACAGAAAGGGATTTCAGTCAAAGCCATCCCTCTGCGCTTCTGCACGCCAAATTAAATCCATGTTTTTTTTTAAAAAAATACCCTAGCATCTGGGCAGAGGAAAATGAGAGCTAACATTATTAACAGCCAATTTGACAGGATCTCTCTCTCTTGTTTGAATGAAGTTATGCCTTCTATCTCTTAAAAAATACAAGACAGGTTTTGAGAGACCAAAAATAAAAAATAAAAAAAATAAAAAATCTTGCTACAAATTCTAAATTCTTATCAATGGTGAGAAGCCCCATCACCCCGCTACCCATCTCCCTAGAATTCAATACTTAAATGTAAGGATGCAATAATAAACACGTTTTAAAATATGTACCAAGATAGGTGGCAGCACCCATCGATTTTGCTTGATTTAACAACAATAACGAAGAAAAATAACCAATGTCGGCCTTTGATTTCCATCTAGGACAGTGTTGGTGAACCTTTTCAGCACTGAGTGTCAAAACGGGGGCGTGCGTGCGCGTGCACAGAAAACCGGAAGAGCAGTTGTGTGCATGCACGTGCCGGGAAGATGATATTCCGGTTTCCGGCAAGCACATGCGCACAAAGCCACCTGGTCTTCCAGTTTCAGGCGCGCACGAAGACCAGCTGGCCAGTGTGCATGTGCACGCCAGAAACAGGAAGATCATCTTCCTGGTGCGTGCATGCGCACCGGGTGGCTACTCTTCCGGTTTCTGGCGCTCCCACGCGTGTGAAGACCAGCTGCCCGGTGCGCCGGAACCCAGAAGAGCAACAGGCGACGGCTCACATGCCCGGAGAGATGGCTCTGCGTGCCACTTCCAGCACACGTGCCATAGGTTCGCCATCACAGATCTAGGAAAACCCAGGGATAGAAGATCACCTGCAGATCCCAAGTGTATTTTTACCTGATAGAACAGGGGTCCTCAAACTTGGCAACTTTAAGACTTGTGGACTTCAACTCCCAGAATTCTCCAGCCAGCTGGCTGGAGAATTCTGGGAGTTGAAGTCACAAGTCTTAAAGTTGCCAAGTTTGAAGACCTCTGTGATAGAAGGTAATATTTCTATCTCAAAGTGTTGAACTGTGGGGTCCTTGGTGCTCTCTGAGTTGGTTTTCTTGCAGGCGTTTCATTAGGTAACTTCATCAGTGCACTGATGCTTTTACTTAGTTCGGTAATGAAACGTCTGCAAGAAAACTATCAAGCTCAGAGAGCACCAAGGACCCCACGTCATTGTCTTGTTTCACTACACTAGATCAAGCTGTATTTCACTAAAAGCTAAATTCCTTTGTGCTTCCTCTATGCTTTTTGCTAGGATTCCCTTAAGCATTACTTTATTTTTAATCCTCTAATGCATTATTTTATTTTTAATCCTCCGCTGAACCAGTGTTTGGCTTTCTTAATGGTTGTGCAACATATGTAGAATAAGAATGACCTTGCCTCAACAATAAGACTGTGTGTGGGTGTGGGTGTCAATCTAAATCTACAGCTAGAGTTGGCAGGCAGCTTCTGGGGAATGGCACAATTCTCAAGGGAAACTTCAATCTAATCTATGCAAGGAAGCTCTAAGTTTACCAATGCAGAGATTCGGATGATGGTGAAAATCCAAAGGCCGCAGAGGGAGGTCCTTCTGACTACACACTTTATTAAAAGGCACAAGCTTATGTGAGTAGCGGTGCACATCATCAGATGTATGAAGTGCAGTAGTGATGTATCTAGGGCTCTGTCTATGGAGATTCTCAAACACCCAGGTCGTGGTTGTCCCAAAGATGCTTTTTCCGAAAAAGCAACCGAACTGATTCTAACTGAAGAAGTGAAACGTTAACAAAACGAAACAAACAAAACAAAACAAAACAAAACAAAACAAGGAAGTCCAGTTGCCTTTTGGAAAAAGCACCTTTCGGATGATCTGGAGCTCTTGCTCCATGCATCTAATAAGCAGCATCTGCAGCCTGTGACTTTTAATGAATTGTATTAGTTGGAAAAGATGCTACTCTTGGGCAGGGGTGGGTTCTGGATCCGTCTGCTGCCGGTTTGCTCAGGGTTGCGCCGTGCACGCACGCTTTGTGTGCACGCCCCCGCAATAAAAAATAGCTTCTGCGCATGCGCAGAAGCAAAAATTCGCTTCTGCGCATGCGCAGAAGTGAAATCCAAGATGGCGGCGCCCACGGAACACAACGAAAGAACCGGTTCTGTGACATCATCACCGGTTTATTAACGGTTCTAAAGAACCAGTTAGAACCGGTAGGAACCCACCTCTGCTCTTGGGGTAGATACAGATTAAGAGAGCTGGAAGGGACCTTGTACGTCATCTAGTCTAACCCCCTGCCCCCCGAAGCAGGAGACCCTATACCATTTCTGACAAATGGCAGTGCAGTCTCTTCTTGAAAGCTCTCAGTGATGAAGCTCCCACAACTTCTGAAGGCAACTTCTGTTCCATGGGTTGACTGTTCTCACTGTCAGAAAATTTCTCCTTATGTCTAGGTTGAATCTCTCCTTGATCAGTTTCCATCCATTATTCCTTGTCTGGCCTTCAGGTGCATTGGAAAATAGGTTGACCCCCTCCTCTCTGTGGCAGCCCCTCAAATACTGGAAGACTGCTATCATGTCTCCCCTGGTCCTTCTCTTCACTAGACTAGCCATGCCCAGTTCCTGCAACCGTTTATCATATGTTTTAGCCTCCAGTCCCCTAATCATCTTGGTTGCTCTTCTCTGCACTCTTTCTAGTGTCTCAACATCTTTTTTATAGTGTGGTGACCAAAACTGGATGCAGTATTCTAGGTGTGGGGTATTTGGCTATTGTAGATTAAGGGGGGGAGGGGCTCTCCTCCCACAACATTTTTGAGGGCCAAGAGGCAAAAGGAAATAAAACGATAAAAACCAAGCGGTGCAAATCAACCTGGGTGAGAAAAGATGTGCCACATGCTTCTTGCTATCCTTTTGGACCGTGAGGATTGCAAGTGGGCTGTTGTGTATGTTTCAAGGTGTTTCTTCCCCTTACAGTCATCACCTGCAGGTTGGGGGTAAGAGGAATGAATACATAGCACATTCATCAATCAACTGCGCAATGCAATATGGCTAAACCAACTTTCAGTACAGAAAACGACTGCTTTAAGGTGGGTAAATTTGATAAATAAATTTGATAAATCAATCAATGAAATTACTTTCCAAACAGTCCTTAAATCTTAATGGGGGGGTGAGCATGGCCACTGCTGAGGCAGTGCCACACACTGCATGCGACAAGACAATCAATAACCCCTTCCCAACCCCTCAGTACATGTTGCCAATGCAGGAGGCAGCAAAGGGGTGCAAAACAGGCTGAAGTGTTCAATTTGAGTTGCCCGTCCAAGTTGAATTTTTTTTTTGTTTGTTCCAGGTTTGAAATGGCTGTGTTGCATTCAAACCTTGTTTTTCATCTCGAAATGGGGATTAGGAACTTTGAAAGTCTGAATCTGGAAGGCCTATACCCAAGTGGGGATCACCAATGGAGTGGAGGACAAGCAGGCAGGAGTCCAAGATTTTTCTGACCTGTGTAGGCATATCACAAATTCTGCTTCTGGGTCACTGACAACTTCCATGCTTCAGGCTGGCAATCTTGGCTTTAGGTGCCCTTTAAAACTAAATTTCATAGATGGCTGCATGTCTATAAAAAAAAATCTGCTTTTCTGAGTTGTGCACGAGACAAACCAAGCAAATAATGGAAGCTCCCTGAAAGTACAACATGCTGCTGAATCACAACCAGCATGCAAAGTTTTTCCAGCTTCCACAAGGCCAATGGAAACATGGATGCAACATCTGGAATTCTAACCAGGGCTTATTTCTTAAAGAATGGGAAGCTGTACTTACACATGGACTCTCCGTTCATACCCAAGTGGCTTTCATCCCTGAGAAATTCTTTTACATTCATGCTTCCACAGTAATTAGAGTGAGCTGCAAGAGAGAGAGAGAGAGAGAGAGAGAGGGAGAGAATTGAGTCTAAATTGTATTGTGTGCTAGAGAAAAAAAGAGAGAAAGAATAGCCTTGAGGTGAACCCAGTATGTTTTTAAAAAGTGTTTCTTTTAACGTTCAGAAGCAAAGAACAAAGCAGCAGAGAAAGCAACGTTATCCATCAAAGCGATTTGCCACCCAATACCTGAGTGAGGAATGTGTTAAATTAGGTCTCACCTGGTCAAAAGTAAGCAACCTAATACTATATTAGGTCATTACTGAAACAAAGAACAGAGGGAATTTGTCCCCAAAGAAATAGTTCCTAGAACTAAGTAAGCAGGCAAAAAAAAGTGAAAGAAATTTGAATATTCACTATGGTATAAATAGAGCTTGTGTTTGATACAGTCATTGGAATTATTTCATAAAGGCTTCACGGTTTTGCTATAATAAATCTACTTGTTCAAGCCTTCATGTTTATTGAAAATATATTCTTGCAGTATTTTGCCTTCTCAGCCAACAGAGTTCTGACAAGAAAAACGGGATAACACAATCCTTTTATTGGAAATGGGGGGAAAGTCCTATTAGATGTGCATATTTACACATCTAGATTATACTTGTATAAGCACCTGCTGGTTGCATGAGGGGGGTGCTTATGGGACAGCTGGATGGAGTGACCTCTTTTAAAAAGTTGCATTTTCTCCCAAAGAGACAAGTCCATTTTATGTAGGGCCCCTTAATGTTAAAAAAAGAGTATTATTTTAATAGGCTCCTAGTTCCTACAGACAACTGTTACTGAAAAAGGAATTAAATCCATCTTGAAGGGAACAAGTGATTCAGACCAAGGCAAAACGAGACTTAAAAGAGCCTTTTCAAGCATTTGGTCTAATCAAACAGAATTTACAAAATGACCATGCTATTTCTTCTGATATTCTTCACCAGGGGTGGGTTCTAACTTACCTCGCTGCCGGTTCACTTCCTCCCGCGCCGCGTGGCCGTGCCGAAAAATAAAAAAAATCCCCCCCCCCAAAAGCCGAAAATAAGACGGTGCTGCATGCGCAGTGCTGGAACCTCGGCTTCTGCGCATGCGCAGAAGAAAACAAAATAAAAACCAATTGGCGGCGTCCACAGACCGGCACCGACCAAATCGGCTCTGTGACGTCACCGTGACGTCACCAGTGGGTTGCTACCAGTTCGGGTGAACCGGTCCGAACCGGGAGGAACCCACCTCTGTTCTTCACTGCAAAGCAACAGCTAGTAAAAAAAAAACTAATTTCAAAATTTTCATGGACATTAAGGACATAATACTTTGGATTTCTGCCAAATGAGACGTCGTGCAAGAGAGTGCTACGCTTGCTTCAAGACCTCAAGAGTCTTCTAGCACTGATCTAAGGCCACTGAAAAGACACAATAATCAAAGCCACACATATCCATTCTGAGAATGTGTGCCAAATTTAATAGATGCATTTTTAAAAATGTAACAGACAAGCAGTAGCAGGTCAGGTACGGCTAAAGCAAGCGTATATATTATAACCACCCAGTACAAAACACCAAAAGAAAGAAAATCCAGAATTTAAAGGTGAAGAGAACATAGTTAAGGAGTTAAATGACCAAGTTCCATAACCAAGATTCCTCTTTTCGTTTCAAGCCACATCATCCATCATGCCACTGCAAAAAAAAAGAAAAAAAGAAAAAAAAGAAATAGAGAAAAGGAGGATCCAACACCTGCGTGCTGCATATTGTTACTTCCTGAGAAAAAGAAGGCAAAGGAGTGCAAAAAAGAAGCCAGCATCAAAGATACCCTGAAGTTGTAGATGCATGTCTAAAGAGACACCACGGAACCGTTTCCTTTGAGGTGTGCAGGGTGGGTGGAGAGAGCTTAAGAAAAGCTTAAAACTGAAAGTACCTGTACGGTCATAGCCCACTTTCAGCAAGATCATCTGAAACAGCTGTACTATGAGAGATGTGAAAGATGTGGAGGCGTGCTTGGCTGCTCGCAGGACCTTACTGCTGTAGTAAAGGAGACCCCCTATTGAAAAAGCATCGGGACATATGATTATTTTCCTCTGTTTTTCTAGTGACTGAGACGGTGGGAGGGAAAAAGCAAACGCAGCAAGTGCGGGATGCCGAAATTGACATGCCAAATATCGTGAGCCTGCACTCTGCCAAGAAGCAATCCTGTTTTTTTCAGAGTTCAATCATAGAAAACGAAGTGGAAAAGGAAGGGGAAACAAACAGGATGTTCAGGGTTTATTTGTAGCTCTTCTTTCCTTAATGGTGTGTCGAAGTATAATTCTGGAACTGAGCAAATTTGAAACTTCCTCTGAAATTGAAAGACTTAGCAGAAATTACCTTGCCAAGTTGAGTTTAAATTGAGGGGTCCTTGGTGCTTTCTGAGCTTGGCTGTTTTCTCGCAGATGTTTCATTACCCAAACTAGATAACAACATCAATGCTATAAGGTCAAACCCCACTCTCTTATAGCAGTGATGATGTTACCTAACTGGGTAATGAAATGTCTTCTAGCACTGATGATGTTACCTAGCTGGGTAATGAAACATCTGCAAGGAAACAACCAAGCTCAGAGAGCACCAACTTCTCATTTCAAGCCTGAGCCAGAAATATTCTCCTCTATCGAGTTTAAATTCATGTGACTTTATTACTCTGTCAATACTTTATTTACACAGCAGCGAGAAGGAATACTTACTGGATTTGTATTTTTGGCTTCGATCCCTAGAGTAAACTCTTGAGGTTGGCATGGAAGATGATGAGTAGGCTGTAAGGGCTTCCTTCCGTTCGGAAAGCATGCTGCAATCATTGCAGGTGTATCCATTGCTGAGTTCAGTCTGGTTCTCCACTGTTGCAATATCACCATTGGCCTGGATGGAAGTCGTATCCCCACCTGTTGAATGGCAAAAAATCGTCTACCAAACCAAATCTACTGGAGTGGCAAGAAAAGCCATCGAAGTGAAAACATGCAAGCCGGATTACCTTTGAGGTCCCCATCGTCATCGAGACCTAAGAAGAGATAATTTGTTTGAGTCCAAGGAGGTCAACAAGCTAACAATTTCTGCTATTTCTAAAAACACAAATGAGAAGCAGAGGTGGAGAATTTCATACATTCAAGACAACAGCACGGTGATTTTAAGGCCACACCCAATGTAGCCATTATGCTATCTAACAAGTTATATTTCCTGATGGAAAAGCAACACAAATCTGTTTATTTTACAATGTGATTTCTTGGGAGTCAAGCTAATGAAAAACACGTGTTTTTGCTGTAACAGTAACTCATAGTAGCAGGCTTGTTAGGTGACATCAAAGTAAACTTTAATCTACACTACTAAAGATAAAATTTTAATTTAATTTAATTTAATTAATTGTATTTCTATGCTGCACAACTCCCGAAGGACTCTGGGCAGCTTACAACAGGGTATAGAAAATACATTTAAAAACATCATAAAATATAAGAAAACCAATTAACAGTCACATATCATTCAAGACCGGACCTCGCAAATTGCGAGATCAACGGCCCCAAGCTTGCCGGAAAAGCCAGGTCTTCACAGTTTTCTGGAAGGCCAATAGGGTGGGGGCAGTCCGGATCTCAGGGGGTAGCTGATGACCAACACCTTGAATTGAGCCCGGAGACCAATAGGGAGCCAGTGCAGCTCGCGGAGGATTGGTGTGATGTGGGTGTACCTAGGTGCACCCACAACCACTCGCGCGGCTGCATTCTGGACCAACTGTAGTCTCCAAACACTCTTCAGGGGTAGCACCATGTAGAGTGTGTTGCAATAATCCAACCGTGAGGTGATAAGGGCATGGGTGACTGTGAGGAGAGCCTCCTGATCCAAGTAGGGTCGCAGTTGGTGCACCAGGCGAACCTGTGCAAAGGTCCCCCTAGCTACAGCTGATGTGGCTAGATGTGTCTCTAACTGAGATGTCTCTCTAACTGAGATAAGGGAATCCACATCTAAAAAGATGTGTCTCTAACTGAGATAAGGGAATCCTACACCTGAGCTAGTGGCATATTAAAGCATTTTTTCCCCCTGATGATTCAGCAACAATTTCTTAGAGAGCCTGCAGACTGGTAATTAACTCCACTCCTGTACTTCTTACACACTGGAGGAAGTGGGTGCTGGGCTGAACGGGGGCAAACTTTGAGTCAGAATGTTTTCAGTGTCATGTGGCTGCCCTCTGCAACTATGGCCTGATCCTGGGAAAAAGATGACTTTGTCAAAGATGAGTTTGCTTTCGGGAGCGGCAGGCAGGGCTACCGTCTATGCCCTTGTGCATCCCAAAGCACATTTTCAAGATAATTTACAAGTGCTGTTGTCAGCCTTACTAGATAGATCAGATAATGTAGGAAGCATGACAGGGGTGGGTTCCAACTTACCTCGCTGCCAGTTCGCTCCCTCCCACGCTGCGTGGGCATGCGCAGTAACAAAAAATCCGGGGAAAAAAAGCCGAAAAAAAAGATGGTGACTACATGCACAGTGCCAGAAGGCGGCTTCTGCGCATGCGCAGAGGGGGAAACGAAAAAAAAAGGAGGGCGGCCCACGGACCGGCACTGACCGATCCGGTGACGTCATCGTGACATCACCAGCGGGCCGCTACTGGTTCGGGAGAACCGGTCCGAACCGGGAGGAACCCACCCCGAAGCATGACCAGATAAGATAATTCTACTT
Organism: Thermophis baileyi; assembly: GCA_003457575.1. Lineage (NCBI taxonomy): Eukaryota > Metazoa > Chordata > Lepidosauria > Squamata > Dipsadidae > Thermophis > Thermophis baileyi. The sequence goes on along the minus strand of QLTV01003104.1, from coordinate 338,568 downwards.
TATTGTAAAACCACATTAACAGAATCTTGCATGTCTGAAAGCCTAATTCTCCCACAGTCTCTTTTACAGCCCAAGAAATTAGGGAGGGTCAGTTTTGAGTCTCTTGCTCCATCCGCCCATTATGCAGCTGTGGGCTACATTCTCTCTTATCTTTTCCCTAGGTAGCAGTCTTTGCTCCATCTCCCAAGGTCTTTCACACATACCGTTATAGTTGCGCAGCGTGTTGTGTTAAAAGTCTGCACCTACCCCAGAAATGGTCAACAGCCGTCTGTTCCTTTATTGAAGACTCGTCCAGTATGGTTGAGATATAAGACCCATCACTTGTGCGGCTGCTGAAACTGCTGTGGCTAAAAGCAGCAGAGCCTGGCATTTTTCTCCTTGAAGTGGTTCTTACCGAACTGGACTGTTTCATTGTAGTTTTATGCTGTTTGATCATCCTTAATAGAAAAAGAAAGAGTAAGAGGCAAAGAGGCAAAACCCAACAGGGTTAAAATGCAGGAAAATAAAAACATTTGTGAGTGCAGGAGAACTGAAAGAGGCAACATAGCACTCCCAATATAGTGTCGGTGTTACTATGGCTGTTTCAGGAGAAGAAACCAGAAATTGGCATTTCCTTCCCGCTCTTCATCTTTTAAGAGTCTCAGAGGTATACGTTTGGCTACTGGAATAAATTGGAAATATAAACCAGAGTTTGGATTCTGCATTTTTGTGTCATATTATGGAAGGAATCCTGGCTCAATCAAACATAATGGGAACCAATTATGGCCCGCTGTCCAAACGTCAAATCATGACCATATACCATCGCCATCCAGGAAGTGAGCATCTCCACAGAAGCCATCAAAGATCGAAGTACTTGTTGAAATAATGCCAGAAAATGTTGGAGCTCCAGTTCTGAGCGTCCTGAATTTTAAACATGGAAGTGAGGCACCCTAAAATCTGGTAGAAGTGAAGTCACTTCTAAATCAGGAGTGTCCGACCTTGGCAACTTTAAGACTTGTGGACTTCAACTCCCAGAATTCTCCGGCTAGCCCTGTTCTAAATCAAGGGATAGTATCTGAGATTAAGCTTCTGGAGTCCCAGGACTTCAATGTGTGTACTAAGTTCATGTGTAAACTTTGCCCCATTTTTATGCCAAAACCACAGCGAAATGTTTCATCACGCTTTCCCAGAAATTCAGAGTGCTGCGCAGAAACCACAAAATATGCACGGTGCATTAAACTACATAACATTCGATGGGACGGGACTGAGGAATTGATAACGTAAGAATGGTCAATAAATGCTTACTGGGGTGACTGATCTACAAACATCTTTTTCCCAGCATAGGTGCTGCCACTTCCGAAGAGACTCTCGTCTTTAGCCCCCCCATGTCCCGCTGCAGACAAACGTAAGCTGCGCCTTGACATTCTTGGCGAGTCAAAGATGGGGTCCAACTTGTGTGCGGTCTCAAACTCTAGGGCGGTCAACGAGTAACTTGAACTGCAAGAAAACACAGACATGTTTTGGGTTGTCTGTTGCGTAGGATTGCAACCTGCATCTCCACAGGATATATATATTTGCTTGGTTCTTTAGTATCCATGGCAGCTGATACAGCTTTTCCTGCGTGTTAACTTCCCAAAACGGACCCTAGGTACATGTATTTATTTAAATTTATTTAATATTACCGGTAGCTACTGCAATATGGAAGCTGCCTAAAATAATTGAAGAAACGGGAAGTGGCAAATGCTGATCACTATCCGAAGGAAGTTTATAAAGTTTTGTGGTTCATCATTCCTGGAAGCTTATTCTGGCCATTGCCTTGGTTTACTTTAAACTGTGGTTGTCCAACCTTTTGGTCTGCTTTGTACCATCTTTGCTTTGCTTTTATCAAGGTATTATTTTGTTTGTGTTGATTGGTGAACCACCCAGACTTGCCGGTGTGAACATAAATGAATAAACAAGCCACAAGCAAACAAACAAACTGCTTGTGATTCTTAGCTAGGATGTTAGGCATTGTATTGTTACAACTATTATACGATTATTTATCAAATTGAAAGAGCATCCTTCTCATCCTCACAGTGACCCTCTGGTGGTGTAGCCATAAAAAAGCTTCCAACGTATCTTTTTGGCAACCAAGAGAGAGGTTCTTACGACCTTGAATTTAGCTTTCAGACGGTACATAAAGTGTAAATTGCAATTTTTTTATTTTTTTAAAAAATCGATTTTTTATTAAATACATTTCTTAGTACTTAATAAACATTGTGTTGTCTGGGTATATCATTTGCTTAACAATACAAATTACATTCTTAATCTTCACCCCTTTTTTCCAACCATTGGTAAAATAAATTCCATGTTTGATAATATTCTACATCCTCTTTCTGTTTAATTTTCAATGTCAATCTATCCATTTCTGCACAATCTAGTATCTTCTTGACTATTTCTTCATCTCTTAAATTTTTTTAGATTTTTAATGGTTACAAATAGTTCCCAAATGGTATGATTTTTAATCCGTAACTCCTTGATTTATGCAGCTGCTGCAGGGATGGTTAATTGTTTTATTTTCCACTTGGTTTTATATAATGCCCACTCTTTGGTTGTTCGTGCATGCCTTCCTCCTTGCATGTACAACCCAAACAATGTTATTTGGGTGTGGTTGCGAAATTCTTGATTTATGATGACTAATAAAAGTCTGAGTCACCTTCTTAATCATCGCTTCTGCTTCCATAGAATCTGCTGTAAAAATATACATAAAAACAAATCCCCAATTGCTTTTCTTCGATTCTACGGAAGGCACACAGAAGGTGCTTTGGGACCGACTTTGGGAGTTTCATGCCTGGGTTTCAAATGTACCACAGAAGCCACAAGACACAGGACAACACAAGGATCTTTATAGTTCAGCTTTCTCACCTGAGGGCATAAGTATAGCCAGTGTTCTCTGGCAGGCACTGGGGAGGGTTATACATGTGAAGCCGTGAAAAATCCATGGTTGCTATTTCAAATCATGCTGCAAAAAGGGCGAAAACCCAACGCTATAACAGTTCGAGAGAGACAAAGAGAAAAATAAAATAAAAAGCTATTGATTCCTCCAGCCTTGTTCGTGGAATATACGGGTGTTTGGGGAGAGTGAAAGGAGAAAAAAAATAATGCACGCATGCACACATGACCCTATCTGAAAGAGCGTGCCTGTTTTATATGACTGCCAATGTTAGATATCCCTTATCAACACTCACAGGAACCTCAACATCCTTCCTTCCCTTTCTTTTTCTTTCTTTCTTTCTTTCTTTCCTTTCTCTCTCTCTTTCTTTCTTTCCTTTTCATTTTGTTTCTTTCCCTCCCTCCTTCCACACCAATGACGTCCCTTCCCTATCCACCCTATTATAGAATAATAATAAGTCATGCCTGCTACAATCCTGGCTATATTTTGCATTTACAATTACTAGGCAACGGTGCTCTGAAATTCCTCAAGTTGGGACTGCTTGCTAAAGTAGATATTCTTTTCTAATTTATCCAAGCATAACATTACTGAGATTTTATTTTCCACATCAAGAACTGTACCAATCAAGAGAGTTGTGTCAAAAGGAATGTTGTTGTTTTTTGAAAAGCCAAGTTGTTTTCTTTACAACTTTTGTTTAGCGCCCTTGGAAAAACAGACAAGGCATTGGCTCAACTTTCAGTTTTAAAGAGACAGTCCCATGTTGCCCAATCCGGATTTTTTTCCACTCGTCCTCTGGAAAGGCATGGAAGATCTCACCAGAGAAAGACCAAAACACTGCCGAACATGTATGGATCACAAATCTGTATTTTAGAAAGTTGTTTCAGCTTAGGATTTTAATGGCCTGAACTATGGAAGCTACCTTTCAAGCTGAGAAGAGTTCATAAAGCATTTTCTGTCTGATTGGAACTCGTGAAAACTTTTCAAGGCAGCCTCATGCCCTGGATATAATTGAACTGCCTTTTATGGTTTCAGCCTTGATGTAATATTGAATATCAGCTCTCATTTATCAATTATTGCAGCTACCAAATATCATTTACGGTGCAGCTTGAAAACCTAGGGCAAAATGTTAAGCCAAACCAGCTTTGACCTGCAAAATCTGCAAACAGCTAAAGCAGCCCCGTCCCAAATGTTTTGTTTTTTTAAAGTTGTGTATTTGCTCTGGGAAATCAGCTCCTCTTAGTTTTTGGGAGAAAGGTTTGCAGAGGGGGGAAAAACCTGTTTTAAATGATACCAGGAACACAACTGAATTGTGTTTTTCTGATGCTTTGGGTTTGTTTTATGTATATATGCTGCTATTTTAATTGCTTACGCCATAGGAAATGGCAATGGTCATCAGAGGACAGTACAGATCCCAACTGGGAATTCTCATTGTGTGAATTAAAACAACAACAAACTTTGGAGGAACATGGGAGAGAAAAGAGCTACGCATTCCAAAGGATTTGCACTTAAAACAAACTGTACCTCAATTAAAATGTAAAGCATTAGGAAACAGAATACAAATATATTAAAATGTTACGATGGAAACATGCTGACATTTTGAGAGACATAAATTTGTCATGCAAATTTGTCATAAATTTGTCAGGCATCCTTTAAAAAGAAAAGGAAGTGTTGTTTTAATTTTGAGCTGTAAGAATACAGCTCTTGAGTCTTTACCTTTCTGTTTTATTAGATGAATGCATGTTTAGCCCTGAGAGAAGTTTGAGTAATTCAGGGGTTCTTAAAGTGTGGGTCATGACTGAAAGGAGTCGTGGGCATTTTAGAAAGGACTCGCAAGGTTTTTGTTAAAGCTGATCAGATTTGCCCAGGCAAATGGGGAATACTGGCAGAATTCGCTCCCAAGGTTAGTTTCGAGAGAAGGATAAATTTACAAAACTAGTCAGCTAGCCACTAGTTTTGGTTAGTGCCAAAATCACCCATCATCCACATCAATTTTCTTAGTTTTAGTCATTCAGCAGTTACACAAACTTGCTGATCATTTTAGGTGGTTGCGGTATCACAAATTTTGAAGTCCCTCGCCTTGATTTGGACTTAGCATCAAACTTAGATTTTTGGCTTGGCGCGTGTGACGATAACCCATTATGGTATATCCAATAAATAATGGTGAAATAAATGGAATGTGTAATGTGTAAATGGACCCAATAAAGATAAATGCAAATGAGGCTACATGCAAAGAGAAAAATAAAAGCTGCACAGAACAGTTGGGAACTTAAAAGAGAAGACTACAATTGTGCAAATAATTAAAGCCCCAAAAGTAGAGTAACACCCCCCTCCTGTTTTGCACTGGAACCAGGGGGAAAAAATAATTTTAAGGGGAGCATACACACCTATTCTAAAGAAAACAGCATTAAAGCGAAAGGAAGGCCAATATTCATCTCCAATATGAAAGCAAGACTAGATATTTGAATAATCTCAAAGATCTCCGTGATGCTTTAACCAACATGCCAAGCAGGCTGCAAAACCCATGATTAAGAAAACAACATCACTCCCTGTTGTTCTAATTTGGTCTCCGAAACGGAGGTGTTCACTAGAGAAGAAAGCATTTCTGGTGCAGGCATCACAGTGGGAAAAAGATGTCCTCCTTACCATCTGTCCTAAAACTGGTGAAACAGTACAGCTAATAGCATCTTTCAAACTCTGCTTCAATTACAATCCAGGTCCATTATCTTCCACCCAACCACACTTTTAACAATGGGAAAACGCAGCTTTCCAAACATGATTGGAGGGGAACAAAGTGCCTTTGCTAGGAAAGCACACAAATATACACAGAGCATATGAATCTGTCCAAACGACAAAGCTCAAATCACTTCCAAAACTAGGGGCAGGTTTTGGTGCTCAAACAGCAAGCCAAACGTGGCTTAAATTTTGTTTCAAATTCATTAGGTCAGCAACTTGGAGAACCAGTTTCTAAATGTACACTGGCTAGGAATTTTACAGTAAAACTATAATAACCTGCATGGCTGTAATATGAAAATATTACACCTTACCCTAAACTGGATCTTCTCTATCTTCACAGAAATAAACTTCCTAGAGGTTTTGGAGGACCCAGTAAGTCATAGTAGATAGGGAAGCCTGGGAGATGGAGTCCCAAGAGATTTGGAGGTCGCCAGGTTGGGAAAGGCTGTTCCTAAGCAAATATGTAAGCATTCTAATACTTCAACTACAAGGATAATTTCAGCATCATATCTAGAAAGTTATATAAAACACTTTCCTGCCCAACTGGATTATTTCTTTTGAGTTCTTCAAAACTCAAGACGTTTTGGAGGAAATATACCATTGTTTTGATATGCATAAAGTCAAAAAGAGGGCCGTGAAAATATTTACAGATCACTCGCATCCTGAACAGTTTCAACTCCTACCCTCAAAACGACGCTATAGAGCACTGCACACCAGAACAACCAGACACAAGAACAGTTTTTCCCCCGAACGCCATCACTCTGCTAAACAAATAATTCTCTCACCACTGTCAAACTATTCACTAAGGCTTCATAACTATTACTATTAGTCTTCTCATCGTTTCTATCACCCATCTCCTCCCACTTATGACTGTATGACTGTAACTTGTTGCTTGTATCCTTACGATTTATATTGATTGTTACCTAGTATGATTTGATTGCTTCTTTGTACCCTATGACTATCATTAAGTGTTGTACCTTATGATTCTTGACGAATGTATCTTGTCTTTTTATGTACACTGAGAGCATATGCACCAAAGACAAATTCCTTGTGTGTCCAATCACACTTGGCCAATAAAAAATTCTATTCTATTCTATTCTAAAGCAATGATCTTGCAAAACAGCAAATCTACAATTAGCAAATTATGTTTTTAAAGGACTAAAGCAGTTTAAGATGTACCATAGACATAATAAGAGACGCTTCCTGCAATCGGGCTTCAAACGGTTTTCCAAATTAATGCAGCAATTAGAAACGACGTCCATATCGCAGGGTCTTCCCCTCCCTTCCCTTGGTCACATCAACACCAGCTTAGGTTCTGCCTGGACCTGTGTAACCACTGTTACAACAAAGTTACTCCGAGTGGAGTGGTTTTGAAGTCATCATCACTTCTGGTTTCAAATCAAACTAAAGGACCAAAAATAACTGGTTTGTTCTAGGAGGCCTTCAAAACCACAGGGATTAAGGGACGTCACGGTGAATGGGTCATATGTTCTGAGAAGGCGGCCAATATTGTTGACTTTCACAAAGGCAGAAAGCAAGTGAGCCAGGAATATTAGAAACAATTGTAATATCTGGTTTTTGCTATGGTTCCCTTGAGCCTAAACATAGCTGAGAGACACGGTTACTTAGCAAACAACATGGCATCAACAAATCTAATTTGGACTTGGCTACTCGACAGCTGCTCTCTTCTTCTTGGAAGCCCACATATGAAATATTAGGCTATGAAGGAATGATTTTTTTAATTGGCAGAAGCACAAAGTGTAGATATGTCCTACAGGAACTGAGCCCATAGCTATTATTTGCATGCAAGCTGTTTAACTATTAAACTGTTTTCTTACTGTACGAAATTGGGAAGCTTCCAAGAATCCAAAACAAAAATATATTTCATTCTTTTTTTCAACCTGGCAGTTGAACAGTGTACAGAGGTATTACTGGCAATCCCCATCAGCTGAAGCGTTCACCTTTTGTGGTAAATATTGATTTCCATTGGAGCAGTGGTTGAGTTATGGAAGACAGAGATCCTACATGTGGGAAGTTATGGAAGAAAGGAGGACTACGTGGACAATCATACTACTACATGGGCTATCCCAAGTTGACCTGCCAACTTGGGATAGTCAAGGAGAACATTCCCTCAGTGAGCAACATTATGTTAAGACTACAGAATCATTTTTTTTTTAAAAGAATACAAATGTGCTGTCATGGATATGAGGAGCCTGGAGTTTAGGTCATCTTCCCCAAACTGATATCAATTATATTTGCTGGATTACAATTTCTTTCATCTCTGGCTGTTGTGGTCTTTCCCTGCGAGATTTATCTTGGTTACAAATAAATGATTGGTCCAGATCACAACCACGTGGAAATGTCATGTGGAAAACAAAGGATCCCTCAAAATTTGCACGGATTGCACTGATTAATTGTTCTCACACTTAGGAAATTCCTCCCTAGTTTTAGGTTGGTTTTAAACTTTTGATAAGTTTCCATCAGTTACTTCTTGTCCTGCCCTCAGGTGCTTTGGACAATAGGTTGTCTCCCTCTTTGTCACAGGCCATCAAGTTCAAGCAATTCATTTGCTCAAATCTTCAAGGGAGAACTGCCCCAAGGATCAACATCTGATAGAACTCACTTTGTCTGGCAAACAATCTCTATTTCTTTTCTGTTTAATTATAATATGCAAGCAATGCAGTAGGTCAGCTTTGGGGACTAAATGATGCTTTTCAAACCAGAATGGTTGGTTCACACATTACAATAGGCCCAACAAGCCTACTTAAAAAAAAAAAGAAAAAAAAGGAGGGGGAAGCTTTATGTGATAAAGTTTTTCTACTCCCAGTTTTACTCTATAGGTCTGGGTTATTGGGAAAAAGTCAAAAGCACAAGTAGAATGTGTGAATGCCCTCTTTAAAATATAACCAAGTGGTACAAAGCTGTCAACAAAGCTCATGTGCTTCATTTCAGAGCTGTTATAAATCTGTTAAGTTCAGAACCATGGACATCCCTTTCCTTCCGTGTCTCACTGGGGTAAAACACCTGAAAACAACACAGCTGTATGCATAACCACAATGCTGAACTAAAAAAACAAATTCTACTTTCCTTGCACTGCACAGCTAATATCTGTTTTATGGGAATACCTAATACTGCACATCAGGGCTTTTCAGAAAATTGATAACAACTTAATTATTGTGGCTCTGCTTGCTGCAGTAATACAGAAGGGAAGAATAAGCAATAAAACTCTACTTCACTTGCAAAGTGAAGAAAACATTACCACTGCACTGATCAAAGTTTAGAGTGCACCACTGGTTTTAAAATGTAGGTATTCTCAAAAAAAATGTGGGTGTTTTCAAAGTGTGATACGTCAAGCATGCATCCCAAGGCAATCCTCAAGTTCAACCAAATTATACTGCACATTAAAACCGAGTTAATCCAAGCAGTAACAAACAGCCTATAATTTTTAACCTGGCTGCTATTTTAAGGGTGTACTTGACAACCTAATTAATTTCTGAATTCTATTTATTTATTCAACACATTTATTTAGCCTGAACAGCTCACTTCCCCAGGCAGATACCTCAATTGCTCTTACAATGCAAGGAATATCTAACATTTTGCAGTCTGTTTCACACATAGTTGTGTGAAATGTTATTAATTTACAACAGGCTGAACAACAAGAGCTCAACGCAAAGCAGAACAATCAGTTGAAAGCATGAACACAATCATCCAAAATAAAAAAAATAAATCGCACGTGAATGGACTCAAATCTAGCACACAGCAAGCTTGATCTGCATTATTCCCTGGAGTGAGTACCCAATGACAAAACACCTTCCAACACATAAAATGTCTTTTTTAAAAAAATATTCCAAACTTAGAGGTACAATTCTGCTCATAATGCTAGCAACAAAACCTGGCTCTTATAAACAACTCTGAATACCTGATACACACGTTAGAGAAAGACTTTCTGAGAAATAGGATTCCTGCAAACCAGTGTGATTGACACAATTGTCAATAGTTTTATGCATCAAACCAGGTCCCCGATTGGTTTAAAAAAAAAAAGGCACCCTGCTCACCAAGCCTGGCTAACCCGAGCAAGCAAATTAAATCCTTGTTTTGACAGGGCTAAAAAGAAGTTGCTGGAGGAGAGATCAATTCTGCCCAGCCAGCAGTAAGCTGCAGCAGGGATCCACTGTTCAAACCTGAAACTTTTCCAAATCCAGCATGGTTCCACCCTTGTAGAAGGCACCGGGGATGCCTCAGTGTGGCATCCTTTTCTAAAGCAGAATTTGCCAAAGAGAAGAAGTTTGAGAGTTGACAGCAGGCTCAGACGCCTGTATTCCACCCTGCAGAATCCCAAAATGGCTTCCCAGCTTCAACAAAGCCTGAAGGATCAAATCTAATTTAATCCAGCCTCTTGAACTCCTCCCTGTCAGTCACAGCCAGGCTTCGAAATTATTGGCCCGAGCGAGGTGGGCCAGCCTACCGCATTTAACTCCTTCACTTCCAGCAATGCAAAGTCTAGAAATTGTTTGCTAAGGCTGTATTTATAGCTACAGAGGTTTCCATAGGGCTTTAATTCGGTTTTTAAATAGCTTTCTTAAAAAAGAAAAGAAAAGAAAAAATAATAATGTGTTAAACTTGTATGCCGCCTGACTCTCAACGACTCTGGGCAGCTCAGAACCAGCAAAGAAATTGCAATAAAATCAATTACAAAATTAATCAATAAAATAAATTTCTCACCTAGTCCCAAAGAAGCTCTGCTCTGCAGCCTCTCTTCCTTTTCCTGACCCCTTAAAACTTTAGGATTCTGAAAACCTTTTAGAAAAATGAGCTATTAATACTGCAGAAATCGCCATGTGTCTCCTGGCACAGATGCCCCATCTTGGCAAACTGCCTTTTATTCACTGAATTATGCCAGCAGCGACCAGCAAGATGCCAAGCCAAGGTTGTTGCACCAATGCTATCAGAGGCCTTGTTTCATTTGAAAATCCCTGAGTCCAGATAACTGTTTTGTTTACCAGCTGTCTGCCCCCAGCCTGCTCTAGAGCAAAGACACACAATTAGTGGAGGTACAGATAAGTGTTGGTGGTTTTTTTTTTTTTTTTAGTGGTGTGGGCATTTATCTGCCAAGGAAACAGGAGGCACCAGCTGTTGCTATTCAGATCAAAACACTAGTAAAATTGTATGAGCCTGGAACAACTTTGCAAGACTAACAATCCCCCACATTCTCATGTGAGGGGGAGCATAAGGATAAAATACCTCTCCTGGTTTGTTTATCAAATTTAGACGCTGCCCATCTCACTATCCAAGTGAATCTGGGTGGTTTATAGATACAGACAATAAAACCATAGGGGGGGGGGGATAGAATTTAAAACAGGTTTAAAACACAGTCAAGGATAAAATAAGAGCAGAGTTAACAAAAAGTTACAAAGACCCTTTTCAAGAGTTTCTGCTTCTTCGTTACATCGCAAGGAACAATAAATATAGACAGCACAGCTACATGGCTACAAAGGATTATTAAATTATTTTTCCTAGAAAACTTCCTTTTAACTGATGTTAAAATCTCTTATTTCTTACCTTTCATAACATGTTCTATTATTAAAACAAAGATGCTCATCATCAAAAATAAAATGAGGACGCTCCATTTCAGCTTGTGTATTTGTCAGAGGTTATTCCGCTGCAAGACTTTGGGGTGAATAATAGAAAACCAATTTTTCTACCCATCACTGGCTGTTGTATGCTTGCTTGAATAATTACATCTGACATCACTTTTGGAAAGGATACACATTATGCCTTGAGGCTATGTTTCCAACAGTTTTTATTAGATTTATTAAACCAAGCATGTGAATTCTTAACAATATACTAAATTTTGGGGGGCTTAAAGTACTGGGTACAGCTAGACTGTTTAATCAGTTTCTAAACTAATATATTTTGCAAACTTGTGCTGGTTGTTAAGTGCAACCTGTGACTTTTAAAAAAAAAAAACATGAATTGAGGGGAAAGTTTGTTTAGGATATCCATAGTTTGTTTGAAAAAAGTTTATGAAATTAAAAAGAACAGAGATAAATGTAGGCATGTGTCCTTTTTCAGTAACACAAGATGTAAAAGGTAAATAATGAGCCAACAGGCAAAACCAGAACAGAACCATCATTGTTACAAATCTTAAATAAACAGAGAAATGAAAAGTTGAAACATTAAAAATATGTATCAAGCAGAAGAAACAGGATTAAGGGAAAAGGTAAACATGTCAACATTACTGAGATGCATTAAATTTGTTAGCACCATTGTCAGTCCAAAAAAAACACATGTATATTACAAAAGAAAGCAGGAGAAGAGAAATGGAGGCAGGACTAAATAGGGTTCATTAATTTCAGTGTTGTTTAAAGTTAGAACTCCCACAAAGTTCAGTAATCCATAGGTTACAAAGAAGTTAAACAGAAGTGAAACATACCAGCATCAAAACATACAGACAAGGCATCATAAACCAATAGTAATCAATCATAAGATGGTCAACAAAAGAAAATGGATGCATTACAAAGAGCAAAAGGCAGAAGTGGGCCGTAGGAGGTAGCAAACATATATTAAGAAAGAAAATGAATTATTGTTGCTTCTGCCACAAATTACCTTGAAACCCTCAATATTTGGCAGTGTAGTTCTTTTAATGGATAATCGGATAGCAAATTCTGACCCAAGCTGGAAGAGGGATTATGTTGTAAATTGCCTATTACCAAAGTCCTCTGCTAATAGGTTACCTATAATGTATAATTAAGCTTAATGGCAAGCAAAAAACAAAACAAAACAGATGGCAGATAAAGGGAGCATATACAGCCCTAGATATTTATACACATAAAAAGTAAATGATGTGCATGCTAGGAATATAGATTAGTCTTAACAGATGAAGTGTGTTTATGTGTGCCTCTGAGTCATGCTTTCCTTGGAAATATTTGTCAGACATTTGCCACTCCCTGCTTCCTAGGGCTGTGTGTGTGTGTGTGTACAGGTAGTCCTCAAGTTACGACCACAATTGAGCCCAAAATTTCTGTTGCTAGTGAAACATTTGTTAAGTGAATTTTGCCCCATTTTACGACTTCTCTTGCCAGTGTTGTTAAATGAATATTTGCAGTTATTAAGTTAGTAACAGGGTTGTTAAGTGAATCTGGCTTCCCCATTGACTTTGCTTGTCAGAAGGTAGCAAAAGGTGATCACATGACCCCAGAACGCTGCAACTGTCATAAATGTGAGTCAGTTGTCAAGCATCCGAATATAAATCACGTGACATGGGGCTGCACAATGGTCGTTAAGTGTGAAAAATGGTCCTAAGTCACTTTTTTCAGTGCCGTTGTAACTTTGAACGGCCACTAAATGAACTGTTGTAAGTTGAGGACTACCTGTATATGTATATATAAAATGTATGTCTACATGATGTATGTGTGTGTGTGTGTGTGTGTGTGTGTAGGCAATCCTTGACATAACAGTTCATTTAGTGACTGTTCAGTTACAACAGCACTGAAACATGTGACTTAGGACCGTTTTTTCACTTAACGACCTCTATAGCATCCCCGTGATCATGTGATCAAAACTCAGATGCTTGACAATTGATTCATATTTATGACGGTTGCAGCATCACGGGAGTCACGGGATCCCCTTTTGCCACCTTCTGACAAGGCAAGTCCATGAGGAAGCCAGATTCACTTAACCACCATGTTACTAACTGATCCACTGCAGTGATGCACTTAACAACTGTGGCAAGAAAAGCCGTCAAATGGGGCGGAACTCACTTAACCAATGTCTTGTTTAACAACAGAATTTTTAGGCTCAATTGTGGTCGTAAGTCGACTACCTGTGTATATATAGTGTGTGTGTGTATATATATGTGTGTGTGTGTGTGTGTGTATATATATATATATATACACACACACACATACACATATATACACACACACACATACACACACACATATATATATACACATACATATACACACACATATTTATATACATTTATATACATTTATACATACACACACACAAATATATATATATAAACATATAAAAATGCCAATAATAGGTACATTTTTAAAAAATAGATTCTTTCTTGAGTTTAACTATGTATAATTTGCCATCTTTTATGTATTCTATTTACTATTGCTTTCATTTGACATGGGTTTTTTGCTATATTTACTATTTAATAGAATAGCGTTTGTCCCTTCTGTTGGGAGAGGAAACATCACTTGCAGTTTGCAAGAGGGCGAGACCCTCCTCTGAGGGGAGGGGGTTAAACCGACTTTATACGCCCCCTCCCTTCCCCCCGCCCCCTCCCCGCCTCAGCTTTCGCAGCTTTTCCGCCTTCTTCATGGCGGGGAACCGGTGGCCGCCCCCCCTCCCCGTCAAGCCCCCCCCCTCTATTCGCGCGTCCGGCTCTAAGGCAGCCACGGCCGACCGAAGGCAACAGGTGAGCCGGGCGACGCGGGAGCGCGCACGCCCATCCCCACGTTACCTGACGGGCTAGCCGTGCGCGTTCCCGCGCCGCCGCGCTCTCCTGAGGGAGGGGAGGAGGGAAAAAAAAAATATCGTCGCCGCGCGCGGGCACGCAGGCTCCCCCGGCGCGGCCGTTGGGTTTCGAAAGTTGCTCGCGCTCGAAGGGAGCCACGCCCACCGGCCTCGGCCACGCCCACCCCGCTTGGCCAAGCGAGCGGCTGCCCGGGGATGTTGGCGCTGGGGATGATGGGCGTGGTAGTCCGCGAAGGAGGCAGGATACGCCCTTCTGGGGCTGGAGCCACAGCTGGGGTTGGTGTCACAAGCCGGGATCATCCCCTGAAGCCCACCTGGATCCCAGGGTGGCTTAGCACCACCTATCTGGGTTAGCGAGAAGCCATGATGTGCCTTGTGTAACCTGGACCCTTCCACCAGTCGAGTGGATGTGATCTTGGTTTGTACTCTGTGCAAAGCCATCATTTGGTTGAGTTTGGCCAAGGATCCTATCCCATCAACCAGTGTTTTTCTCAACCTGAGCGACTTCAACTCCCAGAATTCCCCAGCTGGGAATTCTGGGGGCGGCCACTGGTTCCCCAGCTGGGGAATTCTGGGAGTTGAAGTCCACACCTCTTCCAGTCGCTCAGGTTAAGAAACACTGGTTTGATGGGATAGGATCCTTGCCTAAACTCAGCCGAAAGATGGCTTTGCACAGAGTACAAACCAAGATTCTCCAGCTGGAGAATTCTGGAAGTTGAAGTTCATACCTCTTCGGTTGCTCAGGTGGACAAATGTCACCTTAAGGCTTAAGCCATGATTTATGACTCCCAGTACCCACTCTACATTTTACACCAACACCATCCCATGATTTGGCTTGATTCGCTTAACTCCATATTTCACATAACTACTGAACGGTGGCAAAAACATCATAAAATCAGGTGCGAGTCACTTAACCTTGCTTAGCAAAGGAAATTCGGGTCCCAATTGTGGTCGTAAGTCGAGGACTATCTATCGTGCCAACTTCCTCCTAAGAGGTGTTAGCACAGGCCATTTTAACTAAGGAACAACCTTTTCTGATTAACTGATTCAAATAAAAAACAGCATTCAATTTACAAATAGTTTGAATTCTCGCAAGGGGCGAATTCGAAGCCTGTGTTTTTTTTCTTTTTTAAACAAACAGCAGAGAGATGTCAACCTTTTGAGATTTACCAGAATTTTGCTGTGCTCAACCTCTACAGATACCAGTACCTCTATTTATCATTCTTTGGCAGTTCAGGTGATTCTGTCACTGGGAATTTCTTCTGGAGATTGCCGGTACTGATAATGTAAGGGTCTGACTTTCTATTTTTGTTTTTCCGCTGAAAACTCTATTATTATTTTTTGCAAGACAATGCAGTCTATCTTATCAGCTTTTCCCCTGATCATCTGGGCTTGTGTTTATGCATGGTTTTAAATCTTTGCAAAATGCAAAGCAAGAAAAATAGGTCCATGCCAGAAAAGAGAAACAAGTAAAGGAATTTTCTAAACACCTAGCAACACCTCAGGGCCTCAATACATAAGAATTTATTGGCGTTTTAAATGCTTAGAAATCTCTTGCATTTAAAAATACTGTTATTTTTCTGAATGTCTGGCTTGCAATCCAGAAGCCACAATCTTTTCCCTTCATCTCTGAGACACAGTTTATACAGACGCAATTATTTTATCACAAAATGTAAAGCTGTATTCAGAAACCAAACGGCAACATTCAAAATATCATAAAAACGAAGAGCGTGAATTAAAATCAGAGCAATTAGCAAAAGCACAACCAATGAACACCGAAACTCATTTTAAAGACTCTGAGAAAGAGCTATCTTCATTAATAATCCATTTGAAACTTCTTATCAAAACCTGTTCTCAAATTATGTTTATATACAACACTGCTCTTATTTCATCATAAATCAAGGTACTATAAAAACATACTCAGGGTGGCATTTAGATTTGATACACACCATGAATTTCAAGACAAAGAGACGAATTCCCTGCTTTTTGCTCCTGTGGCTGAGTATCTAGTATCACATATCAGAAATGGGTTCAATCTACTGTTAATTTAATAAAAACTATCCATTTTAACAATGTTTGCAGAATAAAAGAGCTTTCACTCTGTTAGACGTGGATCACTCAAGCTACATATCAGCTTGACCTAGCACATTGCCATTTTGTTATTTAAACTTAAACCGCAAAAATGTTAGTTTTAGGATCTGCAGCAATAAATATTATTGAAGATTTTTTTTTTTTTGCAGTGTTCATGTATGCAAGGAAGATATGAATTTTAGCTTCTTCCAGCTTAAAATGTCTCTGTTTATTGAAGTACCTCTTTTCTGGGGAACAAATGGAAAGATTCCCATTTTTAATTAATTAAGGCACCATTAATTAAGGCACACTGAGGCATTTAGGACTCAGAATAGCTCCATCCCGTTGATTCAAGATGCAGAAGGAGCTGGTCACAGTAGATTGGGGTGCGATGTTTGTGTACGACTCCTTCGATTTCCTTCGCCAAGAGGTCTGGATAGATAATGCCCCCTTCTTTCAAAGTATCTGCAAAACAGAAGTTGCTGGAGTTATGAAAATGGCTTAGGCTTCAGGGCAGGGGTGGGTTCCAACTTACCTCGCTGCCGGTTTGCTCCCTCCCACGCCGCGTGGGCGCGTGCGCAGTAACAAAAAATCCAGGGAAAAAAAAGCCGAAAACAAGATGGCGACCGCATGCACAGTGCCGGAACTCAGCTTCTGCGCATGCTCAGAAGGAAAAATAAAATAAAAAATAAAATAAAAATAAAAATAAAAAAAGTTCGAAAATTTTTTTTTTTAAAAAAAAGATGGTGGCGCCCACGGACCGGCACCGACTGAACCGGATTGGTGATGTCATTGTGACGTCACCAGCGGGGCGCTGCCGGTTCGGGAGAACCGGTCCGAACCGGGAGGAACCCACCCCTGCTTCAGGGCATACAATTTCTCAAAAACAATTTTGGAACACCAATGAGCCGTAATTATTTCCTGAGAGTGTGCCACTAGGAAGTTGGAAGTGATTATCAAGCTACGTCAAAGTGATTGACTAAATTTTATTTTTTTAAATCTCAGGAAAATCAGAGCTTACTGAACGGCATAATTACCTAAAACAGCCGATTGGATATTTTGGTCAGGGTCATCCAGGTGAACTAACAACTCTTGGTAGAGAACCTTAATGTTGGTTTTCAGAAGAACTTTTGTCTCCGGGTCGTTTATACATCTGAACCAACTGGTCAAGGCATCAGCAGCTGCCAAACGGACATCATGCGAGACGTCATCCAAGCGCTTCAAGATTTCTGAAAAAGAAACTGCAGGGTCATTTCCCGAACTTCATGAATATGACAATTCTCTGCCAATTTACATGACAAGGACATTGCTTCCCTCTACAGCAACGCAAAGAAATCAAACATCTTTAATAAACCTTCCATTCATTTACCTCAGTTTTAATTCTTTCATTTTCTAAAACTGCCTAACTAGAAAAACGCAGAAAAAAGATTATGCCAATGACTATGATTCTTAGTTGAAAAGCTTTGACAGAATAATTTTCTGTTAAATGATACATTTCTGGCCTATGTATGAATTAGTCGCTGCTTTTTCTCATATGGTCCTTTATATGTAGGAAATTCAACCAAAACACTCTTGAGTTATCAAATGCTACAGTGAATATTGTGAGAAAAAATATTTGATATCTTTGGCTGTGACAACAACATTGTCTCCATTTAATCTCTCCTATGTTTTCTTGTTACTTCATCCACAAAATTCAGCAGACCAGAAAAGTGTGTGTGTGTGTGTGTGTGTGTGTGTGTGTGTGTGTGTGTGTGTGTGTGTGTGTGTGTGTGTAAATGTATCTAGAAACTGGAGTGACTCTAAATCTGTGTTTTTCAAAGTTGTCAAGTTTGAAAAACACTCTTACTAAACAGCCAGGTTCCCATTCTAGAGAAAGGTAAAAAGACTGAGCCATCCCTGCCATTTATCCCTCTAAAATACCTGGATAAATTTTGCTGAGTTCAGGCTGTTTTCTGCCGTTGTCTAAAAAAGTCCTGACAATTCGGCAAGACATCAAACGGGTCATTTTGGAATCTTCCTCCAGCGTCACAATGATCTGAGGCATCAGGGCATCTTCGACGTTTTGCAACTGTGAAAGCAAGAAGCCACCAGATTTAGAAAAAAGACATTTGTTAAGTAATTGGCATTTGGCGTTCGACTCATTATCTCAAGCCAGATCTGCTATAGAAAGAACACAACAAATCCAGCTAAATGTAAGAATTGGGGCAAAGATTAAAGCAGATAATTTAAAGAAAGCATCCTTTTAGCAGCCATCTAACTGGTTTATTTCTAAATTATGTATTTTTTGTTTATGGACAAGATGTGGCAGTATATAGTATAATTTTATAGGTTCCTCCTTGTTTGAACCAACGTTCAGCGAAAAGTGCCTTGTTTTCACTGGCAGGAAGAGATTTGCAAAGGATACAGGAAACAAAGGGGAGAAGCATGCAAATTAGCTAGCTTGTTCCTCATCTTTAATTGGAATTTTATTGCACTGGGTGTCCCTGCTGCTTTTTTCCGCCCTTCTACTTTGTTTAATAGCTGTAGAAAGTTCAACTGCGAAATGACAACGCAAGGTCAAAAGCACCGCACAGCCCCAAGAGAGGGACTCGCAATTATATTTCTCAGATTGCATCAGTCACGTGCTGCAAAGATGATGACTTTGAAGCAGAGAGTTTTAAGAACAGTGCGTGATATTGTGCTGGAAGGAAAGACAAAAATAAAAAATTCCCACTAATAATATTGGAATAAATCACTCAATAAATACAGGCGAGACCTTTGCCTAAAGTAACTCTCGGCATCCTTACGGTTGAGAATTTTTCTGTTTTTCTCAAGAGCTGCCCTTTCCGTTTTCTGAAATCCAAACTGCCCTGATTTCTGCAGATTGTGCGTGATTTTGAAAGCAAAGGAAGCTAATTTAATAAGCGTCTTACCCTCTTGCCCATTGGATAGGTTTGGAAAGGGTGACAAATTGGTTCAAGTTAGCATTTCGTTATTACTCCAGGAGATGGTGCTCCTGTCCAAATTTCTGTGCAACGTCCCACCTCAATCTTGCCTTGCCTACTTGAGCAATCAAACGTATACCTGCCGTTTCACTCCCCCCCTTTCTCTTGCCTCCTCTGCCCGTCTATATTCTGCCTGCTTTGTGTTCAAATTGATTCAAAGTTCTGAGTAAGAAATCGAAAATTTGTACTAATGGAAAAACCCGAAAGCCGTGCGTACCTCGTGGGGATTCTGAGCCTGATCTTCCAATGATTTAGTCTGACAGTTAAGTCAATATTACTGTCTTGGCTATAAGCAGCCACAATATCCAAATGTCAACAACATCACTACGTTCCTCTACAACAGACCACCCAAATCACGAAGGAGAAATGCAGAAATTCCCCCTCCACATGCTTTCTACTGGAGATGGAGGAAACGGTTTCTATAATAGCTACAGGACTTGCAAACCTAGTCTCTCTTGGGACTAGGTTTGCAAAAGTACATGAAGGGCTGCCGCAAGGAAGAGGGGGCCAACTTATTTACCAAAGCATCTGTAGCAGGGGTGAAACCCAGCAGGTTCTGACAGGTTCTGGAGAACCGGTAGCGGAAATTTTGAGTAGTTCGGAGAACCGGTAGCGGAAATTTTGAATAGTTCAGAGAACCGGCAAATACCACCTCTGGCTGGCCCCAGAGTGGGGTGGGAATGGAGATTTTGCAATATCCTTCCCCTGGAGTGGGGTGGGGATGGAGATTTTGCAGTATCCTTCCCCTGCCACGCCCACCAAGACACACCCACAGAACTGGTAGTAAAAAAATTTGGATTTCACCACTGATCTGTAGGCAGGATAAATGGAAAGCAATGGATGGAAACTAACCAAGGAGAGAAGCAACCTAGGCCTAAGAAGAATGTTCCTAACGATGAGAACAATTAATCAGTGGAACAAACTGTCTTCAGAGGTTGTGGGTGCCCCATCACTGGAGGCTTTTAAGAAGAGACTCCACAGTCATTTGTCTGACATGGTATAGGGTTTCTTGAGCAAGGGGTTGGACTAGAAGCCCTCCAAGGTCCCTTCCAACTCTGTTGCTGTTACTTGCCCAATCTTTTTTTTATAGCCATGAAAAAATAATAATCAAAAGTTGATTTGAAGGGAAAATTGGTTTCCCTTCAGGCATGCAAGTCGCACCTATTCGGAACACCTTAAAACCAGTGTTTTTCAAACTTGGCAATTTTTAGGATGAGAGGACTCCAACTTCCAGAACTGCTGGCTGGGGGATTCTGGGAGTTGAAGTCCACACCAAGTTGCCCCGTTGGAAAGTCACTGCCTTAATCAAGCAGGATTTTTTATTTCATTTTCTGGGATTTAGAACCATGAGGATGGATAGGAAGCTGGCACGTGCCCCTTTTGAAAACCCCCAGGTGCTCAGAGACTGGGATCCAGCCTTAGATTGATTGATTTGAAGATCAATGTCCCCGATTAAGTCTACTTCAGGCCTGGCCTTTTGAAAGCCTAATGGGCAGAACTCTTCTGTAAGAATCCTAGAGGTTGAAGCTTGCCATTAATGTTTTAAAGCCAGGTTGACTTTAAGTTGAACCAGGCCACCTCAAAGCTTGTCCTGCTGCAAATTACATTTTTGTCCTTTGAATCAGGATCTCTCAGCGGTCCAGGTCTCTTTGGTCTCTCCTGTGTTAAAAGATTGTTTTCAGCTGTTTTGTGTCTTTTAAAATACTGAATTTTTCAGAGGATTTAGTTGGATAAGATGTGTATCAGTCAGCCTAATGGCCGGGACTCATTTCGCCAGACGTTGAAAAGTGAGAGCAGGTTGACTTCTCACTGAACAATGGGATAGAACCACTTTGAGCCTTTGAAGTTAAAAGGAGATTAGAAGCTTGCATTTTTTCCCCCAAACAAAAATTGCTCAAATTTCAAACAAACTCCCCCCCCCAGCCCAACACATCTGAGGGTTTCAGACTGGGGGGTGTGGGGTGGGGAGAGTTAAGACACCATTCTTTCCTTGTTGGCTCGCTGCTGACTCCTTTTTACCTCTAGCATAGCTTTTATTTTTGGGCAGAATCCCAGGCTAACCTATCCTTCCTAAGCACTAGTTTGGCAAGGGTTTAAAAACTATTTTAATTTAATTTCGTAAGCTCACATGTTCCCCAGCTTATTGTAGATTCCAGAAGGCTTATATCCAACCTCCTAAAAAAATATGAATTAAAAGCAGTAACAATAACCTCAAACCTCATCTCAACACTAGAGAGCCAACCCCCCTATTTGGCACCTGCTTTAAATGCAACCCCCTGCACTGAAAAAGGCTCCTTGGTTTTAATGCTCCTTTGGAACAACAGGAGGAAAAGGGTCAAAGTCACAAGACACAGGGAGGGAATGGCTGATCAGACTGAGCTATAAAGCCTGCTCCTGTCCTCTCTCTTCCTTCGTAGCCTGATGCTGGGAGCTTTTGTGGCAGTTGCTCCCAGCTGGGATATTCTAGATCAGGGATGTCCAACCTTGGCAACTTTAAGACCTGTGAACTTCAGTTCTCAGAATTCTGACTGGCTAGGGAATTCTGGGAGTCGAAGTCCACAAATCTTAAAGTCGCCAAGGTTGCTGGCTGGGGAATTCTGGGAGTTGAAGTCCACAAGTCTTAAAGTCGCCAAGACTGCTGGCTGGGGAATTCTGGGAGTTGAAGTCCACAAATCTTAAAGTCGCCAACGTCGCTGGCTGGGGAATTCTAGGAGTTGAAGTCCACAAGTCTTAAAGTTGCCAAAGTTGCTGGCTGGAGAATTCTGGGAGTTGAAGTCCAGAAGTCTTAAAGTTGCCAAGGTTGGACACCCGTGTTCTAGATGGCTAGATTCAACCTGGAGCAGCATTAAGACGAAGCACAGCTTGAAACGCTGACCTGCATTTCGAGGTGACAGTGTGTTTCCTTGCTGGGTTTTCACTGAGGCTGATCTGATGTGATGTTTGTGGGGAAGGGGGGGGGCACAGGACATTTTACCTCTTCTGGAGAGAGAAGCTCACTGTAAATCAGTGCCCAGAGGCAAGCCACAGCCGTGGTGCGGATGGCAGCTGCTGTTCTTCCCGCCTGCCACTGGAGATTAGGAGACAGGATGTCTTTTATCACGATCTCAAGGTAGTTACCAAACTGCCTGGAGCCAAAAACAAAAGAGGAGCCGAATGAAAAAGCTTTGTGCAAACGTGCTGGAATGACGAGGACGACGGGGAGGATGAAAAGGCACATTTTTAGACTTGAAAACAAGAGAGCCCGAACAGGAAGAAGGGTGCAGGAACAAGAAAATGGGGAGGTTGGGGGGAAACGAAAAGCCTCATTGATGACAGGATATGTTAACAATATTTCATTACTTCGGATTTCTTTAGGGGAAGGGGAACAAATGGACTTTCTATAAGCAAGATTTTAGGAAGAGCGGAAGGAGGAAGAGACCTCTTCCCTGTCCTCTTCCTGGACCCCTTTACTCTCAGGTTGAACCAGAGGTGGGATTCAGCAGGTTCTGACCAGTTCTGGAGAACCGGTAGCGGAAATTTTGAGTAGTTTGGAGAATCGGTAAATACCACCTCTGACTGGCCCCGCCCCCATCTATTCTCTGCCTCCCGAGTCCCAGCTGATCGGGAGGAAATGGGGATTTTGCAGTAACCTTCCCCTGCCACGCCCAAGCCACGCCCACCAAGCCACGCCACACCCACAGAACTGGTAGTAAAAATTTTTTGAATCCCACCACTGGGTTGAACCCACCCCAGGTTAACCTCAAGGAGTTTTCTGTTTAAAAGTATCTTATCCGGAGGGGGTCCCAAGGCTGGCTGCCACAAACGATGCTTTTGAACAGGAAAGGAAGGCTGAGATTATTAATTGTATGTATTAATCGCAAGTGTCATGATATAAATACAGGTAGACCTCGACGTATGACACCAGTTGAGCCTAAAATATTTGCTGCTAAGCGAAACGTTTGTTAAGTGAATTTTCCCTCATTTTATGATCTTTCTTGAAAGAGTTGCTAAGTGAATCACTGCAGTTGCTCAGCTAGCAAAATGGTTGTTAAGTGAATCTGGCTTCCTCATTGACTTTGCTTGTCAGAAGGTCGCAAAAGGGGAATCACATGACCCCGGGACATTGCGACCGTCAGAAATATGAATCAGTTGCTAAACGTCTGAATTTTGATCACGTGCAACTATTGTAAGTGTGAAAAGCTTTGAATGGTCACTAAATGAACAGTTGTAAGTTGAGGACTACCTGTAAATCAGTTTAATTTTCATTTTGAGCTTATCCCACACATTTCTTAGAAGCTGGCCTCCTAGCTGCCTCAAACCTCTCTCTCTCTCTCTGTCTTTCTTTCTCTCTCTCTCTTTCTGTCTCTGTCTCTCTTTCTCTTTTTCTCTGTCTCGCTCTCTCTTTCTGTCTCTCTCTTTCTCTCTCTGTCTCAGTCTCTCTCTCTTTCTCTCTCTCTTTTTCTCTCTGTCTGTCTGTCTGTCTCTCTCTATCTCAGTCTATCTCTTTCTTTCTGTCTCTGTTTCTCTCTTTTTCTGTCTGTCTCTCTCCCTCTCTGTCTCAGTCTCTCTCTTTCTGTCTCTCTGTCTCTCTCTGGTAAAAATACATTTGCTGCAGGTAAAATTCACTTCTGATGAACTGACAAAGCTTGCCAAGCTTCCAGCAGGACGTGATTCAGTAAGAAGCAGAACCTTTCCGATGTTCCAAGTCAGTGAGGACAGATCTGTTCTTATAGTGCCCTTAGTCTTAGAAGGGACGTCTGGAGAAAGTTCCAAATATGGGGCTAATAAATACAGCGTTCGAACAATATCAATGCTCAACCGACCAAATTAAACTGGATGTTCTTTCTTGCTCCACTGAGGACAACCTTCCTATTTTCCTATATACCGTGTTTCCCCGAAAATAAGACAGGGGCTTATATTTTTTTTGACCCCCCAAATATGGCCTCGGCCTTATTATCAGGGGGGGGCTTATTATTTTGGGGGTGCAGTAGGCGGCGAGCGTGGGTCTGCAGGTCCCATCGCCGCTGCCTCGCCTCCCCTCCCTGCCGCCACCGCCTCGTGGAGCAGGACTCAGTAAGGCTTGTTGTGCCGTTGCATGCACGAACTGCAGGACTGCCGCAAACTTCATCATAATGGCACAGCTGGGGTCCTTCTGCCGTTGGTGCATGAAACGGCACAACAGGCCTTGGAGAGGCCTGCTCCACGAGGCAGCGGCGGTGGCGGGACGAGTCTCACAGAGACTCATTTCTGGCAGGTGGAACATGTTGGGCCGTGAGACGCACGTCCTACCTGGGACTTGTAGCTCCGTCACGTTCCTTGGCATTGTGTCCAGCGAAGCCCATGGTAAAAGAAAACTTCTCGTGAGTTCAATCAAACTTCTCGAACTCGCGAGAAGTTTTCTTTTACAATGAGCTTCTCTGGACACAATGCCAAGAACGTGACGGAGCTACAAGTGTCAGGTAGGACGTGCGTCTCGCGGTGGGGCGCAATTTGGGAGTGGCGGGGCGGGCCGCGGG
>QLTV01003104.1:295095-310211 GCA_003457575.1 Thermophis baileyi | reverse complement strand
GGACTGCCTCGGCTCCTCTGGGCTCTGCCTCTGCAAGCGTTTTGCAGCGCTCCTGCCTGCGCTGGGGCGGCGAGGCAGGCATCACGGCTCCCCTTCTCTTCCTCGGAGGCAGGAGCGCATTTGAAAACGCTGGCAGAGGCAGAGCCCAGAGGAGCCGAGCAGTCTCGTGGGGTGTGCGTGCCCTCGACTCTCACTTGCTCTCGCTCTCCCGGCCAAAAAAGTGCCCGCAGCAAAAAGAGCGCCTCCCGGCATGCCCCCCCTTTCCCCCCAGAAAGTAATGGGGGGGCCTTATTTTCGGGGGGTGGCTTATTTCAACGCATGTCCCGAAAAGCCCTGTTGGGCTTATTATCGGGACATGTCTTATTTTCGGGGAAACACGGTAGTGACACAAGGTCACTATTCAGATCGGGACAATTTCAGTCTTGATCACAGGGGGAAAAAGAAATGCTGAAGTCAATACTCAGACGGTAGGAACGATGCAATAAATCTCCTCATTCTGACAAGACCTTGTACGAGGTGCATTATTTATTCATTATACAGAATATCTCATTTCTAAAATAGTCACAGGAATACATGTAAATAATTTATAATGCAACTTCGCTCGGGTCTTGAAAGGAGTTCTTTCAGCCTTCCCCCATTTTTTTTTAAATGGCGACCTTTGGTTAAACAAAGATGGCTTTTCAAAGATCTGGCCGTTTTCATTTTGAACAGATTTTGATCCCCATTCGGAATCGATTTCTTGCCTGCCGTTCGATTAAGGACCCAATCGAACATTGCCTGGAAAAATGATTATGCTGGTCTTCTGTTACCCAAATGTTGTGGGATCGGCCATTGTTTGCACTTTGGCAGTAAATTAACGTGAAGACAGCAATTGACCATTATGGATGGCACTCTTTTTATAAGGGAGTCCACAGCATATTCCTATACTAAATGCGTTGCTTGGCTTATAGAATTGGAGACCCCTATTCTGCATGCTCTCCTCTTCCAGCAGGTGGCATGTAAGAACCAGCCGCCAAAAGAATAACAGCTCTACACTCAATAAAATCATACCATAAAGGCCAGGATGGCTTTGCTCCCAGCATGGCTAACTGAATGCCTCTCATTGTTCTATACAGAATTACAGAGGGGAAGGGACCTTGGAGGTCTTCTAGTCCAACCCCCTGCTCAAGCGGGAGACCCTATACCCGTGATGGCGAACCTATGGCACGCGTGCCCAAAGTGGCACGCGAAGCCATGTCGTCCGGCACGCGTGGCCTTGCCTGTTCCGGATTTCTGGCGCGCATGCGCACACGACGATCAGCTGTCCTTCGTGCGCGTGGCAGTGCCAAAAACCGGTGTGCGCATGCGTGCTGCCCAGCTGATTGTTGGGTGCGCATGCATGCCAAAACCCAGAAGTTCGACTTTTCCGGAGCGCAGCCACGAGCATACACGCACATTTCCGCGCAATCTTTTAGGCACTTGGTGCCAAAAAGGTTCGCCATCACTGCCCTATACCATTCCAGACAAATGATTGTCCAATCTCTTCTGAAAAACCTCCAGTGATGGAGCACCCACAACTTCTGGAGACAAGTTGTTCTGCTGGTTAATCGTACTCACTGTTAGGAAATTTCTCCCACGGTTGGGAATTTCTCCCACGTTTGGTGGACAACATTATGGACAAAACAAGTATAGATATTAGGAGACTTATCATAATTCTTGTACAGCGTTCCATTAATGGGACAGGTTGCAACTCTGGATGGAAGCCTTCTGGAGTTCGTGATCTGTTTTCAAGCTTCCGAAAAATATTGCAATCTATTAGGGATGGATAAATGATGGCACATGGCCCTTATGATGCAAGGGATTTATTTATTTATTTGCGGGCTCTGAAAAGGTATTCCTGTCCCTTTTTCTTACCCAGCGTGCAAAACGCAAATGCACAAAACGGTGTATCACAATGCCAGGGTTTTTTTTTTAGCCAGATAGTTATCGTGCTTTGCAATCTCCTCAGAGAACCATCACGCAGACCGGAAACGTAATCAACCTGAACCAACTTTTCAAAAGAAGACTACTTTCCTCCATTTATTATTATTTTTGTTCACCGTGAAAACCTACACAGCTGTTTTTTTCTTCCAAGTGATTTCAGGCTCCGGTTTTGGCTTCAAGGTGGTCTGGGCTAAATGAC
The DNA here is from genome assembly GCA_003457575.1 of Thermophis baileyi. Lineage (NCBI taxonomy): Eukaryota > Metazoa > Chordata > Lepidosauria > Squamata > Dipsadidae > Thermophis > Thermophis baileyi. The sequence continues at coordinate 308,050 of QLTV01003104.1, read as the reverse complement.
CCATGGGAACTCTTCACATCCCCCCCCCCCGGTAATGGCTTGTTTTAATCCCTTAAATAAAATTTGTCAAAACCACAAAAGGGGGGGGGGCTTTACAAGAGCCACTCACTTTGGAATGTCTTCTGGGAAGGCGAATCACGTTTAAAAAGTGCATTTTTTTTTTTAAAATTTGGAAGAAAAGTATCTTCTGAAAATGGTCTCCCTCCCGCTGCCTCCAGCATCTTTTGTCTTTCCTCAGAGTCAAATTCATCCTATTTCAGAGGTCTCTCCTCTTGCCTCCCCCCCCATTAATCCATCCTGCCTCCAGGACCCAGTTGGCTTGGTGGCTGGAAAGATATTTCAAAAGTCTCCCTATGCAATAAGATTGCAACGGGGAGGTTGCCTCGTGCAACAAGGAGCTTCAAACCAGGGGCAGCGCTCTTCAGCCAGAGCAAATTCAGAGCACCCCGGCTTTCTTTGATTTTAGCCAAACTCTAGAGAGGAAATGTTCCTGGAGAGAGAGAGAGAAAAAAAATCTCCCACCAAAGCTGAAAGTTTTAGGAGCACCTTTTCTACATAACAAGCTTGCACAATTGCAAGCGCGGATCTGAAATCATAAACACAACCTGGGTGGTAAAATCAACATTAAGCTGAAGTCTGTTGACAAGGTTTGGACGGTGCCCCCTGGATGTTTCTGGGTTTGTACTCTCCTTAGGACAAACCATTCTTCTGGCGTAATTTTCACCTTTCTATCAGGCTGCTTTGTTATCGATTTATTTATTCCTCAAATTTGTAGGGCCGCCCATCTCACACAAAGTGATTTTAGCGACAGCACTTAGACTTACATACTGCTTCACAGTGCTTTACAGCTCTCTGTAAGCGGTTTACAGAGTCAGTCTCTTGCCCCCAACAATCTGGGTCCTCATTTTACCCACCTCGGAAGGATGGAAGGCTGAGACAACCTTGAGACTCGAACTGCCGAACTGCTGGCAGCCGGCAGTCAGCAAAAGTAGCCTGCAATACTTGCATTCTAACCACTGCGCCACCACGGCTCTATTTTGGGCAATAATGAAATTGTTAAAAAAAGTGGCTTTCTTTAACTGGGTCTTACCTGGGACTCAATCCTATTTGCCTGATAATTCTTATAATGGTGAGAAAACCAATTTACATCTCATCTTTAGACATCAAATGCAAAATCCAATGGGGCAAAATGTCTAAAGCCGTGTTTTGCCAACCCGGCCGACTTTAAGATGGGTGGACTTCAGTTGCCAGAACAGCTGGCTGGGGAATTCTGGGAATTGAAGTCCACACATCTTAAAAGTCGGCCAGGTTGACAGACACTGATCTAAAGGATATGAAATCAGGCTCTTACCCGTTTGAATTGACTGTCTCGCCTGGGCTCTGAAGCAATTGGGATAAAATAGAAAATAACTTCAGACGCATCCGAGGGTCCCTGGAAGCGTGAAGGCAGGTTTTAAGAATGGAAATAAAATCCTCCAGGACTTCGGCAATCACAGGCCCTAGGAAGAGAAAGTGGAAACAGTCGAGTTTTGTACCAAGTGAAATTAGCCTCTGAAAGGAGCAATCCACTAAGAGGGGTTAATTCTGGCAATCAAATCTCAGTTGAATAAGCTGAATTATGAACAGACTTCTGGGAATGCAGCCTTGCTAGGACTGAATAAACTACTGCATTGTCTCGTTTCACCTGGAACAGAACAGTTAGCAAGAATAAGCTAGGTACCTGAAACCTTCTCTGGGGTGGCTCTCTCCCTGTGGTACATCCTCCCTCCGGAGAGAAGATTTCTTTCACAAGACCCTGAAGACCTGGTTCTGCCAATGGATCTGGGGATCCCAGAGTGATACGGATCCCATCAAGTGGCTGGTCTGATTGTGGTCACTAGGGAGGTTGGGGGTTTCTTGGGTTTTCTACTGAGGCTTTATCTTTGTAAGCCACCCAGAGTCACCGTGAGTAAGCTGGGCAGCCAGCTTACTAAATAGATAAATAAAGCTGCCTTCACATCACTCGGTCCAGAGAATCCCAGAGCAGAGAGGTTCGCACCCTGCCTGCTTCCAATCTTCTCACCTGACTGAGTAGCAATTACATCCAACTGCAGGAGTTCGGGTGAGCAGCAGCTCCAGCCGTCGTGAGTTGAGGACAGCCATTCCATCAGCTGAGATATGTGCTGCTTGTATAAGCCAGTGACATCCCGAATGCGCTGGACTTCAGCTAATGCCCTCATCGCGTCCTCTAACTGTTGGAATGGGGCAGAGACAGGAAGAATTGAAGAATCAATGCAGGGAGTCCTCGACTTACGACCACAACTGAGCCCAACATTCCTGTTGCTAAGTGAGACGTTTGTTAAGTTAATTTTGCCACCGTTTTAAGATCTTTCTTGCCTCAGCTGTTAAGTGAATCAGTTGATAAGCGAGTAACACGGTTGTTAAAGTGAATCTGGCTTCCCACGTTGACTTTGCCTGTCAGGAGGTCGCAAAAGGGGATCCCGTGACCCTGGGACACTGCGACTGTCATAAATATGAGTCAGTTGCCAAGCGTCTGAATTTTGATCACGTGACCCTGGGGATGCTGGAAAGGTCGTAACTGTGAAAAACGGTCATCATTTTTCGTGTGTTTTAGTGACTTTGAACGAACTGCCGTAAGTCGAGGACTACCTGTAGATGGATCGTGACAAACATTTGGCCTCCGCAGTGCTTTGGAATTGAAAGAGAACCGGCAATTGGGACATGCCAGATGCTTGCATCTGTTGGGAGTTTCTTAAAGCAGGCCACATTCTGGGAAAACGCACATCTGTATGAGGCTTGAACCTGCATATCCACTTCCCTCTGAAGCATTATATCTGCCTCCAAAGAAAATATAGGAGATACTTGTAGTGCTAAATCAGTGATCTGGTCCAAAAATTTCCTTTTTTGGGGGTGTGTTTGTGTTTCCTTTCCGGTGAATGCCTATTTGAATGCTTTTAGCGATTTAGGACTTGCCTAATGAGCTTCCTTTTCTTTAAAACGGATTTATCCAGGAATCCTTTAAAAAAATAAATCAGCATCCCAAGACTAAATGCTGAGATTCTCTTCTTCCTGAACAAGTCTAGGCATCCGGATTCCACAAGGCAAAGTACCCCTTTGACCTTTTATTGTGCATAAAATACTGTTAATGCCATCCTGCGTTTGATTTTACAGTTTTAAAACTTAAGTTTCAAAATTATGGCTGGGGGGGGGGGGAGAGAGAAATTGCCTGTCAGTGGCAAAGAGCTGTCAATTTCAGGGTAGTTTATCGTGCCCAGAAGCAACCGAACAGGAAGCCAAATAGCCATTAAATGAAGGAGTGAGTCTAGCAGCAAAGTTTGTGTGGGCCACCAAAGAGTTTCCATGAAAAGATGGCAGCCTGATTTAGTTGGAATTTGACTGGAGAAGAAAGTGATTTATGGCATCATGATAGTCATAAACAAAGGGGAGGGGGAAGACATCCATTATCAGAAGCATCTCAGGTGCTGGCCTCCGATTTTAAAGGATGCCTCAAACTTTTCAAAGCTCAGCTTTGGGGGGTGGAGGTGAAAAGGGCAACCACTGAAGAAAATACTGAAAGGGAAGGATTTTTCTTCTTTCAGATTGATCCTGGAAAGGGCCAAGAACCTGGAGAGACTGAAGTAGGATCAAAACGCCCATCTAAATAAGCAGCTGATTTGCTTATGGTTTTGCAAAGCATGATACACCATGGCTATATTGTTTCACTGGATTAAATGCAGGAAGTCCCCGATTTAAGACCGCAATTGAGTCCAAAATTTCTGTTGCTAAGTGAAACATTTGTTAAGTGAGTTTTGCCCCATTTTCCGACCTTTCTTGCCACGGTTGTTAAGGGAACCATTGTGGTTGTTAAGTTAGTGACATGGTTGTTAAGTGAATCTGCCTTCCCCACTGACTTTGCTTGTCATGACCCGGGGACACTGCAACCGTCATAAATATAAGTCCACTGCCGAGCGTCCGAATTTTGATCACGTGACCACGGAGATGCTGCAGTGGTCGTAAGTGTGAAAAATGGTCATCAGTCATTTTTTTTCCAGTGCCGTTGCAACTTCGAACGGTCACTAAATAAACTGTTGTAAGTCGAGGACTATCTGTACTAAGGGACTAGCTCTAATTCTGAGAGGCTGCTTTGATTTGGGCTATGGCCGCCTCTACCCTGTGTCAGCTTTGGGGGTTAACTTTTGAAATCTAAACCCAGACATGATCCGGGGTGTAATTAGCCCTGATAATGACTCCAGTTTTGATGTTCAGCTTTTTGTCTGACAGCTTAGAGCAGGGGTGTCAAACTCGATTTCATTGAGGGCCACATCAGGGTTGTGTTTGACCTCGGGTGGGCGTGGCCAGGGTGGCCGTGGCCAGTTTGACGTCACTCGTGTCAGGGGGGCTTGTGGTGATCCGAGGGTTGCAGGGGGCTGTCGCAGCCAAAAATGGAGCTCAGGAGAGCTGCACGCAGCTCTCCCAAACTCAGTTTTCGCTGGCAGGGGCACCACGGGCCGGTCCTTCGCTGTTTCCAGGGCAGCCCCGTGGGCCAGATCTAAGCACCCCGTAGGCCGGATGCGGCCCCCGGGCCTTGAGTTTGACACCCCTGGCTTAGAGGAATGCCAAAGCTCAGGGGTAAAACGCATACATTGCATGAAGAAAAAAACAAAAAACGAATTCTCTACATGGCATCCCAGTTGCAAAAATGTTAAGATCTGGCCAAGGACATGACTGAAAGTGTCCTTAACTGTTGTCCATTAGGCAAAATACTGGATCAGTGATCTGATTTGTTAGAAGATTTGAGGTTTAAAGGAAACACTTTATAGGACCAGGTATCAAATGCGGACTGAGCGTTGCCAACCCTGTACTTTGCATATCTGTGGGTATTTTTTTATTCAAGTAGCCTCCGCTAATCAATTCTGGAATTGCGAAAAGGCAAAGATTAATGTAAGAGCTCGTTCCAGATGTCGAATCGCATTCTGCAACAAAAGAACCTTAAGCAGACTGGCATTCAGGGTTGTTACCTTTACATGTAAATGTCCAGCGGTTGGTATTGCCATGATGGTCACCAAAACCTTGGTGAGCTGGAGGCTTATTTCTTTGCAGTCTTCCTGGCACAGCTCAACGAGACTTTCCACGCAGCAAAGCAGCTGCTCCAGATAAAAGACCTACCAAAAACACCAAAAAAGAACGGTTATTCCATGCTTCCCAGCAAAAGAGGAATTTCCCTTCCTCTTTTGCGCTGCTTGGCTCAAACGATCCGGTGTGGGCTGTTTCCCACAGATGTTCTTAGCCAAGAAAACCTACCTGCCTCTTCCTCTCCCATCTCCAAAGGAACATATCAACAATGTACCTGCAGAGGTGAAAACACCTGCCATACGTATACAGAGTTCCCCTGGAGACAAGCATTACATAAAAAAAAAAAAGTTTTTTAATAGCAATAGCACTTAAACTTATATACCGCTTCACAGTGCTTTTACAGCCCTCTCTAAGCGGTTTACAGAGTCAGCAACTTGCCCCCCAACAATTTGGGTCCTCATTTTACCCACCTCAGAAGGACGGAAGGCTGAGTCAACCTTGATGGACCAAATCCCATGATGTCGTTTAAACCTTGTAAGATTTGGGAATGAGATTGTAACATCTCACAAGGTCTGGCGATCTCATAAAATTCGGGAGTCACACGAGGATGGTGCCCACAGCTTGAAAAGTGGTCAACTTCTGAGTGTGCTACAGGTAGTCCTCGATTTACAACAGTTCATTTAGTGACCACTGGAAGTTACAATGGCACTAAAAAAAGGGACTTATGACTGTTTTTCACACGACCGTTGCCGCATCCCCATGGTAATGTGGTCAAAATTCAGACGCTTGGCAACTGACTCATATTTACGATGGTTGCAGTGTCCCAGGGTCACGTGATGTCAACCGTGTCGCTAATTTAACAACCGCAGTGATTCGCTTAACAACTGTGGCAAGAAAGGTTGTAAAAATAGTTGTTCTGATTGGCCCATGCATGGTTGTGTGAATGTTTTATTTTAAATATAGTTGGGGTTTTTTTTTCCCCTTTCTTTTTTAAATTGTTTTTATATGTTTTATTTTTTATGATGTAAGCCGCCCAGAGTCCTTCGGGAGTTGGGCGGCATATAAATTTTATAAAATAAATAAATAAATAAATAAATAAAATGGGACAAAACTCACTTAACAAATGTCTCACTGAGCAACAGAAATTTTGGGCTCAGTTGTGGTCGTAAGGGCTGACCCCAAAGTGGCTGTGCATGCAAGTTGCACAGAAATGGTGTAGTAGGGTCTCCTGCTTGGGCGGGGGGGGGGGGTGTTGGACTAGATGACCTACAAGGTCCCTTCCAACTCTGTTAATCTGTTAAATATATCTGTTAGAATCTCCCAGAGGAGGAAAAATTCCTTTGAACCTGAATACCATGCACTTGCGAATGAAGGCGAATACATATACGTGTCCCAGGATAATGTTGCAAGATCCAATCTGGGTCAATCACCAGCAGAGGTGGTATTCTGCCGGTTCGGGCAAACCGGTAGCGGCGACTGTGGGTAGGGAATGTAAGTGAATACCACCCCTGGTCATCAGGGTGAGAGGCTTATGGCTTCTGGACTCGTGCTGGAGCCCATCTTCAGGGAGATTCTCTCTACTGGAAACGAGCACGAGTCCGAAAACTCGGAAGAGTAAACCTCCCGTCCCGGTGACCGACCCAGATTGGATCTTGCACGATGCCCTTGGATTGTACGTGCGCCTGAAGCCAAAGGTGCTAAACTTCGGAGAAAAGACGTCTACGGACTGTAAAGATGCCGATGCATGCTTCGTTCAAGGTTTAGTTGGGGTTCTCCTCACCTCTTCAGTCCGCTGACTGACTTCAGGGTTGCAGAGCGCGTTGCCAAGGGACACCAAGTGAGGTTGCAAGACTTTGCGGGGAGATCCCTGGATAACCGCCGCCAGGATCATGAGGTAAGACGCCATCGGCGCTCTTTCGAGATCGGACAGGATTAATTTCAGAGAGACCGCTGGGCTGACAAAAGCTCCAATCAGCTCTGTTGCTTTCAAACACTGTTAAAAAAAAAAAGTACACACAGAGAAACTGGTTGTAAGATGCTAAAGACCAAATGAACTCAACGGAGCTTTTTTTTCCTTTTTAAAAAAATGAAGAATGGAGGATGACAACTGCTTTCTTCCTTTTCTCATGCTTCAGGAATTGCCTCGCAGGCCTTCGGCTCCATCCCTCATTCACGATTATGTGCACAGGGGAGATGATTTCATTCAGGTGTAGCAAGCCAGCCCAAAATAAGCACCCCTGTGTCTTCTTTCAGCACGACCTCTCCAACTTCCCCCTCGAATGAACTGAAGCTCTCAGTCCCTCTTAGACAGAGGCCCCCCAAGGGATTTACAGCATCCCTTTCACCCAGCTGTTCCTCTGCCAGCTTTGAAGAAACAAAGAAAAGATTCTCCCTTAAGATCAGGGGTGTCAAACTGGATTTCTTCAAGGGCCGGATCAGCATTGTACTTCTCCTCCACAGGCCGGCTGGTGGTGGTGGTGGTGGTGGGGGGAGACAGGGCGGACGCCTCCTGCAGCACCCTGACGGCCAAAACGGAGCATGGGGAGGCCGCACGCAATCCCCCGCGCCTCATTTTGGCCAGCAGAGTGCTGCAGGAGGCTGTCCAGGTGCCCCGTTTGGGGCTGCCAGAGGCACCGCGGGCCGGTCCTTTGCTATTTCCAGGCCGGCCCCACGGGCCAGGTTTAAACACCCCGTGGGCGGGATCTGGCCCGCGGGCCTTGAGTTTGACACCCCTGCTTAAGATGATGGGTTATGGGCTCTCTAAATTGTGCTGGGGGGAAATATGCCTTATTTGTTTTTCTTTCAGAGAGAAAGAGGAATGGGGACGGGGGGGGGGGGAAGCCTAAGGTTGAACAATAGAGGTCACTTCCTTCTTGGCTGTTAAGAGGGGTCCCAAAGAATGGGCCTCTTAGGAACCTGCATCTTGGATGCCTTTTAGATAGAAGCCAAGATTGATTCATCAATAATCCTGGCCACATCTCATTATGTGATGAGATATCTCCACATCTCTCCACATCTTGGATGCCTTTTAGATCAGTGGTCACCAACTGGTGGTCCGTGGACCACTGGTGGTCCACGAGAAAATTTTGGTGGTCCGCAGAAAAATTATTTGCATTTTTTATATTGCACTAAATCAGGGGTCCTCAAACTACGGCCCCTGGGCCGGATACGTGCAATGAACGCTTGTGTTGCTGCAGAGAGTCTCCCCCTTCGGGGTCTTTTTGTGTGGGTCGGAGGGGGACAGAAATTCCGACTTGGGGTCTGCTTCAGCCTCCTGGTGCGGGGTCCCGCAGGTCTTCCCTCTGCTTGGAAAGCCTATGCTCGTAGTCCTCAGTGAGGTGCTTCTGCTGAGCCTCCTTCTCGGTCAGATCCAATTTGAACTGAGCCAGATTTGCCAACTCTTTCTCGTGGTGGCTGCTTAGTTCCAACAACTGCTTCCTGTTGGGGCCCTAAAGAGCCCGGGTGGGGAGGCGAGGAGTGGATGGCAGGGGAGGGGCGAGTAGAGGCCGGCGAGCTGCCCCTCGACGTGAGTGACATCGAGTTGGCCACGCCCACCCAGTCACATGACCACCTAGCCATGTCTACCCAGCTGGTCATTAGGCAGATCATATTAGTGGTCCGCGGGATTTAAAATTATGAATTTAGTGGTCCCTGAGGTCCAAAAGGTTGGGGACCCCTGTTTTAGATAGAAGCCAAGATTGATTCATCAATAATCCTGGCCATATCTCACAGTTAAGCCTATCGTTATGAGATAGGAATAGGAGAAGTTGTTGAATTAGGGAGTCCATTTCGGCCTTGTCCCACTGACCTGGAAGGGTTCTCCGAGGATTCAGAAAGTTGTTTTTTTTTTAAACTACAGGTAGTCCTCGGTATACAACGGTTCATTTAGTGACCGTTTGAGGTTACAAAAATGACTTACGACTGTTTTTCATAGGACCGTTGCAGCATCCCCTTGGTCACGTGATCAAAATTCAGGCGCTTGGCAACCGACTCATGTTTATGACAATCGCACTGTCTCCCGGGGTCATGGGATCCCCTTTTGCGACCTTCTGACAAGCAGAGTCAATGGGGGAAGCCAGATTCCCTTAACCACCGTGTTACTAACTTAAGAGGTAACTTAAGAAGAACCGTGTTACTAACTGCAGTGATCCGCTTAACAATGGTGGAAAGAAAGGCCGTAAAATGGGGCAAAACTCACTTGTCTCACTTAGCAACAGTAATTTGGGGCTCAATTGTGGTCGTAGGTCGAGGACTGCCTGCGGTTCCTACCTGGAGATGCTTAGGGGTTAAACAAACACGAGAATATAGAACTCAGTGCTTTAAACTTTGGCCTCTTCCTATTTGCAAAGGTCAAGAGATGCCGCCAAGAATGGCCTCCGGTGATATAATTCTGCTGACAGATAACAATATCTGGAGAAAACTGTATTTTGCTTGCTATGTTTGTTGCAAACCACAAAAGGAACTCCTGTTTCTTCCAGACAAGACAAGGGAACCAGCAAGCTGGGAGCACGTAAGCCTCCAGATTCTGAATCTTCATCAGAGCTATTGCCAGGGATACGCATACCTTATTACTGTGGGAGGATTATAGGCAGAGAAGGAGAAAGAGATAATATGGTGAAATTAACTAGAAAGGTTGTGAACTACGCATAACTTGCAAATGGAATTTATCCCCCAAAGGCATTTTACATTTTAATCTCCTGCTTATGATTTTTGAAAGGCTCTTAATACTCCACCTTGGCCAGCACCACAGGTGAAGCACAATTTGTACAATCTCATCACTGATCGGTACAATAATCAAACAGAAATATACTTTGCTTAACGGTACTGTATGAAGTTTCTCGTATGCTTTGACCCGGATAGGTTGATTAACAAAATTAATGGCCTTGTGGGTCAGCCGCCATAAATTCTAAAAGGAGGGGGGAAAGGGTGAGGTGGAATTGGGGCCCAGAAGATTTTATTATCAATCACGAGTTGCCTGATACTGTGACATGGAAAAATTCTCTGAAAACTTTCAGGGAAAAAGTCGGTTCCACATCTTTTTCGTCCTGCTTCTGTGCATATTGAATAAAATTAATAATCACAGCTCAAGTCAAATCACAATGGGTACTATAATCAGTGTAATATGTTGAGCTGGTTACTTGGGAAATCTGCCTTCATTCTGCCCAGTGACGGTGGTGGATTGGACTGAGAGAGAGTGGCTGGTGATTGGCCCAAAGTCACCCAGCTGGCTTTTATACCTAAGGCAGAATTAGAACTCACCATCTCCTGATGATTAGTCCAAAGTCAGCCAACTAGTTTTCATGCATAAGGCAGGACTAGAATTCACCATCTCCTGGTGACCAGCCCAAAGTCACCCAGCTGGCTTTCATGCCTAAGACAGGACTAGAACTCACCGTCTCCTAGTGATTGGCCCAGTCACCCAGCTGGCTTTCATGCCTAAGGCAGGACTAGAACTCTGTCTCCTGGTGGCTGGCCCAAAGTCACCCAGCCGGTTTCCATACCTGTGACTAAAACTCACAGCTCCTGGTTTCTCACCTGGTGCCTTAACCACCAGACCAAATATTCTCACTAGATCAAATCTCTGTCAACTTTAGGGTAGCAGAACCTCCTTTCCCCAGCAGAGTTTCGAAAGGAGCACACTTACGTTGCTAACCACGCTACTTTCCTCATCGGAGCACACGCGGTACAACGTCCGCAGGAGGAGTTCCATGTGTTGCGTGATGTGGTCCTCCGCATGCTGTAACAATATAAACAGGAGCTGAGATGCCTTTACTCGGGTGCCTTTGACCCAGTCGGTGATATCGTGGCAGAGGCCGGGAAGTATTTTGAAGATGTTTCTGGTTACCAGCTCTCGACATCCCAGGTCTGGACGAGTTACTAGTTGAAAAGGAAAGAAGGAAAGAATTCAGGGAGAGGCAGCCAAAAAGACTCAAACTCTTCTAATATTCTCAATTTGAAATATATAGAAAACTGTTACACAAAGACATTGATTACTACAGCTGAAGTTTTTGCTGTCTTTTAAGTTCGGTTTTTATGATTCTGTTTCCCTCACATTTCATCAAACATTTTCATTTGCTGCTACTATTCCGTACCACTTTGGAGAGTCTCTCTGTCTCTATTTTTCTTACAGGCATACACGAGTATGGCGATGTGTGAAAGATACACCTTTGGGAAGTGAAAACACATGAAGTTACCAGCAGTGCTTTTTGGTAAAACGATGTTGCTCGAAGAAAGATGATGATCTAAGGCGGGGGGGTGGGGGAAGCCTTGGAGCATCTCAGGGTCTCTCGCCTGTGGCTCTCTGCTTGTGTGGCTAACACAAAGCAAAACTTAACACAGGATGCAAAAAAAAATATATCTGCAGGAGTATTTGTGAAGCACCTACTTAAAGGGAAGAATCTTCAAAGGTACTCTGAGGTATGACTTCTTTTTGTCATGGAAGAAAAGCATTGGGATTATAGAAACTGACAGCCGGCAACAAAGAGGTCAAAGACAAAAATCTCAAAATCTCGCTGAGAAGATGAAGATGAGAATGGCGTCCTTTTTGACCAGAGGCGCTGTTTCCCCCCCACCCCCGGCCCCCCAAAAACAATTTTGACTGGCCCTTTTCAACAGTTCCCTTCATTCCTAATGCGCAAATGCAGCTATTTCATCGCGCGTATCTCACTGCTGTCAAAAGCTTCTCTCACTCCACCTTTCCTTAACTTGTCTGCACCCACAGCCCGAGGCGGTGATTTTTTTCTCCCCCCTCCCCTTTTTTTCTATAGAAAGTCAGTCTATTGTTAGGATGGCTTTGAGCTCTTTCTCTCCTTCTCCCACTGACCTGCAATCTCTGTCAAACAGAGATCAAAGAACAAAAAGTGTCAGGTTCATTAGCTTGCAGCTAGGAGGAGACTGGGGTGAAAGAGAATCCTTGGTGGAAAAGCCAGGACTGGCAGGGAAACTGACAGGTGTGCCTTTTAGAGGTAAAAGAGTTCGCTCTTTCCCAAACCATTAAACAAACAGCTGATTGATCAAAAATATGTCGTTTACAGGCAAATGTTGGAAATCTAGGAGAAACCAAAGGGCAGAAAAATTAGCCCAAACGACATTAATAGGCAAGTTAAGTTGCATCTGACTTTCTGTGATTTTTGAAAACAAGTAAAATAGCAATAGCACTTAGACTTATATACCGCTTCACAGTGCTTTTCAGCCCTATCTGAGCTGTTTACAGAGTCAGCATATTTCCCCCAACAATCTGGGTCCTCATTTTACCGACCTCGGAAGGATGGAAGGCTGAGTCAACCTTGAGCCTGTCAGGATCGAACTGCTGGCAGCTGGATGGAAGACGAATGGTATTTTTTTTAATATGGGTAAAGCCAGTTGCTTTCAAGCATCAGACTGTAAGCTTCACTTCTGAACTTCAAAGCCGTAAATGAGACTCTTAAGTGAACGCAAACACACTCTCGCATCCAACTTTGGCCATCTTCTGGTTGCATAAGAAGATATGTGAAATGGAAGCCTAATCCCCCAGCCTTCCTTAGAGGCCTCTGTCTTTCTCCAGTTATTTAAAGAAAAAGAATTGTTCGTTTTCCAACTCAGTCTGGGAAGAAGGTGTAAGGACACTAACAACAGCAGAAATACAAATTGAATTTAAAAGATCTTGAAAGTGGAAGACAACAATATTGTCCCGTGTTAGGATTCAGCTTCTCAATGAATGAATGAATGAATGAATGAATGAGTGAGTGTGTGTGTGTGTATGTATGTGTGTATGTATATATGTATGTATGTATGTGTATATATATATATATATACACACACATATATAGACTTAGGGTAAGTCAACATAACTTGGTAAACTCGCAAGATTCGTTTTTATCTCCATGTACATGTATACATCCCA